>CM070656.1:18961893-19358458 GCA_036346575.1 Dendrocalamus sinicus | reverse complement strand
TCTCTCTAAACTTTGATTTTTATCGGCCGGAGTGGTGATGCACAAGCCCAATATTCAGCTATAAAGTATTCAGGAGCAGCCCTCAATGCAACATCAATGACTAGTCTCAAGTATTCAAAGGATATTAGTGAAGCTCGTATGTGTGGTGTTCGGCCGTATGGTGTTCAAGGAAGCAAACGCGAACACTAACACCTCCTTAGAGTTGGTTTCGAATGGCAACTTCCAAACGGATTCGGAAGTGGACAGCTAGCCAAAACCGACTTGGATTCTAGAGTTGTACTCATATTGATCTGAGAGGAGTTATGATACGGACTCAACTTCAAGAGTAAATTGAATCTACCTTTTTTTTTTGTTTTATGGGGACACAAGATCAAGTTACGCGAAGGAACACAAAGATCAGCACGTAAACAAAATATCTAATGGATCAAGACTTAATAAAACTCACGAAAATAGCAGATGCAAAACTAGGGTTTGGATTTTTTTTTTGTGTTTTTGGTTCGTGGACTATAGGACAGCAAGTAATAACTGAAATTTAAAGGGATAAGATCCTACCGAGTAAACCGCGCTCGATGCCAAGATGATACGGGTCGCCCGATCTTCTCGACGAGGATGGATACTCACGGAGTCTTGATGAATCGTAATGATCCTCCAATGCCAATGCAAGGGCGAACACTCTTTAATCCGCCAAAACACACTCGTGTTGATTTCGCCACCACCAGCGAAGATCTATCGTGCACCCAATTCCCAACGGAAATGCTGAACGATCTTGATTGAAGAGAACGCTCCTAATTCCCTACGGAACTTCGGCAGCAATGCTAAACTCGAACAAACTTTAGTAGATTGATTTTTCTCAAACGTGGTCTGAGCCCTAAAGGCTGCCATTACAAGACTTATATAGCCCCTTGGGACGTCCATATGGTCCCCAAACCAATTACAACTCAACCCTATATGGTTTTAGATACGAACTCTCACAAAAAGGAAACTACAGTTTTCACCCGTCATATTGTTTTGGTCATAACTTTTTATCCGTGACGAATTTGAAGGTGGGACTAGATCCATTGCGTAGCGCTTGAAATTATCTTTCCAACGAGTACAAGAACACCTGAATCAGACTCCGTTTGTGAAAGTTATGACCTTTTTAGTAACTGCCTGTCAGGCTGTCCCGAACCGAATCCGAGTTGAATCCTGAGTTGAATCCGAGTTTGAATTGGTTTGAGCACGTGGGAAGTCTGAATTTGGCTTGAAAATCTTATCCAAAACTTGTGGTTTAAGTCCTTAGGCTTCTCCCTTTTGCTCTCCCACTGGATGGACTTCTTTCCTCCTTGATGAGCTACATGGGCTGCTTGGTTTCCTCCTTTCCATTCCCATAGGCTTTGAGCTTTCGTTTTGGTAGCAAATATGATCACCCTCCTTGTGCTTCTCCATTGCTTTGGCCCCGAATCATCATAATATTCAAACCTAATAATAAACAAGAATTTGACATAAGGTAGTATATTGTTCCTACGAATAGAAGGAAATTCATTAAGAAACAAATTCACCTTACAATATTTAATGCGGCTCAATACTTCTTTCGAGTGAAATAATGTATTTGATTGAAAAGTGCTAATCATATGCGTATCCGCATCACGTGGCGACCGCGGGAGGCGGAGTGGGGCAACGAGGGGCCAAGTAGGGGCGGCGAGGGTCGGCGCTGGCCGGCGGCGGTATGGGACGCCGCGACCGACGAGCGTGAGGAGCGAGGCGAGGCAGTGACTCGAGGCCCGAGCGAGGCGTGATAGTGACTCCGAGGCTCCAAGTGAGGTGAGGCGGTGGAGGAGCCAGGAGAGGCGCCGGCCGGCGAGCAACGTCTTCTCGGGCTCTCGGCTGGCGCTGAGGGAGAGGGGGAGTTGAGAGAGGGAGGGAGTGACTGAGTGAGGGACTGAGCCACTGAGTGAGTTGAGTCGTGGAGGGCCGGCCGAATAAAAGAGCTGCTGCGAATCGAAGAATAAGGGGGAGCCGGGGAGCTTGCCGACAGCGCAACTCCTCAAGTGCCGACGAGTGTCTACTGTCCACAGTGAGATTGTGTGAAACTGTGAACACTGAACAGAGAATTGTGTATTTGAGGATAGGGGCAGCCGACAGCTTCATTGCTTAAGGGTAATTTTTCTGTACTTTTTTTAATCAATTTAGTAATTTAGAGTTTAGATTTTAGACTAATAATTTATTTATAGATTTTGCTATAACTAATTTTCATATGTTTCATACACAGGTGATTTATTTTCTACTCCGTACTCATAGCAGATTTATTATATATTATTGGGTATGCGCTTTCTATTGTAGAGGTACGACTTTGTATTTCTCTGTTTTTCGTTGTTTGTCTCCAAAACTCCAATCAGTATAATTTCGTATGAATTTGAAATTCTATTAGAGTATAAGACTATATTTGTGTCAACTTAGTTTAATCCGACAAATACTTCACCCCCCCTCAATTTTAATCCCGGCCGCTAACGTTCCATTTGATGTGGCTTTGCCTCGTGTTGTTGAAATTAAATTGAAAAGGTTGATGCGAGCACCAATCCGGAGGAAAGATTTGTGGGCAAGCTACAAGGTCCGTTTTCTCCCGCTTTTCACATCGGTTTTTATCGGCAAGTACTATTTATCATATCTATCAATGATAGCTAAAATCCATCAATTATCGACTAAGGGCCTGTTTGGATCCACCCAGATTTTAAGAATCTGGCTTTTGGAAACTGGGTGGGATCCAAACAGACTCAGTTTTTGGCGCTTTTTAAAATCTACCTACCCAGATTCTTAAAAACCAAGAAGCTGCGATACCCGACTTTTGCGCTTTTTTTGCACAAATACCCATTTACCCTCATTAAAGACCACGCGAGACGCTTCCAATCATAAATGTAATGGTATAATAGTCTATTAGCACCAATCATAAATGAAACCACTTTTAAAAACTAGGGATCCAAACACCCCATCGGTTTTGCTTAGAAATTAGCTTTTAAAACTATAAGTAATAGTGGTTTTTAAGAATCAAACCGATCCAAACAGGCCTAAAACAACATAGTATAATAATAGCACAACAAAAGAGTTTTTAGGGTTGTACATCAAAATAAGGAAAAACAGAAGGGAAATACATGCTTTGAAAGAGGAAAACCGTTAATCGTCCTTGATGATGTCACTGAGGTACGGAAGACAATGTCATTATGATAGGATGGAGAAGACAAAGGTATTCGATCGGAAATCATTGCTAACTGGTTGCCCCTAGCACAGTTAGGGTGTGAGAGAACGTATCGTTCTCTGTGTTGTTGCACCTGCTTTTTCTTATTCATAGCATACAGATAGATTGATTAAGTCAAAGAGTGACAGACCACTTTCATTCTTCCAGTAGATTTTGGTCATGTCCCATTTTTCGAGTTCCCAAGAAAACATAAGTTGCAGAAATTAGACATATTTGGACCCTAAATATCCAAAATTCTATTTTGGCCTCCTAATCAAAAATTCCAAATCTAGACCCTCCCAAGCGCACGCTCAATCGGAAACCGACACGTGTCCGTCGGCGGTGGTACCGCACGATCGCGATCAGAGCATGGGTTGTGCGGTACCACACCGCACGCATCGCCTCGCTCCGCGCCACACGCGCACGACCAATTTTTGACCGCACGACCGATCTTTGAGCGCACGACCATTTTTTGACCGCACGACTTCGGTTTTTTGAGCGCACGACCGATTTTTTGACCGCACGACCGATTTTTGACCTCATGACTCGGTTTTGATCGCACAACCGACACGTGTCGGCTTCCAGCTGAACGTGTGCTCGGGAGGGGTCCAGATTTGAATTTTTTGATTAGGGGTCAAAATGGAATTTCGGTATTTAGGGTCCAAATATGTCCAAAATTCTAAGTTGCATGAACTGCTTCTAATCTGTTGCCATTGAATTGTAGGGTTTACTTAACCACACGGCCCGATTTTTGCAAAATCTAAATCATTTATCATTATATTCATAAAGATGTACTAGTGTAGTGCAACACATACTCCTGTTCCAACAAGCAATTGGAGGAAGAAGCGGTGCTAGCTACCTCGACTGACTGCTACAAACAAACAAAAACGCCAAGAAGGGGCCTTCCATTCCACTCCACATGAGCCAGGCAAAAAAAGGCTCTCCATGACAAGTGTCCACCCCCATGATTATAAAGCACAAATAAACTCTGTGGTCCAGCATGTACCAGCGATCCCACTGTAGTTTGGTGGCTCCTCTACCAGATAAGAACTATTCACTATTCACGCAAATGATATTATAGGTGAGTTCTTTTACACTGATGATTTATAGCTTAAATATTTAAATTCTAAATGTTTATAAGAGATAGTAGTTACAGAAAAATAATCACATATAATTTTGGTTGGTATAGTTGAACTCTGTACACTTTATACTACAATCTTTTTATTGACCCTGTTTTGAATAAATACACTGTTTAAAAACTAGTACTATAAACATATAAGCTTTAAGTCGAAGAGAGCCCTATCTATAACTACTTTTTTTTCAAATTTAATCTTTAAATATCTGTTCTTTAAATAAGTACCCCTCTCGGCAGGACGGCGGACGGCCGTCTCGTGCCAGCTTTGGACAGCCCACACTTCACCACCTCTCCGTTCCAAAGCATCAAGCTTACTACCCAGCCATATAAGCACATAGCATAACATAGCACCACTCAAGTCATCACACAAAGCACGAGGTGCGGTAGTAGTACTGCGGCTCGTAAGTCGTATCCCAATTGCCTCCACTCCAAAACAAGAAGCAGAGCACACGCTACCGCGAGCCATTCTTGCGGCTACGGCTGCAAGAATGGGCGTCGGCGAGTGGACGCGGGGGCCAGCCATCGGGCGGGGCTCGTCAGCCACCGTGTCGCTGGCCGTCGACCGCCGCACGGGCGACGTCTTCGCGGTGAAGTCCGTGAGGGCCGCCCAGGCGGGGGAGCTCCGGCGGGAGCAGAGCATCCTCTGCGGTCTCAGCTCGCCGTATGTCGTGCGGTGCCTGGGCTCCGACGTGTCCACGGCGGAGGGCGGGAGCGGCGGGGCGTGGTACGACATGTTTATGGAGTACGCGCCCGGCGGGTCGCTGGCCGACGAGATCAAGCGGTGCGGCGGCCGGTGCGAGGAACGCCTGATTCGGTCGCGTGCGCGCGACATCCTGCTCGGGCTGGCCCACGTACACACCGCCGGGGTTGCGCACTGCGACGTCAAGGGCCGGAACGTGCTCATCGGCACCGATGGGCGCGCCATGATCGCCGACTTCGGGTGCGCGCGGCGGGTGGCCGAGGACTGCGGAGGCATTGCCGGCGGGCGGCTGAGGGGCGGCACACCGATGTTCATGGCACCGGAGGCAGCGCGGGGCGAGGAGCAGGGGCCGGCGGCGGACATATGGGCGCTCGGCTGCACGGTCATCGAGATGGCCACCGGCGGCGCGCCGTGGCCGCGGTTCGCCGACCCCGTCGCAACGCTACACCACGTCGCGTTCTCGGGCGAAGTCCCGGAGTTCCCCCGTTGGCTGTCGGAGGAAGCCAAGGACTTCTTGGCCAGGTGTTTGCAGCGGGACCCCAGGGAGAGGTGGACGGCGGAGCTGCTGCTCGAGCACCAGTTCGTGGCCGCCTCCTCCTCCTCCAGTTCTGTGCCAAGAATCACCAAAAAGGAGATGTTCGTGTCCCCGAAGAGCGTTCTTGATCAGGCCTTGTGGGACGACACGACGGCGGACACAGACGGCACTGCCGGCCCCACCGACAGAGTCCGTGCACTGGCCGCCGGCGCGGCGGTAGTGCCGGACTGGACCTGGGACGCGAGGTGGATCACGGTCCATTCCGGCAGCGGCGGCGACAACGAGCGCGCAATGTCGCCGGAACCGGAGGTGGACACGGATAGCGACAGTGATTCGCCCGTCGGCAGCTCCGCTGGGAGTGTGACCGACGCGGGGCCCGCCACCCTCACGTGCCCATGGCAATTCCTGCGGTGATGTGAGTGGCTGTAATGACGAGTATCGCGATAGCTTTGCGACTGTAAACTTGCAATCACAAGCAACCGATTCTTTCCGAGATGTTCTGTTACTTTTCTTCTTTTTTGTGTCCCATCTGTCCGTCTACCTTGCGCATGTTGTTATTCCTGCCTTTTATTTTTCCCGGGCCGGCTTCGTGCTCCTGACTGGCTGGCACACATCGCTAAAATGCACATCAGGGCGAGAAGGAGGATTTTTTTTTTCTTTTGGTCATGTGTGACGCGTGACTCGCAATTAGGAGGTTGTGGTTACACCTTTGCGGTACGTACGAAAGTGGGGAATCGGCGAAGTAATGAGCCGGCGACATCGGGTGTGCGTGCACGGCGACATCCGTGGCGGGACCGACCGGCCGTCGGGGGCGCGCGAGACGTGCCTATCGCTCGCTCCACCGGGCACCGGCCGTTGAGGTCCACCCCTCCATCCGTGACAGGGACGGTTGTACTTCGCCGCACGTTCGGCACGCGCGCTGAATCCCATCGCCGTCTCGCTTTCGACCATGCGGTTCGCAAGTACGCGCGCGCGCATTTCGATCGTTTCGTCAAGGCGAGCGCTCCCGGCGAAGTCTTCCCGGTTCGCACCCACCCAACTTGTCGTAGCCTCGTAGGGATGGGTTGTCTGTGCAACGTGGTGGTTAGTCAGTCGCTTCCGGATACATTACGACTTCCTCAGTAGAATGGGGTTAGGAAGCTCTTGGCTTCTGACTCGTAATTTTTTACTTTTATTTTTCTTATGATATGATTTTTTTAAGATTTTTTGTTTTTTATCCTTATTCCTTTTTATTGTCTATAATGATGTAATATTTTTATTTTTAAATTTAATTACACTGAAAAAACTATTAATAGATATAGTACATTCTCAACTGACACAATGTAAAATATAAGACAGATAAAAAACTCAAATGAACACCACTAAGAGGTGGTATCGGGGGGAAATAGTTTTTAGGATGAATGACCCCGTACGCTCACGGTAAGGAGTGGTCTCGTACATGTTGAAAATGTAGGTAACATTTTAACTCTAGATTTTACTATGAGTCAAATATCACAAATAACTAATGCTGCATAAAACAGTGCTAACAACAGGCAAATCATTGTACTTTAAAAATATATAAAAACAGAATTTAACACAAGTCAATCGGTCACACGAACGACTTACAATTGGATGTGAGGAAGAACAGAAAGCAGGGCAAAACACAGATATCGCAGCGAAAAGAGCGGTCATGCAAATATGCGCTACCCAGAAACCTTATTGCCCCCCGGTACAAGTCTTCACGGCAATAACGGCTTGGAGATACCGCTCCCCTTCTTCACGATGCATGCCGGGAAGAAGAGTCAACGAGGTTTAGACAGTGTAACACAACAGCACACAAGTTCGCAGAAGGAAGAAATGGTGGCAGTGAGATTCTTGGTTGTATGCTCGGGCGTCTCAGTAGCGCGCACACACACACACATATACAGATTGTGAACTGACATGATTAAACAACCATTTACTCACTGATAACTGACACATTTAATCAGTCATTTACCCACTGGTAACTGGCTGTCATCAAAACACAATAAAATCTCAAATTCAAACGTTTGAATCTCATTCAAATATAAAGGGAGAAAGAATGGTGTACGGTTTAGCAAAAATAAAGATGGACTTGGTCTACCAATTGACGTGCTCGCAAGTCACAAGTCACACGATTTTCACACAAAAATGCACGAATATGCGCGCGCACACGCATGAGTAGCCATAGCCCTCCTCGTGCCATCCTATCTAAGTCACATGATTCAAGGAATGGTAATGGCTTCACCTTATAAATTAATCATCTCTACTTTGCTTTAACAATATGATACTAAGGTGCTACTCGGTTGGGTTGAAAAAGCTGGCTTATAGCTGAAAATACACTGTAGCTGTCTGAAATTACATTATAGTTGATGGTGGCTTATTTGAAGTAACTAAATTTTAAAAAATTTAAAAAATAGAAAAATAGGTTAACCCATCACGGACACGCAAATGAATACGGGAAAAAAGAACCGCAAAAAGTTTAAAAAGGCTAAAAAGTCGAAAAGACGAAATTTAAAAATAATAAAAAATAAGACAAAAGCGAGGAACTCAAACCAAAATAAGAACATAAACTATATATACTTTAGAATTAGAGGTAATAGATCTGACTCATGACCTATTTCTAACAGTACATTCCATGCGGACTAGCGTACGTCTGCAGGACGCCGGAAAGCGTGAGCGCGTGTGGCCATTTTTGCGCTTTTCGGCGAGATTTTTGTGTTGGGCGGCGGGAGCTGCCTGCCGTGAGTCTGCCAAATCGGTGGGCGCGGGGGCGGGCGCTCGCGCGCCGCAGGAGGAAGCTTTAAGCAAAATCTGGGAGCGGCGCGGACAATTTCTTGATTGCTTCACGTGGCTGGCCTGGAGATCCATGGAAACTGACCGTTTTGGCAAATGAGAGACGAGCGTTTTAGGTGGTGATTGGTTCGGCTGAAAAGTTCATGGCTTATGGATGAAAATACTGTAGCTGGCTGAAAAAAGTACTGTAGCTGACTGAGACTTATTTAACATAATTAAATTTAAAAAAATATAAAAATATAAAAAATATGTTAGCCCATTATATATAACACAAACAAATACGGGAAAAAAGAACCGGCAAAAAAGCTCAACAAAAAGCCAAAAGTTCAGAAAAAGACGAAACTTATAAATAGTAAAAAATAAGCCAGAAGCCAGAAGCCAAAGTCGAGTTGATCAGGATTCGGATAGGAAGTTGTCAGTTTCTGACAAGGAATGGATGTGGAATGCCAATTTATCATGGACTCGCTCAAATCGCCCTGCCTGTTGGTTTTTCTGATCTGACGGTTCACGAGAAGACAGAGTGCGCATTGTGTTTCGCACGGCACGGCGCGGAGAGGATTTAGGTAAGGCACAATAGACTCACAGGGTCTCACTCTTCATAATTTGGTAAGAAGAGTTAATTAATGTGCTAGTAGCAGGTCAGCGGAGTGAGCATTCAGAGCATGCTTAATTTTGAGGCAGAGTAGCATCGACTTCTTTCAATCCTTCGGCTATGGTGACTGGGATCAATGCATACTCCACTGAGAAGTACAGCTACATGCATCTTGATTTCGTGTATCCCACATTGATTGGTATGCTGAATAGCGGCGGCGCAATGTGCCAGTGAGCTCTCCGGGCCTGCTTGGTTGAGACTTTGTTAGGTCACTTTTCCAGCGTAGGGTTTACTATTATCATATAAAATCTTACAGGAGTTTTTTTATAAGATCATAGGGATACAGCTATCGCAGCCGATAAAATCCGCCTGAAATCTGAAGAAGAAAAAAAAAAGGTTTTTAGCGTGTATAAGGAATGCACATGCGTGCGCGCGCGTAGGTAGTATAAGTATGGTGTATATTGAGTATGTACGTCTGTCTTGTATTTTTCTCAAAAAAATATAATCATGAAATGGTAATTACGACTAAGTGAGTGACACGCAAATTATGTGTTCAGCTAAAGGAGTCAATAAAAAACTGGGAGATTGATGAAGAATTGACAGATCCGGACAACTTGTGGAAATTTCGGTATTGCGGTATAAATGAAAAGTCAGAAAATCTTAAATGTTGTGCGATATGAGTACTTGAGCACATATACAAAAGTAATATTTGGTCTTGTTATTTACCCCTCACGACATGGCTATGTAGAGATCAGCTCAAGCGCGCACTTTTGTCACCTGCACAAGCAAAAGCCAAAAGCAGCTGGAATCACGATGTCAAGCTTTACCTTGAAGCTTTTCCGTTGGTGATTGCCTCCGATGCAAGGATGACGTCTGTTTCATGTGTTAATTAAGCAAGCCCTAGTGTGTGCGCTCATGCATGCACAATGTCCAGTTGTCCACACAAAAGAAGTTTTTTAAAAAACATCGTCCTAATTTTAACCTAATGAGATCAAGAATGCGTTACCTACTTACAAGCAAAAAGCGCACGTTAACTATACCACCTAAGAATTTTCTTTTTCTTATCCTTCACGGGATGAAGCGCTAAGTGGTCCTTTGCCTTCGTAGGTCCAGTGCTACTACAGGCAGCAAACGAGAGGGGCTAGCTAGCTGCCTAGCTTGGCACGTGGAGCATATGAATTGGGCAATTGGGTGACCTGATGGCGGATGGATGCAGCGCACAAATTTTCTTTAAGGATCTTCTGTTCTGTTCTATTCTTCTCCTCTCAGCCTGTCGCGAACCACTTGTTGCTATGATCTTTTACCCTTTTCTTTTCTTTCGTGAGATTACACGCAGATCACTCGTGTTATGTGATAAATATTTGATTTTGCTTACATTCTGTTGTCGAAGTTTAAATTAGATTTTGTGACCAGTGGTCTAACCGGCTGTGGGCGGCAGATCGACTAGCGATCCGGTGTGACTGATTTCTAGTTGATGGTATGTTTATTCCAGAAAAATCTTCGTTTTGTTGCACAAATATTTTGAGAGTAGTGTGACTCGCACATATGAGGTGGCCTGACCGGAGGGGTGTTAAGCTATTTAACCAGCATGGCTGCCGTGGTTAGACTAGTTCCTTGTTACCGGGGTTTAACCAAGGTTGACTAGGGTGATCAGACTTGCCTATGCTGAGTTGAGTGAGCTGAGTTTTGCTCAGTTGTGTTGTTGCTCTAGGAGCTTTTTCAAAGTCTATACAAGTGTTGGTCATGGCAAGAGTCTATGTAAGTATTAATCATAGCGTGAATTCATACATTATGTTAATTATGGTCGGAAGTGCCATGTGGTATTTGCTTACAAAAGTCAAGTGCATGCCACTTGTGTTTGGAACGTTGCTTGCTATTTAATGTACAGGACGTTTAGTGATTGTTGGTGGTCAACGGCAAGATCGAGGCTACATCTCAAGCGGAGGAGCGTAGGAGAAAGACAAGGACCGTGATGAGGCAAGTGCATGCATGTGATGTGCCATTGGACTTGGGCCATTCTAAGTGGAGATGATCCGGGAGGATGCTGGAGACGTATAGATTTGGAGGCAAGTTATTGGGTACCACAGACTTTGCATTGAAGTTTACTTCGAGGAGAAGCATAGTGGAAGCTGGTGAGTGGCAATTTCATAAATTGTCTAATCCCAATGAAGAGGTGGTTTGCAAAACCACATTGGTGGTCTAAGGTGGATTAGGTCATGTCATGAAGGATGGAGCATCTTATCAGACTATTGGAGCCATGTGAAAGCCGCACTTTGAAAACGTGCAAGTATGTGAGGTAAAACCTACTTATGTATGAGTTACCAGGTTTTCCCAATTGTAATTGGTTGTATCCACTAAGTGTGTGCTAATTGTTATGGTTATGTATTAGGTGGAGCCTTTACTAAATAAGTCATTGTGTGTATTGAAAGAAAATATATCTTGTGTTAGATAAGAGGGAGTTAGGGTTATGTTTTCTTGTGTTGGAGGCTTTGTATGTGTGCACTTGTGAAAGCTTTGTCCTCTAAAGTGTGGAATGACTGTAATTCTTCATCCCTTCATGGAAATGGAATATCAAACTTGTTTATCTGTTGCCTTGTGTTCTTATTTGATCTCCTTGTCTTCTCAAGCTGCTTTGAGGAGTTCTTGGTTTCTCTCAATTCCTCCCTCTTTCGTGCTGTGATCTAACTTGCTATGACATGTAAGAACTCATTCAAGGTCATCTAGATCATCAAGTACTCATAATTACAGATCGAAGTTTCTCTCTTTTGTCTGATTTTGGCATAATCTTCCTTGTTTTGGGTAAAAATCAGAACTTTGGCTATGATCTTCAAAATGAATGATTGGAATAGGTTCTCGACATCTTAGAAAATTTTTGTACTAAGCTTCACCTTAGTTGGATCAGTAGTTGAAGTGTTAGCTTTTTTCTTGGTCTTAGATAGTGATGTTTTTGCATGTGTTTGTGAAGCGGTTAGACCGCCCTTGATATCTGGTCCAACCAGTTGAGTGGTCAGATCGTCGCCGACATCTAGTCCGACCAGCCGAACGATCCAACCACCCTCTGGCCAACGGTCAGACCAGTGAAACTGATTGTCTCAGGTGACTTTGTGATATTTGGTTCTTGGCTTTGATAAAACTTGTGGGCTTTTTTTTTCCATTGCATTTGTTGCTAATACTAGAGGGAAGGTTTTAAGAAGTCATTCACCACTTTTTGACTTGGCATACTCGAGCCTACATCTTCCCATTTGTGGCTGATCTAGGTTCCAGTGAGCACCGATGAACCAATACTTGCTTAAATTTTGAAATAGAATCCACCGGCATATCCAATTTTTAAGTGGGCTACATGGTTCGGTGTATTAGGTGCAGGATCAATGCTATTTTCCTTGTGTGAAAATAAGGCTGGTGAACTGCCTAATGCATTAATAAAGGAGGGGTTTTCTTGGGAGGTTTGGATGCAAAGTGTTGTAGGGGTGGCCCCCACCTAAACCCAGCAGGCCTGTTAGAAGGGTATAGGGCCCAAAATAGGACATATGTAATGGCTTAAATACCCCTGGCAGGGAGGTACCGATGTAAAGGCACAATTGTAAAAGCACAGCCCATATGAATATATATACAAGGGAAGGCTAGGAGAGAGGGGATCACTCTCTCCCAACTCTCCACTACCACATCTCTCTCTGTTTGGTCTGTGACCACAACAGTTGGCGCCGTCCGTGGGGAGGACAGGAGCAAGCCTGAAATCCGAAGAAGCATGGCACCGAAAACAGCTTCGTCGACGGCGGCGAAGGGAAAGAAGACGGCTGGGTCGGAGTGTCACGTGGGTACCAGGGCTTCGGTATCGGCTGTCGCGGGCGCAGGTGACGGCGCGGGCGCGGTGGTCGCGGACGTCGACGCTCGCACTGTGACGACCGACCCCGCCACTGGCGCTGCGACGACCGACCCCGCCACTGCCGCTACAACGACCAACCTCGCCACTGCCGCTACAACGACCAACCCCGCCACCGCCGCTACAACGACCAACCCCACCACTGCCGCTACAACGACCAACCTCACCGATGCGACAGCGGCCGACCCCGCCATCCTCGCCGCAACGCTCGCCGGTAGCGCGGACCGGGCGGTTGGAGATAGCCACAACGGAGCGACCGGCAGCTCGGGAGCTCGCGAGGCGATCGTACCCGTGCCGACCCGTCCACCGGGCACGCCGGCGGCCCCACCTGCACCAGTGGTGGAAAGCGCCCTGCTGGCGGCCCTCAACGCGTTCCAGCGGGAGCTAGGGGATCTTCGCGGGGCTGTCCGAGACATGCAAGAGGCTCGGAGCCAGCAAGCCGCGCCAGTGGTCGCGCCAGAGCCCGCGCCGGAAAGGGTAGACAGCCGCGACGCCCCCACATCCAGCCGCGTGCTGCTGTGACGCGTCGATCCAGAGTCCCCGCTTTGGGCAGGACTACAGCAGGCGGCGTGGCCCGAAGACTTCAAATTCCCCAGTGTCATCGAGCCTTACAAAGCGTCACGGACTTCGCGAGTTTGTGCGCGTGTACGAAACCGCAATCGAGGCCGCGGGTGGAGACGACACCACAAAGGCGAAGGGGCTCCCCCTCGCGCTGCAAGGAGTGGCGCTTTCCTGGTTTTTTACCATAGAGCCAAACTCCATCTACGCGTGGGAGCAGATCCGCGACCGCCTTTACAACAACTTTCAAGGGAGCTATGTCGAGCGGGTGCTGCCAAGTCAAAGACATTAATGAGACAACCGTCATCAACGCGGCCATACAGGGCCTTCGTCCGGGCCCCATGGCCGAATACAACGCGCGGAAGCCTATCAAGACAGTCGCCAACTCTTCGACAAAATGGAGGAGTATGCGCGGGCAGAGGAGGCGTGGAGACGCAGCGCTGCCGCCCCCGACCTCACCCAAGCAAAGCGCTTGCCACACCGGGGGGGGGGGCGAGTGATGATTCCCCGAAGCAGGGCCGCAGACGAGAACCCCAGGGAGACACTCCTGCGGTAGCGATCATCGGGGCGGAAGGCTCTTCAAGGGCGGCGCAAGCCCCGACGCCGCCAGCAAGAGCCACAAAGGTCCGCCATGTCCTCGGCATCGAGAATGCCCTCGAGGACTTGCCCCACCTCGCGGGGGGGGCCGAGGATGGGAAGCGGACCAGATTGCGCGACGGGCGACCCGCGTGGAACAAGGAATTCTAGATTACGGCAAGTGGTGTGAGGTGCAGTTACGGCGACCACCACACGAAGACGTGCGCCGGTCATGGAGTTGCGACGGATGACGGCCGAGCTCGGGCCACATCCGGGAAGGCACGTGGTGCCGCTCCATCGCGTCATCACCGGAGGGTCCCTATCGAGGGCCCCCTTGGAGCAGCCGCAACCGTGGGTACCGCCCCGCGACATCACCTTCACCCTGGATGACGCCAGGGGTGTGGAGTTCCCTCACCAAGACCCTTTAGTCATTCAGACTCACATCGCAGGCCATGACGTCAGGCGCATCCTCGTCGACGGGGGGAGCTCTGCGAACATTCTGTTCGCGGGGGCCCTCGATCGTATGGGAATCCCCCGAAGCCGCTTAGAGTAGTCAGGAGCTCCACTTCAAGGCTTCAGAGGCCAACCGCTGGAGGCCATAGGACACGTGTCCCTTCCAGTTACATTCCACCAGGAGGGTAACACCCGAAGCGCGCACGTCATCTTCGATGTCGTAGACATCCCACACCCCTACAACGTCATATTGGGATGGCCCGCCATCAACTCCCTCGAGGCGATCCCGCACCACGCCTTCTTATGTATGAAGCTCCCAGGCCCGGAGGGCGTGATCACTGTCTTCGGCGACCAGGACCTCGCCAGACGCGTCGAAGTCAGCAGCCGGGATTTACACCGGCCGATGCACGTCCTCCCAGGCATGCTCGGCGATACGCCCTCCGCTCCGGGATGGACACCTAAGCCTCGGCCCGAGGGTGGAGTCAAAAAGGTTCCGCTCAGGCGGAGGGGCGCTTGTGTCCATTGGCGAGGGCTCTCACGAGGTCGAGCGAGACCTACTCCAAGTGCTTCAGAACAACGCCGACATTTTTGCATGGTCACCGGAGGACATTAAGGGCGTAGACCGCGCAGTAATCGAGCATCGCTTGGCGGTCCACCCTGACGCCAAGCCGGTCAAGCAAAAGCTTCGTCGCATGTCCATGGATCGGTGCAGCGCCAAGGTGGAGGTGGCGGCTTCTGCGGGCGGGTCATTCGCGAGGTCCACCACCCAGAGTGGCTCGCCAACCCTGTATTGGTCAAAAAGACCAGCGAGGCCTAGCGTGTGTGCATTGACTTCACGGCTCTCAACAAGGCGTGCCCAAAGGACAATTACCTTGCCACGCATCGATCAACCGGTCGACGCGTTGGAAATATGCCCTAGAGGCAATCATAGAGATGATGATATTTCGTTGTATCCATGATTTAATAAATGTTCCTTGAATATTGCCTTTGTGTTGATTAACAAGTATGTGACTTGTTTGTGAAACTCTTTACTTATATGGTTATTCTAAAGTTGTCCCTAGTCGGAGTTCATGTGAGGACACACGTGAATAATGGATTAGCACATGTATCGGTTGATGACCATGTTTCACAGGTCATAGACATGGAGATGTCAAACCAATAATGTGGACACATGTTTAGAACATGGGGTTGGACCGACCCAACATGAGACATAACAATTATAGTTATGGTTCTCTCTCTACACAATGTGTACGCCTTGTCCTTAGACCTGAGATTGTCGCATGTACTTGAGATGTGAATCGACCTACTTAGGGGCTATCAAACGCTACTCCGTAACTGGGTAGTTATAAAGGTAGTTTCGGGTTTGTCATGAAGCATGCTACGAGGCATGGTCGGTCAAGATGGGATTTTCCCCTCTCTACCTGAGAGAGATATCTCTGGGCCCCTCGAGTGATCGGATCCAGAAATGCATGGCCATGCTACTTAAGGTTAAGAGTTAACCTAGTAAGGGATTCCGGATCACAGGATCGAGAAAGAGTGGTCAGCTTGGAGCTCGACCAAATATCGTGAGGCAAAGGGATTGGCATGTACATAAAGTTGTGATGGTTCGTTCGATATGATCTTTATGTATGTTTAGGAGTTGGCACGTCTTGCTAGAGGTGCTACCAACTATTGACCGAGTAGGTAAACTCGTGTCATGTCTAAACATACGTGAACCCATAGGGTCACACACTTAAGGGTGAAGCCTAATTCGGATTGGATCCGGTTGGATCGGGTATTGAGTCCTAATGGGCCTCCATTCGCTAAAGCCCATTATAAGGACGTCTATAAAGGAGGGCAAGGCGCATGTGGTTGGGAGAGATTTTCGTGACCTCCTCAAACCTCGCCACCACCCTCCCATACGGCGCCGCGCGGATCTAGTAATCCGGCGCGCGTCGCTTCCTCCCGCGTGTGGATACCTTTGGCGGCGCTGCATCCGTAGCGTTTGGACGAACCGCAAGAGAGGAGTTATACGTTGGACGCCGCGACGAGGACGAGGAAGTAGTACGACTACTCCGCCCGACGTCTTCGATCGACGAGTACGACTACTCGCCCCGACGTCTGCATCAATTCCGCACTGCGCGCCTAGTGGTAATTCCGTGATCTATAACTGCAGTGATCTTGGTTTACGGGCATATTTTTATTAATTTGCGCTAGCGTAGCCTACCCGTAGTCCTTCGATGGTATCGAGCCATTTTGTCATGTTATAGGTTCGGGTGATTTGCATATGGCGATATGTAAGTCGTTATGATCGATGTGATCGATTGTATAGTTTCGTAATGGATAGATCTGGTTTCCGTGATCATTCTGCTAAGGTCGTGCCACAACATACCCCTACCGGTCGGTATCACCATCGGGGTAGACAGTGACACGTAAAACCGATTGCGGAATGCGAAGATCAATATGATTGGTCGAATCGGAACCTAGATTAATAATCGATATTCCGTGATTGTGCTGCTAAGGTCGTGCCACAACATACCCCTACCGGTCGGTATCACCATCGGGGTAGACAGTGACACGTAAAACCGGTTGCGGCACGCGAAGATCAATGCAAATTGGTCGAATCGGAACAATAGTCGATTTGGGGTAAATATGATTTGCCGATCAAAATCCTAAGTAAAAATTGCATAGATTGGACTCTTTTTTTACGAATGGGCGGCGCGCCCTTCGAACCCTGATGGGGAAACCTCGACCCCCTTATCCGTGAGATTGCGAATCTATGCATAACTTGTTTTTGCAGGATGTATGTGACAGTATGGCCTAATGTGTATGTGATGCATGTTTGTAATATTTTCATGACCGCGTGTCGTGGGTTCTGCAACATGGCTGGAGCCATTGTGTTGTCAAAGTATTGTATTAACGGCTGCGTGCGACTTGTGATGATTCCTTGTATCCTTGTATTTGATTACTAGCTGTTATGAGTAATAGCTTATATTAGTACTTGGAGGACACATCACTTGGAGGGATGGCACACATGAATCATGGAGATGGAGATCATCATGGTGGACAGATTCTATGGCGATGGAGATCACCATGAGAAAATGGGCCATACTGAGTCACAACTGTGTGACAGTGTGAATGCTATTCCTATTGTTTTACTTCTATGCATGCTTGAATGGTAGAAGTATAGCGATCCCTCACATAATGTTAAGTTAAAACATATGCCCTCCCAACTAAACCCTGCACCATCCCATGTCTTGTAAATTGATGGTGGGTCTATAAAATTAGGGCACCATCGACTTTCCTTGACTAGATGGGTTTGTATCAGATACATACATGCATAAGGGTTGATGAACTTAACAAGGTTATCATAAAGGTTATGGGCCTTGGGGCATAAAGGTTGGGCGCCGAGGCATAGAGATGTCACCCAACAACAAGAGTCATATAGAGATATGATTAGTAAGGTGTTACTTACCAATTACCTTGTCTCCTAGCGGTGATGCAAAAGCTCACTAGTAGACTAGTTAATGCGGATCTTGAATCGCTAAGAATCAATAGAGGATATTGATTTTAGTGGGAGTACATTCTATTAAATTTGTTTAATACGGTTTACTCTATCATGGTTTTACTTGTCTTAGTATTTTGCATTTTCATTTGTAGATCAATGGCATCTAACAACCGCGCACACCCTTTGCTTTGCGATCGATTCTTGAGAAAGAAAAATTAAATGGAACAAACTATTCGGATTGGTCCGTAACCCGAGAATTGTTCTCGTGGCGTATAAAAAGGAAAACGTTCGACACCCCAATCCCGTAAGAGCTCTGCGACAATGCGGTGCTGCTGTTATTAAAAATGCCTACAAGAAAGCATGTGATGACTCTCTTGAGATTAGTCGTCTTATGCTTGCATGCATGGAACTGACCTTCAAAAGCGGTTTGAGGATCAGAAGCGTATGATATGATCATGGCGCTTAAGGACATGTTCGCATACGTGCCAGACTGAAAGGTTCAATGTCTCTAAGGCTTTTCTCGAATGCAAGTTAATGAAGGTGCACCAGAGGCCCACATGTGATCAAAATGGTTGGTTACACTCGGACTTTGGATAAACTTGGTTTTCCAATTAGCCAAGAGTTGGCAATCGATTTCATTTTACGCGTCTCTACCACCTAGCTATGGACATTTCATTTGAACTACCATATGCATGGGGTGGAAAAGGGCCTTAATGAGCTTTGTGGGATGCTCAAAACAGCAGAGAGTGACATTAAGAAGTGTGCGTGGCCTAGCCATGTGATGGTCATGCGAGAACAAGTCTAGCTTCAAGAAAAGGGTAAGCAGTCATGGGCAAAGAATAAGGGCAAGGTTAAAGATATGATCTCAAAACCAACGCCTAAGCCTATCACATCGACTCGAGCCGAGACAAGATGCTTCTATTGTAAAGAGATCAGCCTTTGGAAGAGAAACGCAAGAAGTACATGGATTCCGAGGAATGCAAGAAGAAGGCCGAAGTAAGACTTCCACCCATGGTACACTTGTCATAAATGTTTTAGACATTTTTCTTGCTGATTCTCCTATTAACTCTTGGGTATTTGATACCGGATCGCTTGCTCACATTTGCAACTCGATGCAGGGCTAATAAGAAGTAGAGGAGTCGCAAGAGGTGAAGTTGATTTTCGCGTCGAAAATAAAGCAAGGGTTGCTGCGTTGACCGTCGGCACCATGCAACTTCAGCTTCCTTCAAGATTTATTATGGAATTGAATAATTGTTATTATGTTCCTAGTATGAGTGAAACATTTTATCCCCCTCATGTTTGATGAGAGATGGTTATTCATTTGCAAGTAAAGACAATGGTTGTTTGATCTCTAAAAATGAAATGTTTGTGGCTTTTGCGCCCATTGTGAATGGGTTATTTATTTTAAATCTTGATGATGCGCCCATCTTTAACATAAATGCTAAAAGACTTCGACCTAATGATTTGAATCCCACCTATGTTTGGCATTGTCGTTTGGGTCACATAAGTGAAAAGCGCATGAAGAAGCTCCATGATGATGGTCTTCTAACTTCGCTTGATTTTGAATCATACGAGACATGTGAAGCTTGTTTGCTTGGTAAGATGACCAAGTCACCTTTCAAAGGTTCTTTGAGAGGGCATCGACTTGTTGGAAATCATACATACCGATGTATGTGGACCAATGAGCACGATCGCTAGAGGTGGATTTCATTACTTCATAACTTTCATCGATGATTTTAGTAGATATGGCTATGTCTACTTAATGAAGCATAAGTCTGAAACTTTTGAAAAGTTCAAAGAGTTCCGAATGAGGTTGAAAATCAACGTGCCAAGAAAATTAAAGCTCGCGATCCGATCGTGGTGGCGAGTATTTGAGTCATGAATTTAGCAATCATCAAGAGTTGCGGAATTGTTCCACACCTAACACCGCCGGAACGCCTCAAAGAAACGGGTATCCGAGCGCGTAATCGACCTTGTTGGACATGGTTCGATCGATGATGAGCCATCAGATCTACCATTATCATTTTGGGGTTACGCTCTAGAAACAGCAGCTTTCACACTTAATAGGTACCGTCTAAATCCGTAGTTAAGACACCATATGAGATATGGACCGGAAGAGTCACGCTTGTCTTTTCTAAAGATTTGGGGATGTGAGGCGTTTGTCAGCGACTACTGATCGGACAAGCTCACACCCAAGTCGGATAAATGCATTTTCGTGGATATCCGAAGGAAACCTTTGGATATTACTTCTACAACCGACTAGAGGGCAAAGTGTTTGTCGCTCAAGTGGTGTTTTCCTAGAGAAAGAGTTTCTCAACAGGAGACAAGTGGAAGAACGGTGCAGCTTGAAGAGGTTCAAGATGAACCAATCGGGAAGACTCGACGAATGATGCCCACGTGGCGTAACAAGTTGAGGAACCCATGGCAAAGGAAGCACCACCACCACGAAGGTCGGAAAGGCTCGCAATGCGCGAGATATGTTATTATTAGACAATGATGAGCCTACGACCTATGCGGAAGCAATGATGGACCAGACTACGAGAAATGGCAAAGTGCCATGAGATCCGAGATAGCATCCATGGGAGACAATCAAGTTTGGAACTTGGTTGACCCACTTTGATGGTGTTAAAACCATAGAGTGCAAATGGATCTATAAAAGAAGATTGATATGGATGGAAATGTTCATATCCATAAAGCTCGACTTGTCGCAAAGGTTTTCGCAAGTTCAAGGAGTTGACTACGATGAGACCTTCTCGCTTTGTAGCGATGCTTAAATCTATACGGATCATTTCGCTATTGCTGCATATTTCGACTATGAGATATGGCGATGGATGTCAAAACGGCTTTCCTTAATGGAAATTTAACCGAGGACGTGTATATGATACAGCCCGAGGGTTTTGTCGATCCAATCAATGCTAGAAAAGTATGCAAAGTTCAAAATCCATTTATGGATTGAAGCAAGCATCTCGAGTTGGAACATTCGTTTTGATGAAGTGGTCAAAGGGTTTGGCTTCATCAAAAACGAAGAAGAATCTTGCGTTTACAAGAAGGCAAGTGGGAGCTCACTCGTATTTCTAATCTTATATGTAGATGACATATTACTGATTGGAAATGATATTCCTATGCTCGAAGTTCATTAAGACCTCATTGAAAAATAGTTTTTCAATGAAGGACTTAGGGAAGCGGCATATATTTTGGGTATTAAGATCTATAGAGATAGATCAAAAAGGCTAATAGGATTAAGCAGTACTTACATTGACAAAGTGTTGAAACGGTTCAACATGGAGGAGGCAAAGAAAGGGTTCTTGCCAATGTCTCATGGCATAAATCTTGGCAAGACTCGGTGTCCTTCGACAACCGATGAGCGAGATCGCATGAGTAAGATTCCATATGCTTGACCCTTGGATCTATCATGTATGCTATGATATGTACTCGCCAGATGTTTCCTATGCTCTAAGTGTTACGAGCAGATACAGTCGATCCGGTGAGAGTCATCGACAATGTTAAAAACATCCTCAAGTATTTGAAAAGAACTAAGGATGTGTTCCTAGTCTACGGAGGTGAGGAAGAGCTCATTGTAAATGGTTACACCGATGCAAGCTTCCAAACCGACAAAGACGATTACAAGTCGCAATCGGGTTTTGTGTTCATTTTGAACGGTGGTGCGGTTAGTTGGAAGAGTTCCAAGCAGAGACTGCTGCGACTCTACAACGGAGGTCGAGTACATTGCGCTTCAAGCAAAGAAAGGAAGGTGTTTGGATAAGGAAGTTCATATCCGAACTAGGTGTGGTTCCTAGTGCGTGCATCCTCGGATCTTTATCGTGATAACAAGTGGGGCCATTGCACAAGCCAAGGAGCCAAGGAATCACCAAAAGAACAAACACATACTGCGGCGGTTTCATCTCATTCGAGAGATCCTCAATCGAGGAGATTTAAAGATATGCAAAATACACACGGATTTGAATATTTCAGATCCTTTGACGAAGCCTCTCCCACAACCTAAGCATGAGGCGCACACAAGAGCTATGGGTATTAGATATCTTCTAGATTGACTCTAGTGCAAGTGGGAGACTGTTAGAAATATGCCCTAGAGGCAATCATAGAGATGATGATATTTCGTTGTATCCATGATTTAATAAATGTTCCTTGAATATTGCCTTTGTGTTGATTAACAAGTATGTGACTTGTTTGTGAAACTCTTTACTTGTATGGTTATTCTAAAGTTGTCCCTAGTCGGAGTTCATGTGAGGACACACGTGAATAATGGATTAGCACATGTATCGGTTGATGACCATGTTTCACAGTGTCATAGACATGGAGATGTCAAACCAATAATGTGGACACATGTTTAGAACATGGGGTTGGACCGACCCAACATGAGACATAACAATTATAGTTATGGTTCTCTCTCTACACAATGTGTACGCCTTGTCCTTAGACCTGAGATTGTCGCATGTACTTGAGATGTGAATCGACCTACTTAGGGGCTATCAAACGCTACTCCAGAATCGGGTAGTTATAAAGGTAGTTTCGGGTTTGTCATGAAGCATGCTACGAGGCATGGTCGGTCAAGATGGGATTTTCCTCTCTACCCGAGAGATATCTCGGCCCTCGAGTGATCGGATCAGAAATGCATGGCCATGCTACTTAAGGTTAAGAGTTAACCTAGTAAGGGATTCGGATCACAGATCGAGAAAGAGTGGTCAGCTTGGAGCTCGACCAAATATCGTGAGGCAAAGGGATTGGCATGTACATAAAGTTGTGATGGTTCGCTCGATATGATCTTTATGTATGTTTAGGAGTTGGCACGCCTTGCTAGAGGCGCTACCAACTATTGACCGAGTAGGTAAACTCGTGTCATGTCTAAACATACGTGAACCCATAGGGTCACACACTTAAGGGTGAAGCCTAATTCGGATTGGATCCGGTTGGGACTGGTATTGAGTCCTAATGGGCCTCCATTCGCTAAAGCCCATTATAAAGACGTCTATAAAAGGAGGGCAAGGGCGCATGTGGTTGGGAGAGATTTTCGTGACCTCCTCAAACCCCGCCGCCACCCTCCCACGCGGCGGCGCCGCGCGATCTAGTAATCCGGCGTGCCTCGCTTCCTCCCGCACGTGTGGATACCTTTTGGCGGCGCTGCATCCGTAGCGCTTGGACGAACCGCAAGAGAGGAGTTGTACGTTGACGCCGCGACGAGGACGAGGAAGTAGTACGACTACTCGCCCCGACGTCTTGCATCAATTCCGCACCTGCGCGTCTAGTGGTAATTCCGTGATCTATAACTGCAGTGATCTTGGTTTATGGGCATATTTTTTATTAATTTGCGCTAGCGTAGCCTACCCGTAGTCCTTCAGACGCTACCGCCGGGTGCGAGCTAATGAGTTTCCTGGATGCCTACTCTGGCTACCACCAGGTATACATGGCCGAAGACGACGAGGACAAGACCAGTTTCATCACACCGATTGGGACTTTCTGCTTCGTCAGGATGCCCTTCGGCTTGAAGAACGCAGGTGCTACCTTCACCCGCCTCGTCGCACTTGCCCTCGCCGCCCAGCTCAGGAGGAATGTGGAAGCCTACGTCGACGACGTGGTAGTCAAAACCCGGCAGCTCGCTTCGCACGGCCGGGACCTCCAGGAGACCTTTGACAACCTCAGGAAGGCCGACATCAAGCTCAACCCCGACAAATGCGTCTTTGGCGTGCAGGCGGGCAAACTACTGGGCTTCCTCGTATCCGGACGAGGCATCCAGGTGAATCCCGATAAGGTTGAGGCCATCATGGGTATGGAGCCGCCCAAGACGACGAGGGAGGTCCAGAGGCTGGCGGGCCGCATGGCAGCCCTAAGCCACTTCCTATCTAGGGCGGCGGAGCGGGGTCTGCCATTCTTTAAGACACTCCGCGGGTGCGACAGATTTCGGTGGGATAGCGACTGTGCGGAGGCCTTCAACGAGCTCAAGAAACACCTGGCTAGCCTCCGCACTCTGGTCGCCCTAACACCAGAGGCTCCCCTCTTGCTCTATCTGGCCGCATCGGTTACAGCGGTCATTGCCGTCCTTGTCCTAGAGGAAGGCGCCGTACAGCGGCCCGTATACTTTGTCTCCGAAGCCCTCCAAGGTGCCAAGACGAGATATACGGAGCTTGGAAAGCTCGCTAACGCGTTGGTCATGGCCTCCAGAAAGCTTCGACATTATTTTTTGGCTCACCCAATCACAGTGCCTTCCTCGTTCCCCCTGGCGGAGATGTTACACAATAAGGAATCCACGAGGCGCATCGGCAAGTGGGCTACCGAGCTCGCCCCGTTCTCCCTGACATACGCCTCGCGGACGGCAATCAAATCTCAAGTTCTCGCCGACTTCCTTGCAGAATGGACTCCGCCGGCTCAGCCCGCCCAGAAGCACGACGACGCAGTATGGACACTCACCATCGACGGAGCCTACGGCGTCGCGGACGCGGGCGTAGGTGTAGTGATTGTTACGCCCGAGGGGCAGCGCCTGTTATAATCGACGCGCCTTGCATTTTCGACCACCAATAACACAGCTGAGTATGAAGCGCTGCTCTTCGGCCTGACGAAGCTCAAGGCTTCGCGTTTGGTGGCAGGCAACGTAGACAAGTCATATCAAGCCAAGGACCTCGAGCTGGCCAAATACCTCGTGGCCGTAAGAGCGAGGGAAAGGCATTTCTTGGGCGTCACGGTCAAGGCCATCCCTCGCGCTGAAAATGAGCAGGTCGACGCCCTCGCAAAGGCGGCCAGCCAACAACTGCCACCCCTTGACGGGGCATTTTACGAAGTGTTACCGCAGGCGGCCATCGCGCAGGACAACCGGGACGCGGCCCTCGTTCACCACATCGTCCAGCAGGGTGACTAGCGAGAGCCTATCTTCAATTTCCTGCAGGGCATTGCCAAGCCGGAGGACCCCGCCGAGCTCCGGCGTCTGCAACACCGTGCCAGATCCTTCCAGGTGTTTGAAGGGACACTCTACAAAAAGGGAGTTCGCGACCGCTCTGCGCGCGCCTCTCGCACGAAGAAGGGAAAAGCCTCCTTGCGGAGATCCACGCGGGGGTGTGTGGGTCTCACCTCGCGCCAAGGTCGTTGGTCGACAAGGCATTCAGGCAAGGCTTTATCGCCGATCGCCATCATCGACGCCAGACCTCGTGCGTTGGTGTCAGGGGTGCCAGTGGATGGGACGTATCATCCGCAGGCCCCCGACGAACCTCAACCCAATTCCCTCGGTGTGGCCGCTGGTACGCTGGGGCGTCGACATAGTGGGACCACTTCCCCGAGCCCCAGGGGACCTACGGTTCGTGGTAGTTGCACTGGAATATTTTTCCAGGTGGCCGGAGGCGGTAGCCCTGGCCAAAATAACCTCGGCGGCCATGCAGCGCTTCCTCTGGCAGAACATTATATGTTGCTTGGCGTGCCGAGGAGCTCACCGTCGACAACGACCCGCAGTCGATGCCACCCTATTCAAAGAGTTACTGGACAAGCATGGGCATCACGCCGGTTCGCCTCGGCGGGCACCCCACCCAACGGAGCGATCGAGAGGCGAATGGCGCCATCTCTAACGCTGCCAAAAGCGCTGGTAGGGTTGCCAAAGGGCAAGTGGCGAGCGAGCTTCACGGCGTCCTCTGGTCCTTCGCGACAACGGTAACACGCCGACGGGTTCACACCTTTCAAGCTCCTTTTTGGTGATGAGGCAGTGACGCCTGAGGAAATCAAGGCTGGCTCGCGGAGGGTCCTCGTCCAAGCGCCCGACGAGGAGCGTCGCGTGTCCTTGGACCTCCTCGACGGGGCGCGGGCGAGCACAGCCCAACATGTCAAAAAATACGCGCGGCAGACAGTGCGTACTCGAGACCGGTCCCTATATCCGCGAGGGTTCAAGCCGGGGGATCTCGTCCTCAGAGTGGCGCTCCATGTGGAGACCGTTGGCAAGCTGGAGTCCAAGTGGGAAGGTCCATACATCGTGGAGGAAGCATTACAGAAGGGAGCATACCGCCTCGCCACACTCAAGGGGCAAACTCTCCGCCACACATGGAACGCGGCTAGGTTGCAGCGATATTACGCCTAGAAGCAGGACGAAAAGTATAATGGCATCAGCCCCTCCTTGTACGATGCTCGCCCGCTCCGCCTCCGCACGCGCCAGTCTGCGAACTCTAAATGAAATCGTAGCGTCGAGGTCCGCCTCCGCACGCGCCAGTCTACGGACTCTAAATGAAGTCGAAGCGCCGAGGTCCGCCTCGCGACGCGCCGCCACGGACTCTAAATGAAGTCGTAGCGCCGAGGTCCGCCTCAGCGCGCGCCGCCACGGACTCTAAATGAAGTCGAGCATCAAGGTCCGCCTCGCACGCGCGCCGATCTGACTCTAAATGAAGTCGAGCGCCGAGGTCCACCTCCGCACGCGCCCGATGCGAACTCTAAATGAAGTCGAGCGCCGAGGTGCGCCTCGCGCGCGCGCGCCACGGACTCTAAATGAAGTCGTAGCGCCAAGGCCCGCCGCACGCGCCGATCACGGACTATAAATGAAGTCGTAGCGTCGAGGCCCGCCTCCGCACGCGCCAGTCTACGGACTCTAAATGAAGTCGTAGCGTCAAGGTCCGCCTCCGCACGCGCTAGTCTACGGACTCTAAATGAAGTCGTAGCATCGAGAGCTGCCTCCGCACGCGCCAGTCTGCAGACTCTAAATGAAGTCGTAGCGTCGAGGTCCGCCTCCGCACGCGCTAGTCTACGGACTCTAAATTAAGTCGTAGTGTCGAGGTCCGCCTCTGCACGCGCCAGTCTACGGACTCTAAATAAGACGCAGCAGGGGGACGCCCTTGCGCGCACTCTCTGGAGTATAAACAAGACGCAGATCCCGCGCACGCATCGGCGTTGCCCCTGTGCGTACTCCTCGGAGTATAAAAGCAACATACAACATTAAGAATGGGTGCTACTTCGGTTCACTGCAAAAAATGTCGGGGTTACATGACCACAAAAGTAGGAGCGCGCAGTACACCACTCCCCTAACCAACCGCTCATCCTTCGTGCGGTGCCGATGGGCCCACCCCGCCATTGTGGCGCCGGGGAACTCCTTCGAGCCAGCGGAGGAGGTCCCCACCCCCATGCAGCGTTTGCTGCACTGCAACCTTGGCCGCGTCCTCCCCGACATAGCCCCAGATCCGTCGGTGAAAGTTTCGGAGGCCAGGCTCGATGAAGCGAATAGCGTCGATACGCCTCCGCCGGCAGGAGATCCAGTGAGGTTCGCCACCATGGACATGTCTACACCCATGCGTGTGAAGCATGGCGAGGCGAGGCATGCGCCGAGGAAGCCGCAATGCTCGCTGAAGGTGCTAGCGCTGCGGAGAACAACGCTGACCCCTTCCTCGACCAGCCCGAGCGTCTCCACCAAGTCCGCCGGCCCGTGAGTAGCATCCGGCACGTCGACACACAGATCCCGCGGGGCCCGGTTCAGAGACTCCATTGCCCTCCACGCCGACATGGACGCATTGTCCAAGGCGCGGTCCTTCTCCGCAAGAGACTCCACTAGCTGGGCCTTCTCCTCCTTTAGAGCGGTGGTCTGCTGCAAAAAGGAGGTACGTTCCTCCGCCGCGGTGCGCTGGACTTCCTCTGTCTTGTGTCGCGCGGCCGCTAGGGCACCCTCCAGCGCGTGAAGCTGTTCGTCCTTCGTGGTGTGGGTGTCATCCGCAGCACGAAGACCGACCTCCAGGGCTCTCCGCTCCCGAATACGGGCCTCATCCAGCGCTTGGCTGATGACAAGCGTCTGGGAATAGCAATAAGAGTCAGCAGGTGCCCGGTAGTACTCTAGCAACCGCGAGCGCACATACTTACCCTTATCTCCGAGGCCTGCAGCGCGAGCGCCAGGAGGTCTCCCTCGCACGACGACAACATCTGTCAATCCAAGCCGCCGCGGGCGCACTCCGCAGCTGTGTTAAAAGCGCGAAGTGTCTCCAGGCGTGGGAGGAAGTCAGAGAGAACAAGCTCCGACCCCGCTGCGTCAGGGGCTGCGGAGGCTTCGGCCACTTCATCGGCGGCAGACGCCTGCAGGGCACCCTGCACAGGGTCCGGGACGTTACGCACACCCCGTTGCTCGATCCTTCATGTCCGGGAGACTTCGTCTCGCCTGATGTCGACGGAATGAGCGAGCAAATCGGAGAGAGTTTCGCGAAGTCGTGCGAGGAAAGGGAGCTGCGCCAACCTCCTGCACCCTCCGCCGTGACAGAAGGGGGTGCCCGTTCAACCGCCGGCAGGGGGGCGGGTGCCTCGGTGGGTGGTCGAGAAGACCCTTCGGCTGCGTCGGGCACCACAACTCCAAGCACAGGGCCGGCGACGCCGTATCAACCCCTCGGAGGCGAGGAAGACTGGACTCGAGGACGTTTCGCCTGTGGCACCGCAGGCGATTCTTCCGCGGCGCTAGCAGTCGCAGCTCCTGTCGTGCCTTCAGTCCCTACCGCCCCGGGCGCGTCCTTGGCAGCCGCCGTGGGTGGCAAAGCACCGCCGTCCGCAGCACTCTCGCCAGAGCTACGCCCCCGGTTGGCGTGTTCCGCCCGGCAAGGCGTCGCGTATGGCCTCGACAGCGCCGGCGGATGGTGCCGCCAATGGGCTCGAGACGACGCGCCCACCCGAACTGGTCCGGCCAGACTCATCGCCGGTCGCACGTCCTGTCCCAGCGGCGCCAGCCGCCAAGGTGGCTGGCGGGCTGGGTACGGCAACCTCGGAGTAGGCCCGGCGCCGCGAAGGCAATACCCCTGCTTGGCTACCACCGCCACGATGGTCCGGAATCCCTGCGGGAGCCTCCGTCGGCTCCGCGCGCTTGGGCACAGCAATGCCCAGAACCTCGCACGTGCGATTTATCCGCCCCTGCTTCGCCGTTTTGGTCGCGGCCTCACGCAGCTTGTGCTCCTTGAGCGTGTACGGACCCAGGAACGCCACAACCGCGCGCTCCGCATCTTCTAGCCGGCCATCAAGACAAAAGATAAGTCTTATCAGCGGGACTACGCAGACACAAATGGATGCGTGCCAACACACCGCACGACTTACAAGGAGTGGAGGCGAAGCGAGCAAGGCAATGGCGGGCGAACCCTGTCCTCTTGGTCGTCGCCCCATCGCGCGTACTTCCACCGGGAGGAGAGGGGCGTTACCCCGTACATCGTAAACTCTTCAGCCAAGTCGCGCATACTTAGCCGGCGCGCAACGCCAGCAAGCCTCCATAGCCTCTGCGCGTCGTCAGTCTCTGGCTTCACACTTGGCGAGATATTGAACGAGATTGGCCCACCTCGGCACAGCAGGCCGCTTGCGCTGGTCATGATGTAATAAAACCACCGCTGCGTCCAGCCGGACTCCCACCTCCCCAAGGTGGCCGACGCAGGGAATAGCGTCGTGCAGGACGCTTGCAGCACGAAGTCCACGCCGCCAAAGTTGGATACAGCCCCCTCCCCGACTTTCTTGGGTCGGCAGCATGCGTCGTGCAGGGTGACGAACAGGCTCACGCTGGGACGCGGGCCTTCTGTCCGTGTCGCCCACGAAAAGACAGCTAGGCGGACTATGGCGTCTGGCGTCAGCTGTGCTAATTCCAACTCGTAGGCCCACGGACTTCGCCACAAACATCGTTGAGGGCATTCAAGGCGGCGCCGAAAACGCGACGTAAAATGATCGCCTCCATCTCCGGGGCCTTGGCTCGTCTCGCCGCGATCGCAGCTGTCTCTTGATTACGCGACTCCTCCAAAGACACGGAGCAGCGGCCCTCGAGTATTCCAGCGCCCCACCGCTCGCCGAGACGTGAACGCCCCGCAGCACCAGCTCGTACTCCTCAGAAGGGACAGACAACTCGTCCCGGCTAGGTAAGGAGCCGCCGCCGGGATGGGGGGAGATATCGTCCTGGCCAGCCATTGTCCTCTGCGATTAGGGCAAAAGGAACAAGGTGGGAGCAATTGTGCTATAGCCAGAACAAGCAGAGCCAGGAGACAGGCGAGACAGAACGTCCCCACTACAACGGTGACACCTTATAAGGCCCGCTTGCCTTCCCCACGGCTACAAGCGCAGCCAGATTAACCCCCAGCGGTTCGACTACCCACGGCTTGGAAAAAAGAACCGCCAGCACTTCGAGGAGCGTGCCTGGTAGGTGGCTAGACAGCGCGCAACGCCAACGGGCGCCTGCCACGCGTCCCGCTTTCCTGAGGAAGAGGCGAACTGCCGCGGTCACGCAACCGCTCACATCCCACGACGCACCAATCACAAGCCGCCGCATGCCCCACCCACGGGAAGGCGGACGGCACAAAGAGACGACCGCGCCGACAGCCGAGCGGCGTCACGATTCGCACACCATTAAAAGCGCACTACCAGACCGCGGGGTCATAACAGCTTCACAGCACACCGACGCCGGCGGCGCGAGGCCCGTCTCCACCACTGCCCACTCCGACCAGGCGTCAGCTCCGCTGCCACCCGTTCGAAGGGTAGGGGACGGAGCGCGCGCGCCTACTTCGACTAGGAGGGTAGGGGACGGAGCGCTCGCGCGTCATTTCCACCAGCGCCGGCTCGCCGCCACCGCTCGAACGCGGCGCACGCGCCTACGCCCGACAAGGCGCCGATTCGCCGCCACCCGCTCGAGGGTAGGGGACGGAGCGCTCGCGCGTCTAGTTCGACTAGGCACCAGCTCCGCTGCCACCCGTTCGAAGGGTAGGGGACGGAGCGCGCGCGCGCGCCTACTTTGACCAGGCTCCAGCTCCGCTGCCACCCGTTTGAAGGGTAGGGGACGGAGCGCGCGCGTGCCTACTTCGACTACGCGCCAGCTCCGTTGCCACCCGTTCGAAGGGTAGAGGACGGAGCGCGCGCGCCTACTTCGACTAGGCGCCAACTCCGCTACCACCTGTTCGGAGGGTAGGGGACGGAGTGCTCGCGCGTCATTGCCGACGAGGCGCCGGCTCCGCCACTGCTCGAGGGTAGGGATGGAGCGCTCGTGCGCCTACTCCAACCAGGCACCAGCTCCGCTGCCACCCGTTTGAAGGGTAGGGGACGGAGCGCGCGCGCGCCTACTTCGACTAGGCGCCAGCTCCGCTGTCACCCGGTCGAAGGGAAGGGGACGGAGCGCGCGCGCCTACTGCGACTAGGTGGCAGCTCCGCTGCCACCCGTTCGGAGGGTAGGGGACGGAGCACTCGCGCGTCTACGCCGACCAGCGCCCGGCTCGCCGCCACCGCTCAAGGGTACGAGACGAGCGCGCGCCTACTCCGACCAGCGCCGGCTCGCGCCACCCATTCGAAGGTAGGGGCGGGAGCGCGCGCGCTACTTCGACTAGGAGGGTAGGGGACGGAGCGCGCGCGCGCCTACTCCGACCAGCGCCGGCTCGCCGCCACCCGCTCGAAGGGTAGGGGACAGAGCGCGCGCGCGCCGCCCGACCAGGCGCCCGCCCGCGCCACCCGCTCGAGGGTAGGGGGCGAGCGCCGCGCGTCTAGTTCGACGAGGCGCTAGCTCCGCTGCCACCCGTTCGATGGGTAGGGGACAGAGCGCGCGCGCGCCTACTCGACGAGGCGCGGCTCGCCGCCACCCGCTCAAGGGTAGGGAACGGAGCGCGCGCGCTACGCCGACCAGCGCCGGCTCGCGCCACCCGCTCGAAGGTAGGAAACGGGCGCGCGCTTATTGACCAGCGCCGCCCGCGCGCCACCCGCTCGAGGGTAGGGGGCGAGCGCCGCGCGCCTACTCCGACCAGCGCGCGGCTCGCGCCACCGCTCAAGGGTAGGGGACGGAGCGCTCGCGCATCTACCTCAGCTGCCAATACAAGCATCAACTTCGGCTACGGCCTCAGACCCCGGGACCCGCTGCACACCAAGGCTCCGCAAGTTCGGAGAAGTTCACAGGCCGCAGGGACGGAGGGGGCCAAAGGACTCGGCAACATGGCTTCGGCCCTGTGAAGCCCTTCACCATGAGAGGCTCCTGTTGTAGGGGTGGCCCCCACCTAAACCCAGCAGGCCTGTTAGAAGGGTATAGGGCCCAAAATGGGACATATGTAATGGCTTAAATACCCCTGGCAGGGAGGTACCGATGTAAGGGCACAATTGTAAAAGCACATCCCATATGAATATATATACAAGGGAAGGCTAGGAGAGAGGGGATCACTCTCTCCCAACTCTCCACTACCACATCTCTCTCTGTTTGGTCTGTAACTACAACACAAAGCAAATGAGCCCACACGTCAGGCTCAATCAAAAGTTAAGAGCTAGGGTTAAACAAAACTGAATTTCAAAAATAATTTGAATTTTTGTTTGATTTTGATTTCTCTTGAATCCTTGGCTTAAACCCGCACCTATCCTAGCCATCCATGCCTTGATCTCCTTACCGCTGCACCCCCTCGGTCGTTTTGCGTGCAGGTACTGTTCATCATCTGAAAAATATCGCTGCTGTCCCAATTCTTCTACTCTCGCGCCTTCCCGTTTCTTCCCGTCGTTGCCACACCGCTGCAATCGGTCAGAGAGCATACCACCTCCCCCCTCCCCCCTTTGACACCCTCTTAAATGCTCTCGGCCGCACGTCAGAGCAGCCATCGCCATTCTTGCTTTTCTCGCCACCGCCTCTGCTTTCCCCTGTCTCACGGCCGACAACCCCGTGCTGCAAATTCGAGCACCCTAGAACCCACCTCTGCCACAAGAGCCACCGTACACCCCTCATTTGTGCCGTGACCCCTTACCTGGACCAGCACCATAATCATCTCACATCCCACTACCTCGTCGACTTCCCCGCTCTCTCTGCTCTCACTCTCACAACCGACCTGACGCATTGTACTTCCTTTGACTGCCGCAATGTTGTGCCCAAGGAACACCCAAATATCTACACTGCCAACTGCGCCGCACCCTCCCACGCATTCACGACCCCAGCCACGTGCCATTGCCGCCTCAATTTGTTTCCTGTGTCGAACTGCCTCCTCGCCGTATTTAAGACCCTGAACCCCTTCAGAGCAATGCACCAGTGTCTAGTAAGCCAGTGTCTAGTAAGCCACCCACCAATTAATCCCCCGATCAGAGCATCGCCGACGGTCATCGGAAGACCCCAAAGTAAGCAAATCTTCAGTTCTTCCTATTCAGTCCTTTTCATTTTGATTGGTTTTGCCTGTAGCTTCTTGATACCCTTAGTAACACTCCCAAAGCAGGACCCCAGCTTTTCGAATCCCCTGCTGCGCTGGTGGCTAGTACCACCGCTTGGCCACAGGAGGTCACTGTGGACAGCTTGGCTCAGCCATCCTAAACCCAAACCACCACACCCTAAGCTTCCCCTACCCCTAGAGATACTCTATCGCAAATACTATTGTCCTCTTAACCCATCACCCGTGCCATTTAAAAGTCCCGAGAAGAGGAGACCTCACCATCGACGCTCACCTAACATCCAAACGCTCCCGAGCCCAAAAATGGAATTCTCATGGCCCTAGGAACCCACCCATAGTCGTCAATTATTGTTTTGACCATGGATTCTCCGACCGCTGCACTGCTTGAAATCTCTGACCGCTTCACCGCTTGAAATCTCCAACCGCCCCACAGCTTGAACTCTCCGACCGCCCCACTGCCTGAACTCTTCGACCACCTTTTAATCGAGAGAAGCTTCGACCGCTCTACTTCGAGTTCTGAGCAATACCACTCGAACGCCGTCCAATATTCTTAAGCCACTCGAACGTCGTTTGATGCTCCTAAGCCGCTCAAACACCGTCCGATCTTTAAAGCCACTCAGACGTCGCCCAATCTCTACAGCTACTCGAACATCGTCTAATCTTCGTAGCAACTCGTACATCGTTCGATCTCCGTCGATTTCGCACTTGAAGTCAAATCTCGGCTGTCCACCTGACTTCGTAGTCGTAACCGAAATGACCCGAGTACTCGAAACTCCTCTGTTCTTCCAGTACGTAGTGACAACTCGATAAGAACTAAACCTGCTATGAATAGTAAAACCAGCAATGAACAGTACCTAAACCCGTTACTATTCACAAAACCCTAAAACACATATATGTATATATCTATTTTGATCGTCTTTAGCCCATCTACACCATTTCCACCCTATTTTGCCAATTTAGACCCTGATAAAACTTGAAATCATCCAAATGATACTCCAACTCCAAACCCAATGTTGTCGATACTTGTAGCCATCAAAGAAATCCATATAACCCTTATATAGCCATTTTGACCATCTTGGACCCATTAACCCAATTCCAACAATGATCAACCAAAGCAGCCAAGCCACGAACACCATCTAAACCCCTAACAACCCAAACCTATTTTATTTCTAGATTTTTTGTTATTTATTTGTATTATGTTCCTAGCTTGTATTCCGCAAAGCAGGAACTCATTTGCATGCATTTTCTGCGCTGGACCACACGAGTTAGTTAACAGAAGAACTACAAGAGCAGTTTAAGTAGAAGACTACAGTGAAATAATTAGAGACTATGAACAAAGAGGTAAGTCACATGTATTTGATCATATTGAACCCACATTCTTTTAATTATTTAATTATCAGTATTTTTATTATGTTTATTTGCGCGCTGTTACTTCTTGAACATGAAATGTTTAGAATGATATGATATTAGTTATGTCCTACCACCTGAAAAAACCCTGTTTAATTTGATGGCCATATTCGCCTTGACAGGACTTAATAATACTAAATATATTATTTAAATAATCATGGTAGACTAGGGACTCAATAGTTTACACTACTAAGAGTTTTAGTATTTTCCTGGTAGAATTTTTAAAAGAGGTTCTAAGATAAGGAGGCATCATGGGAAGCCACGGGATGGTCGGATCCCATGACTTTATCCTAGGGTGGAGGCTTGGACTGGAAAGGTGGCAGTGCGGATGGATATTGAAACAAGTGTTTGTGGATGGAAGTTGCCTCAATGAAAATATAAAGACTAGAACCTTATGCCAAATAAAGAACATGGTGATCGCTCAACCACAAGCGTTGATTTGTAAAACCTGATTTAGTAGCTGCTCAAATCCGATTGAATATCTACAAAGAGTGGAGAAAGACCAAGGGAGCTTTTGTGGTATGGGAGGGGGGATCTATACTTAACAACAGTAGATCCGCTTTGAATGGGGCGAGGCCACAGGCCACCCGAGTTTGTTGAGAAACAGCACCTACTAGGTAGAGGCTATATATAAAGAATTGAGCAGTGAAAGGCCTTATTTTCTTAACTCAGTCATGAGTGTTAAGAGATCTTGTAGGTAAAGCTGGGAAACTTTACAGAATCATAACTTAATGGTATTCAAATACGCCGTGCTTTCGGTAAACGAAGCTGTGTTTAATGGGAAACTTTGAGCGTTGCATGTTTTGTGTTTTCGACTGGTCTTTAGTATTCTACGACTAGCTGGGATGTCTTACGAGTACATTTCTCTTGATGCAGATTTATGTTCACGATGTTTTGTGCTGTGCTATGTGATGGTTTGCTTGTCTGTGTAGTTGCAGAACTTCGGAGCTAGGTCATGGTGAGGTATAGGAGGACCGGGACTAGGCATAGGAGATGTTGAGGTCCAAATGGTTAGGAGACGCAAAAGATGATCGAGACTGGTGAGGTGGTTGCAAGCCGGGTGACGAGTAACCAGAGCTGGAGCTGCTGGAGGTGGACACGACGGGTAACGGCGAGGTGGACCGGGACTAGACTCAAGGAGAAGTCGAGGTTCAGACGGTTGGATGCCAGGTGCGGTCGTGTGCTACGACGAGTGGATCGAGGACTAGGCTCAGGAGGAGTTGAGGTCCAGTCGGTCGAAAGACAGGTGCGGTCGTGCGAGGACAGTAAGGCAACGGGAGTTTACAGGAAGGCGCAGGAGGGGCATTTTGGAGAAATGCTTAAAGCCTGCAAAGGAAACTGCTTTCTGTTAAAGCACTGGAGTCTATTGGTGATAACAGGAAAAGCTGTGTAAAACTCGGTGTTAGTTGGGGGTTAACGGGTTCTCCCCCGGTATCTGAAGGCTATAAATAGAGAAGTTATAACACGAGTGCTCAGTGAGGTTGTTCCTGAGAAGCTCTGGGTTTTCATTCTGTGTTCTTGTGTGAGTTGTCTCTGGGCAGGAGCGGTGGTGCTCTTGGACCTCCTGATGGAGTGGCTGTAGAAACCTCCATATATGCAATCATTTATCTCTCTGCCTCTATCTGAGCTATTTTGTGTATTTGATGTTTGATTGTCTTGTTCATGTTTTATCTGCCCCATCTTCTTTTCTCTTATGTCTGAGAAATTGTTTCCTTTTGGGTTGCTCAAGATTTGACTTGTTCTAAATTGGGAATCATCCTCAAGGCCATCTTGGCTAGTTCATTCCCGAGAGCAAGGTTTTGAACGCAGTTTTTGGCTTTGCGGTCGTGCGCCTCTTGACCTCCTCTGTTTCATCTTCAACCTTGTTTTTCTGTTCGACCACGGGGAAGAGTTTTCGTCATCTCTATTATTTCTCATCCAGAGGATGTTGTCTTGCAGTGTTTGAAGTCCCATGACCGAAAGATCCGTGAATCAAAAGTTATTCAGAAATCAGGTCTTGCGGTTGTGCACTCTTCACTTCCTTTGTTTCGGTTTCGACCATGCATCTCTTTTCGACCACAGCAAAGAAGCTTTGACCACTTCGTATTTTTCTCGGCCAGAGGACGTGTTCTTGCTATGTTTCTCATGACCAATAGAACCGTGAATCATAAGTTATTCGGAAAACGGGTCTCACGGTCATGCGTATTTCACTTCCTCTGTTTCTTCTTCGACCACGACAGTGTGCTTCTACTACTCTTGACTTCTTCCGCCAACGTTTGTTTCTGTCTATTCTTTCGGTTTTCTAGTGAGCATTCAACCTTTGTCTTCATAGTTTTGTAGCTATTGGAGAAGAAGGGTTGTGTGAATACTTAGGGAGGTTTTAAGGCACCATTCACCCCCCCCTCTGTTGCCTGTTCTGTCCTACACATCAAAACGGAATGGTCTCTTAAAGCGAATTCTCTAAATTTGTATGCGTCATCCATGTCGATATCTTTGCCGTTCATTACAATGTCAAAAAGCAAGGGTGGAGCCAGGATTTTAGCTCGCCTCGGGCTCAAAACACTTCTCAGTCCTAGGTTGGGCTTTGTGCCAAGGTTGAACCATGGTGAGCAAGATTGAAAGGCTCAATACTATTGGGGTACCATTGCTAATTAGGCCAGGCATCAGACTATGGCCCAGACAGCATAAGGCCTGGCTTCGCCCCTATCAAAAACACATATAAAAACATCAGCTGCAACCCTAAAGAACACCCTTTATCATTTGTTTTTCTTCAGCATATTCTTATTCTCTTTGTTATTTCTTTCATTTCTGTAGTATAAGCGTTGCTTTTTACGAAGTTGCAGGAGGCTTTCGTTTTAATCTCTCAAAATCTTACGTGGGAATCAAAATGTCATGCATGGCTAGAGCAGAAAACTGCACATAATCAAATTTATCTGTATATTGCCGCAACATGAAAAAGCGTATAGATCAAAATCTTGTTCCACTTACATTAAACCTAACATACACCCCAGATGGGACGACGACCCTGACAATTTTGGTCCGATAACATAGAGCCACACCGGTGACACTATACACCTAATAGGCTACCATTCCTTGGCGTACAACGTAACAATGATAGATGGGGTTTTTTTAGCTGTCTTATGATTTTAAATTTTAAATTCTAATTGTTCGTGAGAGAATACGGAGAGATACTCGTGTGCGATTTTGACCGATATAGATGAAGTTAGGACAGTATCTACTACAATCGACATGTAAATCTAGTTTTAAAAGAATACTCTATTTAAAAATTAGTTACTATAAAATACCAAATCATAAACCAAAAGAAGGGAGTCATGTACCATGTCGTCGGTGAGGGCTAGCTCCTGTGCGTCCAGATCCAATAATCACGCTCACATGCCTTGTAAAAGACAAATCATTGTAGCGCTAAATGCTACCCATAATCTCCTCCATTTGCTGCATGCACATGGCGAATGGAATATACCACTGGCAGGGTAGAACCTTTAATGAAGGGGAAGATGCTCAAGATGAGTGGTCTGACATGCGGGCCACAATTGTTAGCCTCCTTACGACATAGGGGGCAGTATGGGCATTACGAAGATTTACATACGGCAAAACTTAACTTAGTTGACAGCAGTGATATGAACGGGAACTTTTTGTAAAAGGACTTGCAAGCAAGGGAACAAGCTTTTGCAATGGTATTTCATAAATCTAGGAACTCTGCAATGGTACATAAGGAAAATTCTCGAGAATTTGTTCAAATTCAGAGGAAAATAGCTTCTCACAAAATTGCACTGTGAAAACTAGCTTGACTCTTGTGAGAAACCAGTGGTATACAATCAATTAGGGAAATGTCTTTACTATTATAAAAGAAGGAGTTGGTGGTTGGTCCGCCTCTCCCACCCCTCCCACCCCTTCTTAAAAAAAATAATCTGGCTGACGTGTGGGCCCACCCCCTCCGCACGACCTTGCTCCTGCCTCCCCCAACTGAACCCGTGTGCCTCCTCGGCTCCTCCCCTCTGATTTCTCCGCCGCCTCCTCCCCTCCCTCCTCCCCCTCCGCCGCCGCCTGCATCCCACCATCGAATCCGTGCGCCTCCTCCCCTCTGATATCTCTGCCGCCTCCTCCCCCGCTCCTCCGCCGTCGTCGCCTCCTCCGCTCCGCCGCCGCTTCCTCCTCCCCTGATGAGGCGATGGGGTCCCGATCTTCCGATAGGATGATAACTATCGATTTTGGCGGAGTTGACCCTTGCGATCCGACTATAACCGAACGACGTCGCTTGCGCCTTAGCAATCGCTGAACCACACTCCAAGTTGTTATCAACCGTGCCAAGAACGCGGTTGACCTGACCACGAAGGTCTATTCCTGCATGCAACCGAAGAACACGCAAGAACAAGATAACAAGCAATCTGAAATTGCAAATATTTCTATTGAATTCAAAAGGTGGGATTCTGAAGGCTGTCTTGACAAGTGGTCGTCCGACACAACTGAAGAACAGAAGTTTTCATAATAGCTAAACCTAAACTCAACAAAATCCACCTCCTAGCTACGGAGGCGGCGGCTCCTATATAGGGAGAATAACCAGGGGTGGCGTCCAAGTGCCCTAGGGTTACAAGGCCCATGGGCCCAAGTGATGGTGGCGCAACACCCTTTTTGACTCGGACTCAGAAACCAACGTGGACTATTTTGATGATTGCGGCCAGCTCCGATGGAATTTAAAGATGCGGTTGGATCAATTGGAAAGTAGACTTCTTAAGCTTTCCATGAAGTACAAGAACGTCCCAAACGGAGTTCGTATGAGGAAGTTATGTCCATTTAAACTTGCACTATTGCAGCAGTCCGACTCCGATTCCAGTACGTGCCCAACACGGACTCGTTTGACGATTGCGGCCGGCTCAAATAGAATTTGAAGATGGGATTGAATAATTTAGAAAGTAGACTCAATAAGCTTTCCATGAAGTACAAGAACGTCCCAAACGGAGTCTGTATGAGGAAGTTGTGTCCATTTAAACTTGCACCATTGCAGCAGTCCGAATCCGATTCCAGTACGTGCTTAACACAGACTCTTTTGATGATTGTGGTGCGCACAGAAGGAATCTAGAGGTGATACCAGATCCATTGGAAATAGGATGAGAAAATCTTTCCAACAAGTACTCGTGGACCTCAAACGGACTTCATATGTGAAAGTTATGCACGTTTTAAGTTGGGCCGTCGTGCTGAATCCGAACTGATCTGGAGGCCGAATTGGATTCCAAAATGTGTCCAAGTTGAACTCTTGCTTGAATTGGTGCAAACATGATATGGTGCTACAAAAGTATATATTTTCATCATTAGGTAGCATCATATTCTTATTTAAAATATGTTGAAACTGAAGAAACGAATTCATCTTTAGTTCAATCTTGATATTGGTCGCTAGGGTCATATGTGTTGGTAGCGTGGTCACATCATCCTCCCCTTCTTGATAGAAAACCGTCCTCGGTTTTAGCATATGTGAAGCCTCACGTATTGCATGATCTTCATCATAAATCTCGGTACATAATAACAAACGCAACAAACTCTCATTATGTAATATCATAAGTTCTTTATGAAACAAAGTAAAATTTCTTTGAAACGAGCTCACCTTATAATTTAAGTGATGCTTAGGAGCTCTTGTAATTGGAACAACAATCATAGCAAATATTGTTGTATCCATAGGGGTCATGTCCTGATCATCCCCCACCCCACCGCTCCGCTGCCGCCTCCTCCTCCCCCCACCCCGCGCCTCCTCCTCCTCCTCCCCCCACCCCTTCGCTCCGCCGCCGTCTCCTCCCCCCACCCCTCCGCTCCGCCGCCGTCTCCTCCTCCCCAGCCCGCGCCGCCGCCTCCTCCCCACCCCGTGCCGCCGCTGCCTCTCTCTTTGGCGATCAACTGCCCCTCTCCCTCTCCGCCGCACTCTCTCGTCGCGCCGAGTCGCTGCACCGCCTGCACGCTCCCCCAGGTCGCCTTTCCGTCGATCGGCGCGGATAAAGCGTAGCTAGGGTTTGCCCTGCTCCCGGCCGATGAACGTGGCTGCGCTTGACGATGTCATCCGACGGCTCCTCAAGGCCCGCGGCGGCCGCACGGCGCGCCCCGCACAGCTTTCCGACGCAGAGATCTAGCAGCTCTGCGCCGCCACCCAAGGACGTCTTCCTCTCCCAACCCAACCTACTCGAGCTCGAGGCCCCCATCAAAATCTGCGGTAAGGCCTGCTCCTCAAGAAACCCTACTTAGCGTGCATATTTTTACCTCACTACATTGCAAATTATAACTAACCAGTGTTAGCATTTCATCCCATAGTTGATAGAATTTTATATTTTCCCATGTAGAAAATAGAAATTGGTGAACTCAACAATGAGTTGGTGGTCATAGTTGTTTGTTGTGTTAAACGTAGATGAAATGTTCACAGGTTCTTGCAAAGTAAAGCTTTGACATAGCTCTTGCGGAGTATAGCTTTTGGCATGATGCTCTCCCATTTTTTTGTTGCAGAAAACAGTGGTAATGGTAATGAAAGGACTGGCATTATGGTAGCTCATAATTTTGAATTCTCAAGTTCAACCCTGTACAACGGGTGATTAAAAGCTTTTCCTTCAATTGCATAATCGTGCAGTAGTTTCATGAACATGCCATTTCAGATGGCACACTCATTCCATAAAAGGGTTTATTGCGCTTTATGCATGTGCCAACCTTTACCTGCTTTCCTATGTTTCTCGGTGAATATAGCAATCTGGGTCTATCCCATGGATCAGCAAACTTGATCTATTATAGGTCATGCTGCTCAAGTTGTTTTTCCTAATTAAGGTACAACCAATTTGTTTTGCCATCATCTCAGCTAATATTCTTTCTTATACTTTTCAGCATAGGATAATTTTCATTTGTATCCCTTTTCCTTCAATGATTTTGAGTGACACATTTGTGGAACGGTCATCCTTACCCCCTTCAGCATCGCTCGGGATTTCAAGCCTTGTTATAGTTAGGCATCATTAATGGACTGGCTGTAATCCTTTTCCTTGATTTTTTTTGCTAATAATGGGCGTTGCTTTAGTCATTAAGTTATAACAAAACTTAAAGCTTGCGGCCCTGAGTCTAAACTTAATAACGCACAGGCATTCATCTAAATTTGTGGTATATTGCGGCTCTGAGTCTGTTAGATGGCCTACTGTTCGGAAGTAGATGTACATCTTTGGAATCTTTAGCACTGCCTGAGTTGCAGGTAAGCAGTTCTGAGCTCTCAAATCTCAAGGATCATATTTCAAGTAGTAAGCTCCAAATGTGGGTTATGAATGTTAGTTGCAAGATGATCAGAATAGTCTGTCAGATGACCATTTACCATGTGAATTGTAGGCAATAACTTCATATTTCTTTTAACATATCAGTTCAAAGAACAGATGGATCTCTTCATCATTGGTGAAGTAGGTAAAATGGAGCTGTTCAGTTCAGCGTTTTCCCTGCTGTGATGAGAGTTAGTTGAATCCACCATAAATGGATCATGAGATTTAGCCCCTAGCACTGTCATATTAACTGATGTCTATTCAAGTGTGTATATGTGTAGATTAGTACTGTTGAGATTCCATCATTTTTCTATGCACGAGGCATTGACAATCAATACTGTTAAGATTTGAGAAGTGTTGTATTTCAACAGGTTCTCTTGTTACCTGTAGATGTACCTCATTTTAGGTCTTAGATGTACCTCATTTTAGGGCTTCCTTCTCTTTTTTCCCTGTAGATGTACCTCAGTTTAGGGCTTTAGTTTTTTTGTGCAAGCTGATAAGTTCTTTTCTTGTTCTTGGCAGATTTGAGGATTATTTCACAAACTGTGTGAAACAGCTCACATTCACTTTTCCTGAAGATGCTTCCACAAGCATGGGTGCTCCTTTCTGGTCTGCCCCCAAGCGCTTCCTTCATCTACTGCAATTTCAGCTGCTGATCCATCTCACATACACTTCATTATGTCTGCTTCAATATTGAGAGCAGAGTCATTTGGAATTGCTATACTTGACTGGGCAAAGAACACGAGTAAGATGGCTGATGTAGTAACTAAGGTTGCAATTCCTATATTTGAGCCAAAGACAGGGGTCAATATTGTGGCAAATGAGAAGGCCACTAACCTTTCGAGTGCTTTAGTTGATGTTGTCGCTATTATTGATGTTCTCCTAGCTAAGCAATGTTCAAGAAGTCGCTAGTCGCTAGTCGGTCGGCTAGGGGGCGACTAGCGACTTAGGGGACTAGTTGCCGACTAATCGGGACTAGTCGGCTGACTTGGCCAACCCCCCGGGCAGCAACATTTCCCTCAATGTCTTGCTGTTTTTGGTAGTTTTTGATGTATTTTTCTTCATAAATATTGTACTTTGGTCACTAAACTATGTTGTAACAAGAAAAGACAACAAAAATAAAGTGCATTTGTTACCTTGTGATGATTTTTCATAGGATGATCACTTGATACTCCAAATTCTCCCATTTTAAGCGCTTGAACTCATCAATGCAGCAACATTTCAGCACCAAAAACAGAGATATGCATGTAAAAAAACAGAATACAAATGTATTAGAAACAACACAAGTGAGCTAAAGAAATAAAGCATGGTATAATTAGTTTCTCACCTTGGTCCTTGTCTTCATTCCTTGCAATCTTGTCTCATCCTTTTCAATATAAATAATCAAATATACCAATAATAAACCACAAGCATACAAGGCAACAAGCCAACAAATAATAAACCATACATCATAGTCCACATCCATAAAAAGTTCTCACAAAGTCACAAGTCCACAAATCACAAGCCACAAGTAAATTGAAAGTGCAAAAGTAAATAGTTCATAGAAGTTCATAGGATGATAGGAATGCACTCAATCATCTTCCTCTTGCTCATACTCCTTGGTCTCAACCACTTCTTCCTTGTCGGATTCAAACTCCACATCGTCATCTCCATTGCCTTCCTCCTCTTCGGTCTTGGAATGGAAATCATTTTCATGAAGCTCTCTCACTCTTGCACTCCTACGAGGCTGCATTGCTTCACTAGCCCCAACTGCTTCATCAATGAGATTATATGAAAGACCTAAAATAGGATCAAACTCTTCATCATCCGCTCCCTCAATAATCCACCCTTGTGCATGAAATGCATCCGAAGCTAGAAGAACATCCACATTCTTCTTTTTGCTCTTCTCCCTCCTTTTCAACAATCTAGCATTGAATTGAACATACACTAGATGGTTGAGGCGACGCGAACCTAGCCTATTTCTCTTCTTTGTATGTATCTACAATTTGCACACAATAATCTGGGTAGAGATTTCAACACACTATGCAAAGGAGAGCATGTCAAGGTAGCAAGTTACTTACCATGTCAAAAGTGCTCCAATTCCTTTCACAATCGGATGCACTAGAAGTTAAGGACAAGATTCTTATGGCCAACTGCAAATGAGGCACATGACAACCAAATGTCTCACACCAATTAGCTGCAATATTTGAAGAAAATCAAACATATCACTATGTAATACATGTAATGTAGCATGTCAAACAATAAATTGCAGCACTTAATACCTGGATTAAAAGTGATCTTTACACATCCTTTTTTGGCGGAGAGTTTGCCGAATGCCCCTTGTTGCTTTTTGAACTTAGGCAATTCATCATTAAGCACTATAGTTTGAATATTGTCATCACCATAGAAGAATGTTTCAACACAATCAAAAACACCATCCATGATAGATGAGTCTAAGAAGATGGATGCATCATGATAACTATAGTATGGATTCAAAAAGTAAGCTGTCAAGTGCAATGGAGCATCTAGCCTATCCTTCATCTTTCTATCAATGTGTTCAAAGATGGCATTACTCTCATTGGTCACCGTGGCTTGCATAATTTTCTTTTTAGTTTCAAGGAGTTCTCCATACACAAAGGCCATAGATGGGCCATCTCCATCAACCATACGAAGAACCTTGACCAATGGTTCAAAAATCTACAAGCAATGAGACAAAAGGTTAGCACATGTCAAAAAGATGCAAACATGATACAAAAGGTGGTCCAAGGACTACCTTCAAGCAATGAGAAACTCCATTCCAAAAGGATCTACTCAAGAGTGTGGCCGTTGCCGTCTTGCCCTTTTGTTTCTTTGAGTGAATGCATCATTCCCATTCCGGACTAAGTGCTATGGCTCTTAGCTCACTCTTCTTCTCAATCAAACTTTGCAAGGTAAGAAAGGCCGAAGCAAATCTAGTCACTCCCGGCCTAATGATGTCTCTCTTTTTGGTGTGTCTCCTCATCAAGGCCAAGGTCTTGTGATGTGAATAAACGAAAACGGTGAATGCTTTCGCTTGATCCAATGTTTTCTTGAACCTAGTCATGCCTCCAATTGCTTGGAGCATCAAATTGATGGTGTGGGTTGCACATGAGCTCCAAAATATGTTAGGTCTTTTCTCTTTCAACAATTCCGTAGCTCCCATATTGTTAGAAGCATTATCCATGACCACTTGAACCACATTTGTTGCTCCAACTTGATCAATGGCAGCATCAACAAATTCAAAGATATATTGACTTGTGTGTACATCTTCATTAGTTTCCTTTGAATCTATGAAACAAGTCCCCAGATTGCAATGCACACACAAATTCATTATGCTCCTCCACTTTGTATCGGTCTAAGCATCAGTCATGATAGAACACCCACTACTAGCTCTCTCTTCTTCATGTGGCTTGAGCAAAGTCTTGGTTCTATCCACCTCTTCCTTCAACAACTTCTCACGACACTCATATTGAGAGGGACCTTCAAAGCCAGGCCCAATCGACCAATGGCCTCACACATTTGACGAAACTCATCATTGTCAATTGCATTGAATGGAATTGCTGAAAAAAATGTGCAAAAATGATTAATACAATTGCATAAGATTGACAAGAATGATAAGGAGGAATGGAGGATGCAAGATATACCATGAGCATAAAGCCATCTCACAACATAGAGCTTCACTTCATGACATTTAGTCTTCCAAATTTCTTCTTGAACTTTCATTTGCTTCATACGGTTCAAGGTTTCCTTGCTCAATGGTTTTGAAGGGTCAATTGGAGTTGCAAACTTATCCATGGGCCCCAACTTTCTCTTTCTTGATTCACCAATCTTATTAAGCTCTTCATTGTCATCTTCTTCCTCTTGGTCATCTTCAATTCTTACTTGCTTCCTAACCACCAATTGTCTTTGAATCTTGGCCTTCTTATTCTTCTTGACTTCCTCAATTGCTTGCTTGCACTTTTGTTGATCTTCCTTTGAGGCCACCCGACAACTTCTCACATTTCCTTTAATGCCAGCAAATGCTCCTTTAGTCTATACACCCCTCCACCTATTTGATGACCACACAACTTGCATTGCACCCTTTCTTTATCATTTGGATCATACATAAAACCCCATTCCCATCCAATGTCTTCACTATTCCTCTTGAGTTGGGTTGTTGTGCTTGCTGTCCCGGAAGCAATTGACATGGGCATTTGCACCCTACATTAATAAAAATCAATTCTACATCCCACATATAGAGTATAGATAGATATAGGCATATAGCAAAAATCCAAAAATAAAAATCACAGATTTATACACCAATAGTCCAATACACCATACAAGATTACAAGTTCTGAAATTCAAGCATCAACTATCATAGTTCAAGAATAAGAAAGTTCAAGCACCAAGACATCAACTATGTAAAGTGCAAGAAAATTACTGGTTGCTCGAACCGCCGCTCTTATCCATGCCCGACCCAAGCGCTGCCATGTTCGCCCGGTCGCCGAGCTGGAGCCCTGGAGCTGCCTGCTGCCCTCTGTCGGTCGCCGAGCCTTGGTCGTCGAGGTCGCCGAGGTTGTCGAGGTCACCGAGCTGGAGTCGCCATCGACGTGGAGGTCGCGGTGCGGCGGCTGGCGGAGGTCGAAGCCGAGAGCCCGGGCTTGAGATGGAGCCGAGGCAGTGAGGGTCGGGTCGATGTCGAGGGCTCGAGGCCGACCTGGAGGAGGGGAGGTCGAGGAGAACCTCTACGGCGGCGGTGCGCCGCGACGGTGGCGCGGGCGCAACAGGCAGCGGCTCGGCCCGCAACAGTTGGCACTTGGGAGCGGCGGGCAGTGCAAGAGGAGGCGGCGAATGCGGCGATGACGGAGCCGGGCGCAAGCGGCGGTGCCAGCGCTGGGCACAATTGGCGGCGGCGACGGTGGCGCCGGGCCCCCGCGCAAGCAGCAACGGCTGCTAGGTCAAGAGCAGGGCGGCGGGATGAGAGGAAACCCGAAAATTTTTTTTGCCCCTTTTTATATGTGCCCCCATTAACCCTAGTTGGGCCTCCACGGGCCAAGTCGCCGGCCCAGTCAGGATTCCTTGCCCGAGAAGTGACTGGCTTGGATCAACTTTGACCGGCAAGTCAGCCCGGCCGACTAATGGGCCGACTGGGCCCAAATCGCGTCGGGACTAGGCCGACGGCCGATTAGCGGCGACTAACGGGCCGACTAATGCCGACTTTTAGAATACTGTAGCTAAGTTGGAAGAATATGCCAAGAGGCCACCTCTAGGATTCCAAATGAAACCTATCCAATTTGAGAAGGTTAGTATTTTCAAATATAACTTTGTTGGAAGACTGTTTTGGGAAAATATGAAGACACACACTGTTGGGACAGCTTTGTTCTTCAAACCATTTATATCTATTTTTGTTCTTTCTTTATACAATTAGTATCATGTAAGAGATACTAAAGTCTCATGTTCTATTTAGTGAACTTTTCTTACAATAAGTTAACAATCCTGGGGTGGAATAGCATGGTGTAGCACGACTTGGTTCAGCGTACTCCTTAAAATCCTTTTAATATTAATTGAAACGGGTTATTTGCATTGTTTTTATACATTCTTACATTGTAGTTGCATTTCGCTTTGAAGAAGCATGGTGTTTCTGTTGAAGGAGTGGTGCTAGCATTAACATAAAGCAGGACATGTTGCACTGTGTGAGAGCTAACCACTTTTTGTTTAGTGTATGTAGTATCGATTAGTTTGATACTTAGTGCCAATTTGTCATGTCCGGGTACAACTCTCGTAATGTAAAAAACATTGTAAAATTCACTTGGCTTATGTTGAACGGGGTCCTGCCAAAAAGTATGTGCCAACGGATATATATAGCGCCAAAGAAAAATATTATTTATTGTATGGTTTAGTATTCTGTTGTGTAAAGTTTAGTGTTTGTTGAATGTTCTGATTTGTGAGATTATTGCGTCAATGGTATTATTTCTTCCCTTTTAAACTGTTTTGATGAGTGATTATTGAACCAGTAGTTAGCTTTTCAGATATGAAAAAAGATTAACTATAATAATATGCTATTTTAGTGTTAGTTTTATAGTTCCGTAGCAACGCACGGGCACATAACTAGTACACTGATAAGAGTTTATCTCCAGCGGACCAAATGTTCCTATTCGTCGGCTATTCCTTTTGGTGTGCGTGGGAGAGGGAGGGGCGTTAATGGGCTGTGCTTTACTGAGCTCGGCAGGAGTTGGGTCGTTGCATGCCAGGAGAGATTGGAGGCTGGGCTGCGAAAGAAAATGGCCCAAGACGTGTAGCGGGCATAGGCTGAGATAGTGCGCGTGGAGTCCAGCTTTGCATCGCCGTTTTCTTAGAGAAGGTCCTTTTCGGCTGTGGTTATGATTTATATATATCTTATAATTTTTAATTCTATTATGAGTATTTGTATATATAAACCAAATAATGATAAATCATTTAAAAGGCTGTTTTGATAAATAGTTTTAAAATGATGATAGAAAAACCGTCTTATTTATTTATTTAGAAGAAATCATAAGCTATAAGACAAAAACAATTCGGCATTTCTTAAAAAATGAAGAAGAGAGAAATGGATTACTCAGTTGAAAAGCAAATATATTAGTCATCAAGAAAGTAAACCAAAGTTCGCGCGCTATGCCTTGCTTCGGTGATGCGTAGCCGACCAATGACACGGGATTAGATTCCGGCAATGCATTAAACGAGACACTAACCCAAGCAATGATGCAAAGCAAAAGCTCAAAGGCTCAAAGCTCCAAAGCGACAGTGCAAAAGCACTACTCTAATCTCAGGCTAGCTGGCCATCACTCTTTTAGTCTTTAGTCCCTTTCTTCTTTGCTTCAACATTCTCACACTCACGCACAGGCACTAGCACTCACTCCCGTTGGCGTTGCATTGCACCACTCCACTTCACCAATGGAGATCCATCTCCATCTCCATGTCGTGGTGATCCTTCTAGTTGTATCAATGGCGCCCTCCTCTGTCGCCGGTGAGCTCTGCCGCGACAGCTGCGGCGACATCCCGGTGCACTACCCGCTCGGCATCGACGACGGTTGCGGCAGCCTGTACTACCGCTACATGCTCACCTGCTCCGACAACGCCACGCTCCGCCTCCGCACGCCGTCCGGCACGTACCCGGTGGCTAGCGCCAACTACGCCGACCCGCACCTCGTCGTCACGGACCCCTCCATGTGGACGTGTGCGCGCTAGTTCACCTCCATCCACGCCACGCCGTTTAGCCTCGACACCAGCACCCGCTTCTTGCTGTCCCCCAGGAACAACTACCTCTTCTTCAACTGCAATGAGGAGCGCGTCATTGTCTCGCCGCGGCCGGCGATCTGCGACCGGTACCCGGAGCGATGCGACTCGCCATGCGACAGGCCGACAGCGCGGGGTACCTGTGCTGGAACTTGCCCGGGTGCCGCGACGCGCTGGAGGAGAGCAACATGAGCTGCTGCGCGTACCGGCCGCGCGCAGCGGAGTCGCTGCGGCTGATGCTGCGGCACTGCGAGGCGTACACCAGCGTGTACTGGCGCGCTGTCGGGGACAAGTTCCCGCCCTACGACCAGGTGCTGGAGTACGGGGTCCGAGTGGACTTCGAGATCCCCGTCACGACGCGCTGCCTGCAGTGCGAGGATCGGCGGCGCGATGCTGGTGGCACGTGCGGGTTCGACCCAGCGACGATGGACTTCGTCTGCATCTGGGACGACGGCCGGAACTCCACCACGGACTATGCAGGTGCGCACGCGGGTTCTGAGCTCTGGCTTTCATCGTTAATTAATTAAGACTAAATTTGCTCAATACCATTGAGATCGTCACCGAAATGTAAAGTACCCGCGCAAAAGTCCTGGCTTACAAATGATATCACAAATATAAAAAACTGTGAAAAATACCATTACCGTCATACTTTCTAAACCGGAAGTGACTATTGCATAGGCGACTGAATTTTTTTTATTTTTCAGTCACCTGAAGTTGCAGGTGATTTTTTGGAGGGGGCCTGCAATTTCAGTTGATTGAGAGTGCAACTTTAGTTGCACTATGAATCACCTGAAGTTGCAGGTGTTTTTTTTATGGGGGCTGCAACTTCAGTTGATTGAGAGTGCAATTTTAGGTGACTGAAAGATAAAAAAAATCCAGTCGTCTGTGTAATAGCAAAACTGAAAATAACCATTCTACCCCATTCTTCCTTCTTCTATTTCCTTTTCTTTTCTCTTTGCTAGGGCTGGCCCCACAAGTAATTCTGCCCTATCCTCTCTTGCTTCTTCTTCCTCTATTGCTACTCCTTCTCCACAAGGCGCTGTCCATGGTGAAGGAAGTGGCGACGAGGCTTGGTTGGGGGTTGCACAAAACAGAATGCCCACGATGAAGCAACATTTTGGGGTGAGGAGCATTAGAGACATGCTGGTGGTTGAGATGGGTATCGGGATGGCTCGGGCAAACATGGCGGCATTAGCACGGTGCACAAATGTGGAAAGTGATGATATCAAAATGTAGAGAGACATGAGGGGATACTCGGGTTAGAGGGAATCAGATGGGGACTCATCGATGGCAATGAATGGCGACAACAAACCTTGACTAGAGGGGAGGAAAGAAACGGTCAATCCGAGCCATTGTGAGCAAAATAACCAAATTAACTTCAGGGTTTCGAGGAGAAATGGCTAGAACACAATGTGTCACAAATGGATCGTCTTCTCCTGGAGCACAACGAGACAGAGGAAGATGTGCTGCTGCACCGTGCCTCCTCCACCTCGACCTGGGCTAGGCCCGCCACGCCCGACGATGGTTCACCTCGCCCTTATCCGTGCTCCATGCGATGTGGCTCACTCGAGTCGGTTCTTGCCTCCATGGTTGGACGAGGGTGTGGATGGCAGTGGATGACAGCGGGGCTCTACATCCTGGCCTTGCCGGTAACTTGATTTGGGGAAGAGGAGGTGATTAGGAGCAAGTTAGGCTAAAGAGGCAGTAGCGTTATTTTTGAATTTTCTCTCTCCAATTGGATGCTACCGATGGCCACGGATGGAAAACTAACGGCGATGGTATTTTGCAAAAATTTTTTGTATTGGTAATAATATTTGTAAGCTCGGTCTCTTGACAATGATATTTTGCAACTGGCAAATAATTTACGACACAGTGAATGAATTTACTCATTAATTAATTAGCTCTCGGTTTGGTTTTATAATTGCGCTTGGAGACGTTCTGATAATGCATATCACCTGATGAAACATGGACGGTAAAATGGAATGAAATTTGTTGCTATGCTTAGCTCTCAGAACTTATAAATCCATCCTCAGATAGATGAGGATGTTGTCCAGAACTCCACAGCCATCTGATCGAGCTGTGGATCATGCCCTCATGTGAGGATGGATTTCTAAGTTCCTTGTCGCAAAAACACTCTCCCGTACATGACAATAACCAAACCCCGTTTTCTCAATTCAATAAGATGCAACGTCTGGTTATATATCCGTGTTCTCATGAGATTTTTTTTGAGCCAAATTTTAGCATTAGTGTTTCAACACATGAGATGTGAGCAAGATTTATCAAAAAAGAAAAGGATAATTAATTATATGCCACTCCACACATTGACTATGTAGGATATGCCATCGCTCATAATTTTATTCAATTATTTGACACACTATCATTTGAAGCCTCCATTGTATGGCACTATTGACTATTCAACCCCTCTTTTGTTCTTTCCTTTGCGAATCATTTTGCCCCTCTCCTTCCTCGTAAAATTTTTGCTTTTTAGCCCAAAATTTGAAAGTTTTTACATATGGACCCTTATCACGGCGCCAAAGCATATGGCGCCCAGGGTACATGGCACGGCGCCATATGCTATGGCACTCTGCATGGACACGTAGGAGCCACGGTGGCATAGCACGGCGCCAAAGCCCATGGCGCCGTGCCATGTACCTACGGCGCTAACGGCCGTGGCGCCGTGCTCTGGGACTTAAGCCCGAGCGCGGCCCCCAGCCCCCACCCCCTCACTCATCCCTTCGAACAGAGAGCAGGGTAAGCAGGCTGCCGCCGCCGCCCCTCTCTTCCCCCTCCAAATCTACTCCAATCCATCGATTTTTCTCGCGATTTTGCTTTCAAACCGAGCAAGTAAGGTGAACTCCCTCCCCTCCCTTGATTTTTCCAATAGATATGGATTTTTTGAGGTACATTTCGTGGGGCAAGATTTGAAACCCTAGATGAAATTAATTGGATTTGCCTCAGTTTTAGGTTGGATTTGCAATAGATATGCGTAATGTAAGAGTAGTCATGGGTATAGATTCGTTTTTAGGGTTTGTTTGTTGTGCGTAATGACTGAGGTATGTTTGTTTGCTGTGCTATAGATGGATAAGCTTGTGACTTTGCACCATGGTGGTACTGTGGAGAGAAATGACAATGGGGGTGTTGATTTGGAAGGCATGGAAGAGACCACGTTGCTATTTAGTTCACGTTCGTTGTATGGTGAGGTCATTTGTCGCTTGAAAGAGAGGTTGAGATGGACAGATGAGTATGGTGATGTCGTTATGCAAGGATTGATTGATGTTGGGTCGTTAAAGGGGCCGCGTATAAAGAGATTGGTTTCGATTGGCAGCGACGGTAAATGGGATAACTATGTGGCGATCGTTTTGGACTCAGAGGTCAGAGCACCTGACTTGTTCGTGCGGATGGTGGTGAGAGATCGATCATCTCCTAGGGCTGCATTGGATCTCAATGACTCACCGTTGGTTGGGTCACCGGCTCATGAAGAGGTCGAGGTGCAAGTTGTATCCTCGGCTCAAGTATGTGAGGTTCCATTGACTAAGGTAGAAGCTGACTCTGAGGATGTCGATGACCGCTCTGTTGGTAGATTCGAGAGGAGACAGTGTTTGAGGAACCCATGATTTGTGTAGCATCTAACAGGGTGGATGTACAGCTTGCGGGAGACGAGGCTGCTTATGAGGATGCGAGGGCTGTGGACTCAGATGATGACAAACCGGTCGTAGGTTTGACGTCTAGCGAAATTGAGCTGTTGAGAAGAATATTTTCTGGCCGTGATCCACTAGTGTCTGATTACAATGACCTAAGCAACGCACATAGGGCTGTCGTGGATGGAGGGCAAACGCAGAGGGACGTACCTAGACCTGGGGCTAGTATCATAATCTAGAAGGGTCATGTCTTTGAGGATATGTCGGCATTGAAGATGTGGTTGAAAGAGTAGTCGATCGTGCACAACCGTCCATATCGGGTTAAGAACTCATACGCCTAACATCGGTACACCATCAAATGTGAGAGCACAAGGTGTGCATGGAAAGTCTGTGCCAGGAAGGTGAAGGGTACAGAGAAGTTTAAGATTACACTGTAGATGGACCGCACAGCTGTGGGTCTTCTGAGCCCAGCCAGAAACATCGTCAGTTGACTTCTCGGTTCATTGCAACCCGCCTGTACCCCATGATAAAGCACATGCCGACGATGCGCGTGGCAGCAGTGATAGTTAAGCTAAAGTGGCACTACACAATCAAGTATGGAAAAGTATGGAGGGCGCAACAACGTGCTTTAAAGTTGATTTATGGTGATTGGGAGGAGGCGTATGAGTGTTTGCCGGCCATGTTCAATGCAATGAAAGCAGCCAATGCAGGAATGCAGTATGAGTACGTGCCTAAGCCCAATGTATGGGTTAATGGAAGACAGATTTTCTTTCGAGCATTCTGGTGCTTTGGTCAGTGTGTCGAGGCTTTCAAACATTGTAGGCCTGTTCTGTCAATTGATGGGACGTTCCTGTTGGGCAAGTATGAGGGGATGTCGTTGATTTCTATTGGCTGTGATGCGGACAACTCGCTTGTGACGTTGGCTTTTGCTTTGGTGGAGAAGGAGGACAAATCTAGCTGGGCTTGGTTTCTACGGCTTGTACGGATCCAGGGTGATTGGCGCCATGCAACTTACATACGGCGCCAGGGTGTTTTGCGCCGTGATTACTGCACTTGCATTTACAACTGCAAGTTCGGCCAGTTGTTTTGTTCCAATCGCACAAACAATACTAATTGACATTCACCAAATGAATAAGCACGACCCAATACAAACATACATACATAGTCCACATACATAGTTCATAAATTCTCAGAAAATACATATGTCCGCATACATCAAACATTAAACATACATAGCAATAACCTACTAAGTGCATCGAGGCCACTACCCCTTCCTCTGATCATCAGGGTACTCCTCAAGGGCTGCCTTAGCACGTCGCGCTCTCTCTAGCTTCTTTTGCCTTTCACCCTTGCACCTTGCGGCGGCCCTCCTACGCTCCTCCTCGCGGTGTTCCCGCGCGGCCTCCTCCTGCTTCTTCTCCCTTTCCTACCTCTCCTTTCTTTCTTCATCCCACTTCTTAGTGGCGTTAAGGTATTCCTTGTCATCCTTAGCGATTGCAGTGTTGATCCACTGCTAAAAATCACAAAGCGGTGGAGGCTCCTGCAAATGTACACATTTGTTAAACCAACAGAATTAATACCAAGTCGATGAATCAACAATACCACATACCATCTTGCCGAGGACAACGGCGGCACGTGGCGGATCGAACGCCCAGTTGGCACACATCCAGTACCTCTGCCTATATGTATCCGGGTCGTCCGACCTTTCGACCATGCAAGGATTGCCGCAATAACACATCGACACGGGAACACTGGGTGGAGGTGGCAAATGAGTGAAGCCCATGACAACCTAAAATGTAAAATGAATAAGAACTATAATTTTTCAACGGCTCTAACTCTAGGTTAGCTAATTACCCAAATCAAACCCTAAAAACGAAACTATACCCATGACTACTCTTACATTACGCATATCTATTGCAAATCCAACCTAAAACTGAGGCAAATCCAACCTAAAACTGAGGCAAATCCAACTAATTTCATCTAGGGTTTCGAATCTTGCCCCACGAAATGTACCTCAAATAATCCATATCTATTGAAAAAAAATCAAGCGAGGGGAGGGACCTTACTTGCTTGCTCGATTTGGAAGCAAAATCGCGAGAAAAAGCAACGGATTGGAGTGGATTTGGAGGGGGAGAGAGGGGCGGCGGCGGGCAGCTCTCTGTGTTCGCTCGGGCTAAAGGGATGAGTGAAGGGGTGGGGGGCCGGGGGCCACGCTTGGGCTTAAGTCCCAGAGCACGGTGCCACGGCCGTTAGCGCCGTAGGTACATGGCACGGTGCGATGGGCTTTGGCGCCATGCTATGCCACCGTGGCTCCTACGTGTCCATACACAGCGCCAAAGCATATGGTGCAGTGCCATGTACCATGGGTGCCATATGCTTTGGCACCGTGATAAGGGCCTATTTTTGCAAATCTTTTCTCTAGGGGTCCATATGTAAAAAACTTTCAAATTTTGAGCTAAAAAGCAAAAAATTTTCCTCCTTCCTCACCCCTCTTCCTCCTTCCATCCAGCTCCTCCTCCTTTGAGGTGTTGTGTGAACTCTAAATTTGCATATTTAGGACACTAATTTAATTCTTGTAGCGCCATGATCTGCATACAAAATATATCAAAACGATGTCATATAGATTTGTTCAATTTATATGCTGATCTTTTTTACACAGATGGTCGCGTCTCAAGGTATCATGCATCAGCCGGAGTTGTAGCTAGTGAGAACCATATCTCAAGACCTAGCTCACATTTCTCCAACTTGAACAAACAATTACGTCCCATTTTCTCTAGATGAAATAGTAGGATTCCGATTGAAATAATTTTGGCCTTTTTCTTTGCAGCAAGTGTTGTCTTCTCAATCTCAGCAGCCATCGGCATTGGGGGACTCGTGTGGTAGATACGCAAGATCAAATCGAACAAAGTGGTGACTTGTGGGGGTCAGAGTAACGAAAATAGATTCTTTTGAGTTGGTCGCAAAGAATGTTGATTTGATCGGCCCGATGAGATTTTCATAGCGATTTCATTGATGTGATCTATGTAATTCTGTGACCGTCATTGCGTACACGCATAGATTGTTATACAAACACATTCATGTCAGGGCGGTAGAATACGTTCTACGCTTAACTTGTTTTTGCAGGGAATGATGTGAATGGTATGGCATAGATGTATATGTGATGCATGTGTGTTTTGGCGGCCTGTGTGTCGTATTTATCACAGCTAGGTTGAGGCTGTTCTTTAATTGTATAACGACATGCGTGTCGACTTGTGATGCTTGCACTCCTCATGTAATGCACTTGCTAGTTATTAGTTGTAATAGTTTAGTTTTTTTTACCATGGAGGCTTCAAACATGATGATAAAGAGGTCAGGAAGTGTGGCGAAGGACATCACCGTGGAACCATGGCGATGGCGACCACTACGATTCAAAAGGCCATACCATTCATAGTATAATGTGATTATATGCATGTGATGCTTATTTCCTGTCATACTATTCTTTCATGCCATACCTGTAGAGGATGTATTTTTCATGACAGAGTAGCTTCCCTCAGAAAAATTAAGAATTTATTTGATGCCCTTCCAATTGCTGCACCTATAAGAATTACGATCATTGTTTGGTAGGTCTGCCAAAGCAGAGTACCATCAACTATCTTGATCTAATAGGGTGGATGTCAGACATCCACATGCATAGTGTTGGTTTACTCAAGGCTATCAAATTGGATTTAGGCCTTGGGGCATGGTGTTGGGAGCCGGGGCATTGGATGCCACCCAACAAACAAGAGTCACATAAGATGTGATTAGCAAGCGTTGCTTACCTACGTCACTAGGTTTCTAGCGGTGATGCCAAAGCTCAGTAGAACTTAGCTGAACATGGATCTTGACCACTATATGTCGTTAGAGGGAAGACGATCACAAAACATATAGTGGGAGTGTCTTTTGTTAAATTGTTTAATGAAAAATCAAACATGAACATAGTGCTCAACTTTGCTTGTTTATTTTCTGTTGTAGATCATGGCTGCTTCTAGTAACAATTCCGGTTTTAACTTGTGATCTGTTCTTGAGAAAGAAAAACTTAATGGAACGAATTTTATTGATTGGTACCGCAACCTGAGAATTGTTCTCAGACAAGAAAAAGGGAATACGTTCTTGAGCAACCCTACCCCGATGAACTCCCTGAGGGTGCAAACGTTGCCACCCGCAAAGCTTATGAGAAGCACTGCAATGATTCACTCAACGTTAGCTGTCTCATACTTGCTACCATGTCCTCTGAGCTTCAGAAGCATTATGAGAATGCAGATGCTCACACTATGATTGAAGGACTGTGTGACATGTTTGAGAACCAAGCTAGGACCGAGAGGTTTAACATTTCAAAGTCCTTGTTTGCGTGCAAGCGGCGGAAGGTAGTCCAGTCAGTTCTCATGTAATCAAGATGATTGGTTACATTGAGAGTTGGAGAAGCTTGGTTCTCCCCTTAATCCTGATCTGGCTACGGATGTTGTTCTCCAATCTCTCCCTCCGAGCTATGAGTTGTTCATTATGAACTTTCATATGAATAGCATGGAGAAATCATTGACTGAATTGCATGGGATGCTTAAGACAGCAGAGGAAAGCATTAAGAAAAACACCAATCATGTGATAATAGTTCAGAAGGAGAATAAAAAGAGGAAGCGTTGGACGCCCAAGGCAAAGGCAAAGGCAAAGGCAAAGGAAAGGTTCCTAATGAGCACCCTAGCTCTAAGCCAAAGCCAAATGGGAAGGTCAAATCTGGCCCTTCTCCTGATGATGAATGCTACCACTGCCATGTCAAGGGGCATTGGTCTAGGAATTGTAAGAAATACTTGGAGGATCTGAAAAAGAAGAAGGGAAGCGAGACTTCTGCTTCAGGTGTAAATGTTATAGAAATTAATCTTGCAATTTATTTTGGTGAATCTTGGGTATTTGATACCGGATCGATGATTCATACTTGCAAATCGTTGCAGGGTCTAAGAAGGACTAGAAGTTTTGCGAGAAGCGAGTTGGACGTGCGTGTTGGCAATGGAGCAAAGGTTGCTGTACTGGCTGTCAGCACTTATCACTTGTCATTACCTTCAGGATTAGTTTTGGAATTAAATAATTATTATTACATTTCAGCATTGAGTAAGAACATCATCTCTTTTTCATGTTTGGAAGAAGATGGTGGTTATGAGTTCATAATAAAGAACAAACGTTATTCTATTTATTTGAATGATATACTCTATGCACATTGTCCATTGATGAATGGATTATATGTTCTTGATCTTGAGGATAAGCCTATCTATAATATTAATGCAAAGAGGCTGCGGTCTAATGATTTGAATCCCGCTTTTATTTGGTATTGTCGCTTAGGTCATATAAATGAGAAATGTATAGAGAAGCTCCATAAAGATGGTCTACTCAACTCATTTGATTTTGAATCATTTGAGACATGCGAGTCTTATTTACTTGGCAAGATGACAAAGGCGCCTTTCACCGGTCATAGTGAGAGGGCAAGTGACTTATTGGGACTTGTACATACCGATGTATGTAGACCAATGAGCTCAGTAGCCAGAGGTGGTTTTCAGTATTTCATTACTTTTACCGATGACTTTAGTAGATATGGATACATCTACTTAATGAGGCACAAGTCTGAATCGTTTGAAAAGTTCAAAGAATTTCAGAATGAAGTACAAAATCAGCTAGGCAAGATAATTAAAATTCTGCGATCTGATCGTGGAGGTGAATATTTGAGCCATGAATTTGGTGAACATCTAAAACAGTGTGGAATTGTTCCACAGCTGACTCCGCCTGGCACGCCTCAGTGGAACGGGGTATCTGAACGGAGGAACCGGACCTTGTTAGACATGGTTCGGTCTATGATGAGCCAATCTGATCTTGTATTGTCCTTCTGGGGATATACTCTAGAAACTGCTGCGTTTAAACTAAACAGAGTTCCATCTAAATGAGTGGAAAAGACACCATACGAGAAATAGACCGGGAAACATCCTGGATTGTCTTTCCTTAAGATATGGGGTTATGAGACTTATGTGAAACGTTTGATGTCTGATAAGCTCCATCCTGAATCTTATAAATGCTTCTTTGTTGGGTATCCTAGGGAAATCAAATGATATTATTTTTACAATCAGGAAGAAGGCAAAGTTTTTGTCACTCGGAACGGTGTCTTTTTGGGAAAAGAGTTTCTTTCAAAGGGTGTTAGTGGGAGCAAGGTGCAGCTTGAAGAAATTCGGGAAACACCTGAAAATGTTTCAGCTCCTATTGAACCTCAACAGGATGTACAAGATATTGTACAACCGGTTATGGAGGCACTGCCCCCACGTAGGTCTACAAGGGCAATTCGCGCAACTGAAAAGTTCACGCTCCTAACCACGGGACAACGTGACATATTGTTGTTGGACAATGATGAGCCCAAGAGCTACACGGAAGCAATGATGGGACCAAACTCTGAAAAATGGCTTGGAGCCATGAGGTCCGAAATAGAATCCATGCATGATAATCAAGTTGGAACTTGGTGGATTCACCTGATGGTGTAAAAACTATTGACTGTAAATGGGTTTTTAAGAAAAAGATAGACATGGATGGAAATGTTCACATCTATAAGGCACGATTGGTGGCGAAAGGTTTCAAGCAAATTCAAGGTGTTGATTATGATGAAACTGTAATATCCCGAAAATGATTTGAGAGATAATTGATTAATTGGAGGGAGGACCTTATAGAAAAGAATTAAAAACAATGATTTTAGAGGGGGAATTCTGAAAATACCTGGCAACCTGGACCTAGGCCTTGGCCCAGAGGAGGCCGGCCAAAAAGGGGGGAGGCGCCCCTCCCCCCAAACCCTAGCCGCCACCCCCTTTGCCCCTCCTCTCTCCCCCTGGCCGCACCCCTCCCAGCCCTTGCGCCTCCACCATGTCCAGCAACACCTCTCCCCCATTGTTATCCCTTGGTGCTAGGAGAAAGCGAAAAGGAAGAAAGAAGAAGGGAGGGAAGGAGAAGAAAGGAAGAAGGGGAAGAAGATGGGTGATTCCAAGGGGATCCTCTAGGTAACTCTCCCTCATCTCAAATTCCTCTGTTATTTCTGTAATTAGGGTTCTTAGCCTAATAATTGGTGGGGGATTAGCAATTAGATTCCCCGATTAGGGAATTCCTGCTGTCTGTCTGTAGATCAATCCGCGTATTGCGACTGTTTGCGCAGTTTATACCTACGAAACGATTTTTTCTGCGGGTCTGCCCAAAAGGAAAATTGTATAGGACGACGAGATCTATTTTATGTAAATTTTACAGAATTTTAGGCTGCGGCATTTGGGCGCAGCACAGTCGGGAACATCGCTGTCTGTCAGGGGTGCAGATTGGGGCAGATTGCTGTTCAAGTGTGATTTAGGGGTAGTAGATGATTTTTATGTTTTTGGTCGCAATTGAGAAAAATGTAGATAATTCAGTAATATAACTACTGTATAAAAATCATAATTTTTAGAGCCTTACACTGTGGTTGGGACGCATTAGAATCTGGCTGCCCAGATTGCCAGAACAGATAACGTCCTCTGTTTTGCGCATTAAGTTACACCTTGCTATGATCAAAATAAAAATATGTGATCTACATGAAAAGTGAAGGTATTTAAGTGAGGAATCCAGAAATATATCATTTTCTGTGAATGGCTTAATATTGTTAAAGATACAAAAAAAGTTAAGCAGCGCTGCTGCAGCGGACAGAGTGTAGAACCGTTAAGCGGAGAGGGAGTTGCGGGTTTTGGGCATAGATGCGTTTGCTTCTCAGTTGTGAATATTGTATTATGGTTTTGTGCTGAGTGGTGCTTTGTGAATAGGTGGCTTCGCTCCTGATCGTGCTTGACCCCCTTCGCTCCTTCGGTAAAGGCAAGTATAATGATGGTTTAAAATTGATAGTGTGGATTGTTGATGTTTGATGAATTGTTGATGTTTGATCTATATCATGAGTATATGTGTTCATGATTGTGGTAAGGAAGTACCGGTGATGTTTATGGTCGATTGCAATTTAAAGTGTTCATGAGTATTTCTGATGCATAGATGTTGTGGATGCAAGTTTTATTTATTGAGACATTCACGCATATGCATCATGTTGATTTATTGAAGTCTTGGTCACGAGATGACCAAGCGCCGAGGTCCCCGTCATGTTGATGACATGACGGGCTAAAGGTCCCCATATTTGTGGAGTATGGGTAATTGGTCCCTGTACCAGATGGTACAGGCATGGGTGTGCATTGACGGATGCACACTCCGCATTACCGGTAAAATGCGAAAGAGAAGAGATAAAGAGATTTTTGATCATCTTGCATAGCATGGCTTGTTTATGAGGTTGATGGATGAATTTGTGAAGTGATGTTCATGAATGTTCACGGTTTATTTATATGGTTGATGGATGAATTTGTGTAGTGATGTTCATGAATGTTCTTGTTACTATCTATTATATTTGCTGAGTCGTTGGACTCACTCTTGCTGTTGTTGTGTTTTTTAGGTACCTTTATGAGATCGGCATGCATTGGGAAAAGGAAAGATTAGCATTATTGCACTTTGCACGTTCTACTCACAATGGATGAAAGAGAGGAAATTACATAATGATTGCATGAATTACTTAAGTAGAAGATGATTATCGATTGTCGGATTAAAATTGTAATAAAGGATTAGAATTCTTTTATGATGCTTCCGTTCGTTATTTAAATTTTATAACCATGAATGTTCTAGTAATCTTAAGCCAATATCGCTTAGAATTGATTATATTACTTGAGGTTATTCATTTCTTTTAATTATGCTTGTTGAAACCTCTGACTTAGACAGTAAACAAAAGAGGTTCTGCCGGAATTTTGTGAGATGTATTTAGTTTATCCTCGTTATGTTACTAGTTTGGTAGCATTCCGGTCATTATTTGGTGGGTGTTACAGTTGGTATCGAGCGGGCATTAGGTCCGTGGTAATTGAATTATTAAATTGACACTTGGTGCATGAGGATGGGATGGGTCAAGCATTGCATTTACGCTTCCAATACATTGTATTGATGTTTTATGCTATGAGATGATCTTTTGCGCCTATGATTTGACTATATGATTGATATGTGTGGTGATAGTTGATGTCGAGAGATAGAGATCGTGGTGTGGCCATAGGCATGATCAGGTTATATCATTGTTCGTGGTATTGAATTGGTGAAGTATCTTTCCTTGGGCAACTTGGTTTCCGAGGTTAGGAATGAGTTCTTTAGAAAAGTTTCTCTCTTCCTTGAGTTGAATTTAGTCAATTCTTATCCTGTAGTGGAGGATGAATTTATCTTGGGTTCGTGGTTCATTGCAGTTGAGAGTTTTCAATTGGTCTCTACCTGTTCTTCGAAGCAATTGTTGTTTTTCTGACTATTGAAATGCTTTTGCTACTTGGGAACATTGTGGATTTGTAAGGTTGGTCTCTTCGTGGAGTTTTGCCTTGTTGTGAAACATGCCTCATTTGTTCGCTTGGTATTTTTATTAATGAAAGTTTTATGTTGCAAATTCGTTAACATGGGAAAGTCTTGGATCTTTGCATGTATTTGGATTATTTCGCGTGTTGAAGTTTAATTCCTCTCCTTCTGAAAGAGAATGTTAAAATCCTTTGTGGTGTTTTGCTATGGTTAAGTCAGAGATTGTAATCAAATAAATTGATATTGTATGAGTATCTTGGAAGTGAAACCGAATAAGTTGATGTTGTCTTCTTGTAGTTGTTCATGATGAACTGGTTGATCAATAAGAGAGACAAAATTAGTAGACTTTTGGGATAAATTGGATCAACAGGTCTCAATGGATTAATCTAATCGTTTAGGATGGTTAAATTTAGAAGGTGTTGGATTACTGTATTAGTGGATATTAATCTTGGAGTTATCTTTGTGGATACTTAGTGTTCGTATGTAATTACTAAGTGCAACTGTTGTGTAATGAAGTGTGGTGTTGCGCATCAATAAGAGAGGTAAACGATAACAATTCTTGTTAAGAGTGTATTATTCTTGATGTTAGTAAGATTGTTGCAATCTTATTGGAAAAAAACATTTTGAAATAAGTTATTGTGTTCTTTTGGAAAGGTTTATGGTGCAATCGGTAGGCTATGATGATTCATGCTAAGAATATATAATGATGAGGTTAGTAAACCGAGTATGAGATGATGAGGGTAGTGTTGATTCTTTTAGAAGTAAAGGAATTTGTTCGTCTTCCGTGATGTCATGAAATGAAATGTTTGGCGTTTTGCATTCATGATCCTATGGGAGTTCATGAATTATTGTGGTATCTGAAATTAGTTTGCGCAGAGTGACGTATTGGAAGGTTCTATCGGTTCTTAAGTGATTAATGTGATTTGAGCTTAAAGTATCGTTTGCTTGAAGTTGGTAAAGTGATGTTTCTATTAAAGAAAATTATGTCTTTGTTAAATTGAAGGGTGTAGTAGAGGTATTCGCGGTTGGATTCAAGTTTTGTACCTTGTAGCTTATTGAAGCGTGCTTAACCTTGTTGGTTTGCAACAAAGGAATTCCTCAAGTTTCCAAAAGCAGTGCTTTATTTATTTATTTAGTTTCGGCTGAAGTTTGATATTCTCTTCTTGTGGGACTTGTGCACTCAACTGTGGTCTCGTCTTCTATTTTCCAAGATCTTGGCTATTTGACTTTTTTTCCTTGGTCTCTTGTCTACGGTGAGTGGTAAACGTTTTTCTATGTGCCGAAAATTGTTTCTATCTATATCTTCTTCTGAGGAAGGATTAACCAATTTGTGTTGCAAAGCCTTTTAGGTTGTATAATGACAACTTGATAGTGGCAGTCAAGTAGACGATTTTGGTGAGATTGTAGATGTCAAGTTGTTTGACATTCATTGAGTGATAAATTGATTTCTTGGAATAATTCTCGGTGAGGATTTGATTTAAATAGAATGTTTGTCTTTGGAGCTAACTGATTTCATGGTTCCAATTAGTAGAATCTATAGTAGATTGTGGTTCAAGAATGTTTCGATCATTTTGATGGAACATTAGAATTATCAAAAGTATGAGAATCTTGATCAATCTTATTAGAGTATCGTAATTGGGCACTTTGCAAGGTTTAGTAGGAGGATTAGGGTGGTGTAGTTAATGATATTATAATTGTGAAGCAGTCTAACCGTTATAGGAATCATTGGGATAGTAGGGATTGTTGAATTATTGCCATGCATGACTTGGCTTCAGTGAGTAACCCTCCAGGAGTTAGAATCTTCCTAAAGATAATTAGGTTGAGAATATGTTTTCATGTGATTGTTAATGATTGAGCATGTTTGATTGTGGGAATTTTAGTCACCGAATTCGAGAGTCTTCGTATCAATTATATCAAAGTGCATATATAGGAGCCCTGGAGATGGAAAATTTTGGTTTGGTGCTATGCTAGAACCTTCGAGGCTAATGATGTTGCGTGGGAATATTGGAACAAGTGGATTCTAAATAGTGTGATGCTCCTTGATAATGTCCTTTAGGTGTGCGAATTGAGTGTGTGCTAAGAATTGCAAGTTGATTATCCTTAGAGGATTGTGGTGAAGTGATTGTGGGTGAAAACAATGATGAGGTGCATTGGAAATTATTTATCAAAGTAACCATGTGGTAGAGGAGTTGGCTAGAGTATGTTATTGTGAGGTCAGTATAGTCTCTCCACAAAGGGGTAGTTGATGCACTCGGTTTGAGCATAGTGTTGATGTTGCCAATTTAAGAGAAATGAGTTAGTGTGGTGTGTGATGATTTGGAATCTTGTGATTCAAGAGAAAGTTATTCCTAAAAGAAAAACAATATTTTCTCGGTAGTAAAATACTCTCTTGATTCTTGTTTGAGCTATGTGATGATAGCAAAAGTTTTTGTGTTTTGGGTTGACTTTATGTGGCATGCGGGTATTTCCGGTTCAGAAAAAAACAAAGGAAGGGTTTGGCATTGGAGTGATTCTCCTTTGACTTATGTGTTGTTTATTTGTAAACTACCTACTTGGAATGTGGAGAGGTTCTCGTGTTGAATCCTCGTTTTTTTCTTTTGATTTGACCCTTTTGGTGGGGAGTTGGTGATGTGTGGATTGCAATGAGAATCCTTTATTTTCAGTTGAATTCTATTTGTAAAAAAAAATTGGTTTACAATGAGCACTGCTGTGCATCCGTGGTTAAAGGAGACGCTCCTCGTTAAGGTAAAAAGATCGATTGAGAGTTGGAATAAGAGTTACCTGTGTTGTGCGGGTTGTGTGGGTTGATACCAAAGGGAATGATAACCCAAGGTATATTCAATCGCTTATGTTAGTTGCGAAGATTTGGAGGTTGGTGTATCACTATGACCACCTTGGGTCCTAGAGTGGGGTACACAAAGTCTTGTACGACCCGGTATCGAGGGAGTGCTTGAAAGATCTGCGGTGTGGGTTTTCACTATAGCCGTTGACCAACGAGTAAGACCAACTGCCTTTAGCGGAGTTTGCTTATAATAACAGCTACCATTCAAGAATTAAAGCTGCACCATTCGAAGTGTTGTATGGGCGTAAGTGCAGGTCACCCCTTTGCTGGGAAGCGGTGGGTGAGAAGGCAGTCTTGGGCCCGGATTTGGTCCAGCAGACAGTTGAACAAATGGCCTTGGTGAGACAGAATCTGTTGGCCGCCCAGAGCAGGCAGAAAAGTTATGCAGATGTGAGGAGAAAGGATCTGGAATTTGAGGAGGGGGATTAGGTGCTCTTGAGAGTATCTCCCACCAAGGGTGTGGTGAGGTTCGGAACCAAAGGGAAGTTTAGCCCGAGATATGTCAGGCCTTTCATGATCATGGCTCGGATCGGGAAGTTAGCATACCGCTTGGATCTTCCAGAATCTATGCGCGGGGTGCGAGCATTGAGGAATAAAATTTTAAAAGTATGTCAAAGTGCTTTGGTCGCAGTAGACAGAGAGAGAGAGGCCACTTGGCAATTCGAGTCTCGCATGCGTGAGAATTACACGATAGGTGCTTGTTAAAATGGTTAAGTTTAGTTGTGATTAATCCTTGGTGTAAGCATGGATAGAATTCGGGGTCGAATTCTGTTTAAGGGGGGTAGAATGTAATATCCCGAAAATGATTTGAGAGATAATCGATTAATTGGAGGGAGGACCTTATAGAAAAGAATTAAAAACAATGATTTTAGAGGGGAAATTCTGAAAATACCTGGCAACCTGGGCCTGGGCCTTGGCCCAGAGGAGGCCGGCCAAAAAGGGGGGAGGCGCCCCTCCCCCCAAACCCTAGCCGCCACCCCCTTTGCCCCTCCTCTCTCCCCCTGGCCGCACCCCTCCCTGCCCCTGCGCCTCCACCATGTCCAGCAACACCTCTCCCCCATTGTTGTCCCTTGGTGCTAGGAGAAAGCGAAAAGGAAGAAAGAAGAAGGGAGGGAAGGAGAAGAAAGGAAGAAGGGGAAGAAGATGGGTGATTCCAAGGGGATCCTCTAGGTAACTCTCCCTCATCTCAAATTCCTCTGTTATTGCTGTAATTAGGGTTCTTAGCCTAAGAATTGGTGGGGGATTAGCAATTAGATTCCCCGATTAGGGAATTCCTGCTGTCTGTCTGTAGATCAATCCGCGTATTGCGACTGTTTGCGCAGTTTATACCTACGAAACGATTTTTTCTGCGGGTCTGCCCAAAAGGAAAATTGTAGAGGACGACGAGATCTATTTTATGTAAATTTTACAGAATTTTAGGCTGCGGCATTTGGGCGCAGCACAGTCGGGAACATCGCTGTCTGTCAGGGGTGCAGATTGGGGCAGATTGCTGTTCAAGTGTGATTTAGGGGTAGTAGATGATTTTTATGTTTTTGGTCGCAATTGAGAAAAATGTAGATAATTCAGTAATATAACTACTGTATAAAAATTATAATTTTTAGAGCCTTACACTGTGGTTGGGACGCATTAGAATCTGGCTGCCCAGATTGCCAGAACAGATAACGTCCTCTGTTTTGCGCATTAAGTTACACCTTGCTATGATCAAAATAAAAATATGTGATCTACATGAAAAGTGAAGGTATTTAAGTGAGAAATCCAGAAATATATCATTTTCTGTGAATGGATTAATATTGTTAAAGATACAAAAAAAGTTAAGCAGCGCTGCTGCAGCGGACAGAGTGTAGAACCGTTAAGCGGAGAGGGAGTTGCGGGTTTTGGGCGTAGATGTGTGAGTGGTGCTTTGTGAATAGGTGGCTTCGCTCCTGATCGTGCTTGACCCCCTTCGCTCCTTCGGTAAAGGCAAGTATAATGATGGTTTAAAATTGATAGTGTGGATTGTTGATGTTTGATGGATTGTTGATGTTTGATGAATTGTTGATGTTTGATCTATATTATGAGTATATGTGTTCATGATTGTGGTAAGGAAGTACCGGTGATGTTTATGGTCGATTGCAATTTAAAGTGTTCATGAGTATTTCTGATGCATAGATGTTGTGGATGCAAGTTTTATTTATTGAGACATTCACGCATATGCATCATGTTGATTTATTGAAGTCTTGGTCACGAGATGACCAAGCGCCGAGGTCCCCGTCATGTTGATGACATGACGGGCTAAAGGTCCCCATATTTGTGGAGTATGGGCACTGGTCCCTGTACAGATGGTACAGGCATGGGTGTGCATTGACGGATGCACACTCCGCATTACGGTAAAATGCGAAAGAGAAGAGATAAAGAGATTTTTGATCATCTTGCATAGCATGGCTTGTTTATGAGGTTGATGGATGAATTTGTGAAGTGATGTTCATGAATGTTCACGGTTTATTTATATGGTTGATGGATGAATTTGTGTAGTGATGTTCATGAATGTTCTTGTTACTATCTATTATATTTGCTGAGTCGTTGGACTCACTCTTGCTGTTGTTGTGTTTTTTAGGTACCTTTATGAGATCGGCATGCATTGGGAAAAGGAAAGATTAGCATTATTGCACTTTGCACGCTCTACTCACAATGGATGAAAGAGAGGAAATTACATAATGATTGCATGAATTACTTAAGTAGAAGATGATTATCGATTGTCGGATTAAAATTGTAATAAAGGATTAGAATTCTTTTATGATGCTTCCGTTCGTTATTTAAATTTTATAACCATGAATGTTCTAGTAATCTTAAGCCAATATCGCTTAGAATTGATTATATTACTTGAGGTTATTCATTTCTTTTAATTATGCTTGTTGAAACCTCTGACTTAGACAGTAAACAAAAGAGGTTCTGCCGGAATTTTGTGAGATGTATTTAGTTTATCCTCGTTATGTTACTAGCTTGGTAGCATTCCAGGTCATTGTTTGGCTGGGGTGTTACAGAAACGTTTTTGCCTGTCGCTATGCTAAAGTCTATTTGGATCCTCCTAGTGATTGCTGCCTATTTTGACTACGAGATTTGGCAGATGGATGTCAAAACGGCTTTCCTAAATGGAAATCTAAGTGAGGATGTGTACATGACACAGCCTGAGGGTTTTGTTGATCCGAAAAATGCTGGGAGAATATGCAAGCTTCAGAAGTCCATTTATGGATTGAAGCAAGCATCTCGGAGTTGGAATCTTTGTTTTGATGAAGTAGTCAAAGGGTTTGGCTTCATCAAGAATGAAGAAGAGCCTTGTGTTTACAAGAAGGCTAGTGGGAGCGCACTTATTTTTCTGGTCTTGTATGTAGATGACATATTATTGATCGGAAATGATATTCCAATGCTAGAAGCTGTGAAGTCTTCTTTGAGAAGAAGTTTCTTAATGAAAGATCTCAGAGAAGCAGCTTACATTTTGGGCATAAAGATCTATAGAGATAGATCGAAGAGGCTAATTGGATTAAGCCAAAGTACATACATTGACAAGGTATTGAAACGGTTCAATATGCAAGATTCTAAGAAAGGTTTCTTGCCGATGTCACATGGTGTTAGTCTTAGCAAGACTCAGTGTGCTTCAACACTCGATGAGCAAAAGAAGATGAGTGCGATTCCGTATGCCTCAGCCATCGGATCCATCATGTATGCTATGCTTTGTACGCGCCTAGATGTTTCATATGCTCTAAGTGTTACGAGCAGGTATCAATCTAGCCCCGGTCTAGCTCACTGGGTGGCTGTAAAGAATATTCTTAAGTACTTTAGAAGGACTAAGGATATGTTCCTTATTTTTGGAGGTGAAGAAGAGCTCGTTGTAAAAGGTTACACCGATGCTAGTTTCCAAACTGATAAAGATGATAGCAGATCGCAGTCTTGTTTTGTGTTCTGCCTCAATGGAGGGGCAGTGAGCTGGAAAAGTTCCAAGCAAGAGACGGTAGCTGATTCGACAACTGAGGTCGAGTATATTGCAGGTTCTGAAGCTGCAAAGGAAGCTGTTTGGATCAGAAAATTTGTTTTTGAGTTGGGTGTGATCCCTAGTGTGTCCATTCCAGTGGATCTCTATTGTGATAATAGTAGAGCCATTGCGCAAGCAAAGGAGCCTAGGTCACACCAAAAATCCAAACATATACTTCGGCGCTATCACCTTATCCATGAGAACATTGATAGAGGTGAAGTGAAGATTTGCAAGGTGCACACGGATTTGAATGTTGCTGATCTGTTGACGAAGCCTCTCCCACAACCAAAGCATGAGGCACACACGAGTGCAATGGGTATTAGATACTTACATGATTGACTCTAGTGTGAGTGGGAGATAATTGTTTCAAGTCTATGTTTATGAAATTTTGAATAAGGTGTTATTTGGTTCCTTGAATAATGATTGTATGCATTGATTGGCAAGTATGTGACTTGTTCGTGAAACTCTTTATTTTATTTAATGTTATTCTAAATATCCCTAGTCTCATGTCATTACGTGGGACAGCAATGATTTATGGACTAGCACATGTATTGATTGATGATCATGTTTCACGGATCATGGATATAGGAATATCAAATCAATAATGTGGACACATGTTAGAGAACATGGTGTTGGATTGACCCACTCCGAGACGTTGCTGGGATTGTTATGTTAATATGTGCCATCAAGCGATCTCGAGTGGTATACCTACTGGATCCTTCGACCTAAAATCGCCATTGTTTCTCACTATGTGTAGTGGTGCGCTCTAGGGCTGCCAAACACTACTCCGTAACTGGGTAGCTATAAAAGTGGTCTTCAGGTGTATCATGAAACATGGAATGAGATGTGAGCGGATTAAGATGGAATTTGCCCCTCGTACATAACAGGAGAGATATCTCTGGGCCCTCGATGTGGTTGGATTAGGGAAGTGCATGGCCATGCCAAGGTGATTAAAGAGTTAATCACAATGTGACTAAAGGGTTAGTCATGAGTTGTAATCCACCACAAAATCGAGTAAATGGTTGAGCTATCACAAGGGTTGCACGAATCTCGCCTTAAGTTCGACTGGTATCGTGTGGCAAAGGGATCCAAGTGTGTGTATATCAAGGTTTAGCTGATATGATCTTTATGTGTATTTGGGAGTCAATATGCCCTGCTAGGTGCCACTTTTGACTTGTGGCTTGAAAAGGGTTTTCGGGTCATGGCTGTCTACACGTGAACCTAACAGGTCACACACTTAAGGGGTTGGAATTGGAAAGCTTGCCTATATGATTGTCTCTAGTGCAAGTGGGAGATTGTTAGTGATGTTCCCAAGAGGCAATTATAAACAATTCGGTTTTATAGGCTAAAAGGGATATTGATCCATATGGGATTAGGGTTCTAATGGGCCTACAACGTGGAAGCCCATTAGCATGCTCTATAAATATGTGGAGGCGGGGCTGCAGGTAACATAGACTACTGTGCTGAAAACCCTGGCCGCCACCTCCCCTCGGCCGTATCCCGAAACCCTAGCCGGGCACGCGGTGCTAGCACACAAGTGCACAACGTTCCATCCTGAATGTGTGGACTCCGTGGAGGCGCCACTGCTGTTGCTGCTGTGCTGATCGGCGAGAAGCGCAAGGCTATTGGTAGGACGCGAGGAGGAGACATTCAATTCGTGAAACGATCGACTGCTTCTTCTTCATCAATGCGCATCTACGTTGGACCGGGCTGCTCCAACTCTTCTTCTGCTGCGTAGCGCATCTAGTGGTAACTATCCATGACTCCCTTACACGCATGTTTTCAGGTTGAACGCGGTAGAAAATCAAATGTCGTAGCTAGCGTAGCCTACCCGTTATCCTACAGCGGACTGCTCTCTGTGTTCGCTCGGGCTGAAGGGATGAGTGAGGGGGTGGGGGGCCGGGGGTCGCGCTCGGGCTTAAGTCCCAGAGCACGGCACCACGGCCGTTAGCGCCGTAGGTACATGGCACGGCGCCATGGGCTTTGGCGCCGTGCTATGCCGCCGTGGCTCCTACGTGTCCATACACAACGACAAAGCATATGGCGCCGTGCCATGTACCATGGGTGCCATATGCTTTGGCGCCATGATAAGGGTTTATTTTTGCAAATCTTTTTCTCTAGGGGTCCATATGTAAAAAACTTTCAAATTTTGAGCTAAAAAGCAAAAATTTTTCCTCCTACCTCACCCCTCTTCCTCCTTCCAGTCCAGCTCCTCCTCCTTTGAGGTGTGATTGTGTGAACTCTAAATTTGCATATTTAGGACACTAATTTAATTCTTGTAGCGCCATGATTTGCATACAAAATATATCAAAATGATGTCATATAGATTTGTTCAATTTATATGCTGATCTTTTTTATACAGATGGTCGCATCTCAAGGTATCATGCATCAGCCGGAGTTGTAGCTAGTGAGAACCATATCTCAAGACCTAGCTCACATTGCTCCAACTTGAACAAACAATTACGTCCCATTTTCTCCAGATGAAATAGTAGGATTCCGATTGAAATAATTTTGGCCTTTTTCTTTGCAGCAAGTGTTTTCTTCTCAATCTCAGCAGCCATCGGCATTGGGGGACTCGTGTGGTACATACGCAAGATCAAATCGAACAAAGTGGTGACCTGTGGGGTTCAGAGTAACGAAAATAGATTCTTTTGAGCTGGTCGCAAAGAATATTTCGCCGGTAGGAGGGGGGATAACCCTCTTGTCCAAAGAAGAAGAGGAATATTTCCCTAACTTGTCGGATTTTGTTTGAGTTACCTGTAGCTGTTAATTTAGTTAATTTCTTTAATGTAATGTATATAGAACACAACGCCATGAGATGTTTTTGCGTAATTTTGGGAAAACATTTATTATGCCAATGAGTATGTGACCATCTCTGTAAGACTTAATCGAACTCAATTCAAACATAATCAAGAGGCGACACATATGTTAAGCCAAGGTAGTCACTGACACAAATCCATGTGTACCCCATCATCTTTGCACACACGGCTTTGCGTATCCATCATTCCATGTATAAGGAATGGTCCGATAGCAACTTGGTCAGCCGCTACCTTTTGCTTAGAGCGACAGGTTCCATGTGCCAAGCTAAACAATCGTGTATTACGTGCACCGAAACTTCTCATATTAATTAGTATTCCTTTGTACTAGAAGCACATTTGAAAGAACATTTGATCTTCTCAAGCGCTAGCTTAGGGTTTCATCAGCATGGCGATAATGAGAGTAGCCAGTTGGGTTTCGGTGCAGGGGCGGGCGGCGAAGGCACCTTGGAGGTTGTCGGTGGCAGTAGGGGAGGCGAGCTGGCGGCAACAATGAAGTGTGACAGCGCATTAGTTGGCCCAGTTCTTTTCATATTGTCTTATAGCTTATATGTTTGTCGAGCAAATAATTGAGATGACGTTTTCGCCATCGTTTTGAAACGGCTTATCGATATAGTTTTTTCAAATAGGTTTATCGGTATTCGGTTTATTCATACAAGTGCTCGGGCCATGAGCGGACCCAATGTGGTTCAAGGGTGTTCAGCTGAACACCCAAATTTTTAGTGTAATACCAAATATTTAGTAGGTTTATTATACATATATACTAATAGTTAGACAAAATAGTTCATATTTGTACCTCACAGTTGGTTTTAACGCACTGCTACCAATTCACCTAAAGTAACACGGCCTAACAACCAATCTACCCTATCATTAGACTGGCCTATTGGCCTATCTGTACACCCTTTAAACCCTAACCTGTCCCCTCCCTCCTCTTCTGTCTCTCTCAGCTACACTAATTCAAACCAAAATCGCCAAAATGGTGGCATCGCGCACAAGATCGAGGGGTAATTGGCCACCATGCAACTTGGTAAGGGTGAGAGCAATTCGCCTCTGGTTTGGCCTCGATGGCAAGGAGCATGGACATGTCAAGTGGTGATACATCTGCAAGGAGTAAACGGGCGACGACTGTTACTTGGGAGCCGGGGAGGGAGCGTGCGGCTGCGGCAGCTAGGCTGACGAGGTAGTAGGCACTAGGCATCGACTATGCGCCGTCGTGCAATGGTGTACGTAGGCCATACCCATTAGACTTATCAACATAGTTTTATCCTAAGTTATTCCATATTTTCTCTAAATTATTTTGTAATTTTTCTAAATTTTTTATAAATGTTGTATCTAGCACGAAGCAATTTGTTTTTTTTTGCTATTGTGGATTTTTAACTTTTATTTGTCAACTCTAAACACTCATTTTAGAAATCCTGAGTTTGTCACTGGCTGGGCTATGGCAAAAAAAATATAAGCTACAAGTATAAGTCACAGTTAAAAAAAATCCACCAGTTTTGTCCAAAAAACATCAACTTAAATGTGACGTAAAGAACTGGATGTCCGAATGCTGTTCTTTCGTATCTGATTAAACGCTCGATGCCTGGTTGTCCGAATCCTGTGTCACAAGTTCGATCAACTTTTTATCGTTCGAATAGGAACCGAAGAGGTGGAGTACGGGAGTGGCCGAGTGCGTTCGGGGCAGATGCAGGCTTGGGCGGTGGCGCACGTATTTCAAATCCTATCTAATGGTTGGAAAACCAACAATTTAGGGCCTGTTTGGGAGAGCTCCAGCAGCTCCAGATCCACGAAAAACAACTCCACTCCACGAAATTTTACCCAAACGCTCCAGCTCCGTGAAATCTGGATCCAACAAAGGGCCTGTTTGGCAGAGCTCCACCAACTCCAGATCCACCAAAAACAGCTCCACTCCACAAATTTTTACCCAAACGCTCCAGCTCCACGAAATCTGGATCCACCAAAATACTGAATCTAGCTCCAGATTCATGAAATCCATGGAGCACCTCAAGGGGTGCTGCACGAAACCTTGTTTCGTACCTACTCGTGGAGTTGGGTGGTAATTACCCACCTATTGCCACTGGTTACACACCACATCCCATACCACCATAAAACCCATGGGCAAAACAGGCCATTCCCACCAAAAACTCAGTTTCGTGGATCTAGAGTTGCTGTGCAAGCCAAACAGTTTTGTCTAGCTCTATAGTGGAATCCCAGATTCACGGTGGAGCTGTTTTTGGTGGATCTGCTGCTCCAGATTTATTTTTTCTGTGGTGGAGCTCTGCCAAACAGGCCCAAAATCCTGGATCTGAGGGCCAGATCCATGAATTTCATGGAGCTCCTCAAGGGGTGCTCCACCGTGGAGTTGGGTGGTAATTACCCACCAATGCCACTGGTTACACACCCCATCGCACCAAAAGTGGCCATTCCCACCAAAACCTCAATTTCGTGGATCTGGAGCTGCTGTACAAGCCAAACACTCCATGGTGGGATACCAGATCCACGGTGGAGCTGCTACTCCAGATCCACGTTTTCATTGGTGGAGCTCTCCCAAACAGGCCCTTACTGCGCTTCGCTTCACCCATCGGTACTGTTGAGGGACCTGTTAAGAATCCTGGGCTTGGACTTAAAGCTTTGGCCTATAATGTGCATCTCACCACTAGGCTATAAATAGAGAGTACTATTGGCTATTTTAATACGAAATCAGAAAAGAAAGCAATAAAGAAAGACCAGGAGTTCTCTCTATCTCCCTGTGTTTCAATCTACTATTTCTGTCTTCTGTGATTGATTTGGTTTTTGCATAAGCCGAAGAATCGATCGGACTTGTCGCCACTGATGGTTCCTCAACACGTTATCACCACGAATCGCTTCGGTGAATTGAAAGGTAATCAATTTGTTTCCTGTGTTGAACTGCCTCCTCGCCCTATTTAAGACCCTGGACCCCTTCAGAGCAATGCACCAGTGTCTAGTAAGCCACCCACACACCCAATTAATCCCCCAAATCGGAGCATCGCCGACGATCATCAGAAGACCCCAAAGTAAACCAATCTTCAGTTCTTCCTATTCAGTCCTTTTCATTTCGATTGCTTTTGCCTGTAGCTTCTTCATACCCTTAGTAACACTCCCAAAGCAAGACCCCAGCTTTTCGATTCCCCTGCTGCGCTGGCGGCTAGTGCCACCGCTTGGCCACAGGTGGTCACTGTGGACAGCTTGGCTCAGCCATCCTTAACCCAAACCAGCACACCCCTAAGCTTCCCCTACCCCTAGAGATACTCTATAGCAAATACTATTGTCCTCTTAACCCATTGTTAACCCGTGCCATTTAAAAGTCCCGAGAAGTGGAGACCTCACCATCGACACTCACCTAACTTCCAAACGCTCCTGAGCCCAAAAATGGAATTCTCATGGCCCTAGGAACCCACCCATGGTCGTCAATTATTGTTTTGACCACGGATTCTTCGACCGCTGCGCTGCTTGAAATGTTGGACCGCTCCACCGCTTGAAATCTCTAACCGCTCCACCGCTTGAAATCTCTGACCGCCCCACAGCTTGAACTCTCCGACTGCCCCACTGCCTGAACTCTTCGACCACCTTTTAATCGAGAGACGCTTCGACCACTCCACTTCGAGTTCTGAGCAATACCACTTGAACGCCGTCCAATGTTCTTAAGCCACTCGAACGCCGTCCAATGTTCTTAAGCCACTCGAACGTCGTTTGATGCTCCTAAGCCGCTCAAACACCGTCCGATCTTTTAAGCCACTCAGACGTCACCCAATCTCTACAGCTACTCGAACATCGTCTAATCTTCGTAGCAACTTGTATATCGTCCGATCTCCGTCAATTTTGCACTCAAAGTCAAATCTCGGCTGTCCACCTGACTTCGTAGTCGTAACCGAAATGACCCGAGTACTCGAAACTCCTCTGTTCTTCCGGTACGTAGTGACAACTCGATAAGAACTAAACCTGCTATAAATAGTAAAACCAGCAATGCACAATACCTAAACCCGTTACTATTCACAAAACCCTAAAACACATATATGTATATATCTATTTTGATCGTCTTTAGCCCATCTACACCATTTCCACCCTATTTTGCCAATTTAGACCCTGATAAAACTTGAAATCATCCAAATGATATTCCAACTCCAAACCAAATGTTGTCGATACCCGTAGCCATCATAGAAATCCATATAACCCTTATATAGCCATTTCGACCATCTTGGACCCATTAACCCAATTCCAACAACGATCAACCAAAGCAACCAAGCCACGCACACCATCTAAACCCCTAACAACCCAAACCTATTTTATTTCTATATTTTTTGTTATTTATTTGTATTATGTTCCTAGCTTGTATTTCGCGAAGCAGGAACTCATTTGCATTCATTTTCTGCGCCGGACCACACGAGTTAGTTAATAGAAGAACTACAAGAGCAGTTTAAGTAGAAGACTAAAGTGAAATAATTAGAGACTATGAACAAAGAGGTAAGTCACATGTATTTGATCATATTGAACCCACATTCCTTTAATTATTTAATTATCAATATTTTTATTATGTTATTTGCGCGTTGTTACTTCTTGAGCATGAAATGTTTAGAATGATATGATATTAGTTATGTCCTACCACCTGAAAAAACCCTGTTTAATTTGATGGCCATATTCGCCTTGACAGGACTTAATAATACTAAATATATTATTTAAATAATCATGGTAGACTAGGAACTCAATAGTTTTACACTACTAAGAGTTTTAGTATTTTCCTGGTAGAATTTTTAAAAGAGGTTCTAGGATAAGGAGGCATCATGGGAAGCCACAGGATGGTCGGGTCCCATGACCTTATCCTAGGGTGGAGGCTTGGACTGGAAAGGTAGCAGTGCAGATGGATATTGAAACAAGAGTTTGTGGATGGAAGTTGCCTCAATGAAAATATAAAGACTAGAACCTTATGCCAAATAAAGAACATGGTGATCACTCAACCACAAGCGTTGATTTGTAAAGCCTGATTTAGTAGCGGCTCAAATTCGATTGAATATCTACAAAGAGTGGAGATAGACCAAGGGAGTTTTTGTGGTATGGGAGGGGGGATCTATACTTAACAACAGTAGATCCGCTTTGAATGGGGCGAGGCCATAGGCCACCCGAGTTTGTTGAGAAACAGAACCTACTAGGTAGAGGCTATATATAAAGAATTGAGTAGTGAAAGGTCTTATTTTCTTAACTCAGTCATGAGTGTTAAGAGATCTTGTAGGTAAAGCTAGAAAACTTTACAGAATCATAACTTAATGGTATTCGAATACGTCGTGCTTTTGGTAAATGAAGCTGTGTTTAATGGGTGATTCCAACAACGAAGTATAAGTAGATTTGGAAATATGAAGTATGGTAATCAAGTTTTGAAATATCAATTCCTTAAGAAGTTATTATTCTTTTATGTTTAAAAATGTTTACAAATAAAATTGCATCCATAAAATTCTTTAATAAAACCACTATATCCCTATTCTTTGGAAATCTTGGCATGTAATTAAATAGCGTTTACTCATGTGACTTGTTGAGTACGGTTGGTTGTACTCACTCTTACTTCATTTTGCATCAACACATAGTTCAAGAGAAGAAAGAATGTTTCAAATTTTCATGTTAGGGTTACGACCGCACTCAAGCGTTTATGTGGGAGTTCTTCAGATCTTCTAATTATAAGTTAAGTTTTAGGCTTGGACGCTCATAAAGCTGTTAAAATGGATTGTTATGTCTTATTTTAATCAAATTAATCCCTTTTGAAATGTCCGTGAGCAGGCATAATGTTCAGTCTAACTGAACTCTTGAGCTATTGCGAGACGTACGATAGCACTGTTCTCAAAATTGAGGTTGTTACGTAGGGGTAAATCGTGGCAAGCATTTTCGCTCTTGGCTTCCTCCTCCATCTTCATTAGCAATGTCGTCGGTGTTGTCCTTTGCTTTGGAAGGTTATGGCATTGCGCTCTTGCCATACTTCCCGTATTACCAAGATGGCGACGGTTGCTAAGGCCTTCGTCGGTTGGTCTCCTCCGTTTGTGAATTGCGTCCACCATTCCTCGGTCGTTCAGCTTGGCCTCCAGGAGTCGGGCTGAAGCGGCATGCAGACCAACCATTGCACACCAGCATTTCAGAGAATAGGTGCAAAGCCGTATTAGGTGCAGGATCAATTTTGATATATACCAGTATATCACTTGTTTTTCTTGATCATAATCTTCTGCTCCTGTTCTTTTTAGCTTTTGCCTTCTAAGCCCAACATCATGAGAGACCATGTGGAGGTGACCATATATTTGTGATAAGTAATTAACACTTATTTTAGAAAAATTGAGTTTGGTTTGTGCTGTTTTTGCAATTACTTATTTTAGAAAAATTGAGTTTGGTTTGTGCTGTTTTTGCAATTCGTAAGCCCCTGCAAGTGGTCGGAAGCTCCTACGACCACGCTATTAGCAGCATGTGGTCGGGAGAAGGTGTTATGACCATATTGGCCGTGGTCGGAAGCTGTTACGACCACACCAGCCGTGGTCGGAAGCTGTTACGACCACACCGGCCATGGTCAGAAGCTGTTACGACCACACTGGCCGTGGTCGAAAGATGTTACGATCACATTGGTCGTGGTCGGAAGTCAGCCGAAGGGTTTACGACCACGTTGGTCATGGTCGGAAAGGTTTACGACCACGTTGTCAGCAATCGAAAGCCACCAGACAGATTTACGACCTCGTTGGGAAGTCAGTAGACTTCGACCACAACCATATTGGGAAGTCGGCAGTCTTGGACAACGTTGTCGCGAGCTGTGGTCGGTAGTCAGCAGTCGAGTCTCCGACCATGTTGGGAAGTCGGTGGATTTCGACCACGTTGTGAAGCATTCGAACGCAGTTGGACGTGCTCGGAATAAGGTCGGACGTGGTCGGTTGTGGTCCAACGCAGTCGGAAGCGCTCAAACAAAGTCGGAGTGTGGTTGAAAGTGGTCGGACGTGGTTGAACGAAGTCGGGATGTGGTCAAACGAGGTCAGACGTGGTCGGAAGACACTTCGACCACGTTGAACGTGGTCGGAAGGGCTTCGACCACATTGAAACTCGCAGCGATGGTCGTAGCTTCTGTTCAAATGGTCGTACCGACCCTTGGGGTGGTTGTATAGACTTGTAGTCTAGCCTAGTCTTTGCCATGATAGGCTGATTAAATATATACAACTTGAGTTAAATCATGTCATGTTAGATCTTGTGACTAGACTGTCTTTAGTTATCCTTTTATGATTCTTGCCATATCAAATAAACTTAGTTGAGTCTTGAATCTATGTTGAGCTTTAGATTGAGTTATGCTAGTTCTTTAGTGAAGCATAAGTTAGTATTAACTCTTTGTTTTTGAACTAAATTCAAAAAAATGCAAAAAGATCTTTTTGTGCGAAAAAACTGGTCTCACCAATTCTTTCTCATGAGACTGCTTGTCATTGCACTAGGCATGAACTCAGTGGGAGTTTTGGATGACCAAGATCATTTCTTAAGCTTATTGCTTGAAATGGTCGCATAAGGCTTGAGATCTAGCACATGGCTAAACAACAAAAATTTGGTTGGAAACAACCATGAATTTCTAAACGGAAAATCATGTCAAAAGTGCTAAATTTGCTCATTTACAAAATGACAAGTATTTGAACAAATGTCTCATTCTTGAACTTATAGCACTCCAAAATGACTCAGTGTTAGCTTCTTGGTTCCACTTAGAATATTGACATGGCTTGCATTATCTCTGGATGCCTTTAGATAGACTATGACCTTGATCGATTTGACATGCCAAGCAATTTATCAAAATATCATATTCTACCATTTTTGGCTTTAATTTGTCTATACATAAATGGTCATGATCTAGATAGCACTCTCCTTTGTTATGGCTTGGTGTAATACTTAGAAAGTCTTTCTGGATACTCTTTATGGCTCTAATGCTTAAAATAAATAACATACATTTATTCCATTCAAGTTATGCTCCATTTTCTTCCTTACATCTTGATGATTTTATTGCCAAAAGGGGGAGAGTAATGAAGAAAAAGGCATTTAAGGGAGATTTTCTGGAGCTTTCGAGGAAACATTGTTCTTTCTAGTTTTTGCTCCATTTTTCCTCTGTTGACATGGTCATAAGTCTTTCTGTCACTCTCTCTAGACCATGTATGACTTTCTCTTAAAAAAACAAACTTATCTTTATGCTTTTTCTGTGTTTGTCAATATACTCATCAATGGAGAGATTGAGAGACCATGTGGAGGTGACCACATGTTTGTGATGAGTAATTGACACTTATTTTAGAAAGATTGAGTTTGGTTTGTGCTATTTTTGCCAATCTATCTGTGGCGTAACCAGCATGTTGCTGTTGGTCAGACTCGCTCTTCTATAGCAGTCGGACCCAGCAACAGCTTCAGGTCTACTCGTAGACCTTCTGGCCTTCTGAGAGACAGAGAGCGTAGGGTAGTTAGAGGTCAGTCGGGTGTTACTACCTCTTTTGCTCATCGTGTGACTCAGTACTGGGTTCCTAAGTCAGTTCTCATTTACCCCAGTACTGAGCCACATATGTCACTCTTTTGTTGACTCAGGTCTGCCGGGCTAGGAAGGGAGAAGTTTGGCTTGTCGACTCTGGCTATTCTCGACACATAACCAGAGACTCCCGTTGGTTCTCTTCTCTAGTCCAAGCTCCAGTTGATGAGTCAATCACCTTCGGAGACGCCTCATCTGGTCGAGTCATCGCAAAAGGTACTGTGCGCATTAATGACTCATTTATTCTTAAAGATGTTGCCTTAGTGAGTAAGCTGCAGTATAATTTGCTTTCTGTTTCTCAGCTTACCGATGACAATTTCAAGGTAAGTTTTAAGAAAAATGCTTGCAAAATTCTTGATTCTTCGGTAAGTCTTGTTTACAGGATTTCTAGATTTGGGAGGATCTTTCGTGCTAATTTTGTTTAGTCTTTTGGCGATCCTCTCAGGTACTTAGTTGCATCAGAGTCCCGTGATCTCTCCTTTTGGCATAGGAGACTTGGTCACATTGGCTTTGATCATTTGACTCGAGTTAGCAGCCATGATATCATACGTGGTCTGCCCAAACTCAAAATAGTCAAAGACATAATTTGTGCTCCTTGTCGGCATGGCAAGATGGTTGCTGATTGTCATCCCCTAGTCACTGTGATCATGGCTGATGCACCAGGACGGCTTCTACACATGGACACAGTTGGTCCAGCTAGAGTGCAGTCGGCGGGAGGAAAGTGGTATGTTCTTATCGTGGTCGATGACATCTCGAGGTTTTCTTGGGTGTTTTTCTTAACCTCAAAGGATGAGACGTTCAGTCATTTTTGGGGTCTATTTAGTAGGCTTTCTGTTGAGCTCCCGGGTGCCTTATCCACAGTGACAATGGCACGGAGTTCAAGAATTCCTACTTTGAGAAGTTCTGCGATGAGACGGGTATAGAGCATCAGTTTTCTTCTCCGCACGTGGAGAGGAAGAATCGTACCTTGGTTGAGATGGCTAGGACGATACTTGATGAGTACTCTTCACCTAGGAAGTTTTGGGCTTAGGCTATAGCCACCGCGTGCCATGTTTCAAACAGAGTTTTCTGAGGGCACACTTGCATCGCACTTCTTATGAGCTAAGATATGGGCGAAAGCCGAGTGTTTCTCATTTTCGCGTGTTTGGTTGCAAGAGTTTTATCTTGAAGTCTGGGAACCTAGATAAGTCGAGTCACGATCTTGTGATGGTATCTTTCTGGGTTACTCGACTTCTTCGCGGGCTTATAGGGTCTGGAACTGCGAGACTAGCAAAATTGTAGAGACCTGTGAGGTGACCTTTGACGAGGCCAGTCCTGGCACTAGGCCTGATATCTTAGGTTCTGTAGAGCAGTCCGAGACCATCTTTGTAGATGATGAGGAGGATGGAGATAAGAGTTGTCTACCCGATCCAGTCCATCCTTCCCCTGAGGAGCCTTCCTCTTCCACTACACCTCAGGGAGATCAGCCCATTCCTTCTAGATCTTCTGGAGCTAGTGGCTCTATTCCTACCTCGTTAGTTCATGAGGTAGAGGCCACTTCCTCTTCTCATCCAAGACCTCCCCGACACATCCAAAATCGTCATCCTTCAGAGCAGATGATAGGAGATCTCTTTGAGCGCGTCACACACTCAAAATCCGGCTTGTCTCACTTCTGTCTTCATTCAACCTTCGTCGCCTCTTTCGAGCCCAATGATATCTGTCATGCTCTTTTTGATGAGTCTTGGGTCAATGCCATACATGAGGAGTTAGAAAATTTCGAGAGGAACAAGGTCTGGTCGCTTGTTGAGCCCCCTAGAGGTCACAATGTTATAGGAACCAAGTGGGTCTTCAAAAATAAGTAGAGCGAGGATGGGGTAGTCATTCGAAACAAGGCTAGACTGGTAGCTCAGGATTTCTCCTAGGTTGAGGGTTGGATTTTGAGGAGACCTTTGCCCCTGTAGCTAGGCTAGAGGCTATTAGGATTTTACTTGCATTTGTAGCGTCTAAGGGCTTCAAGCTGTACCAGATAGATGTCAAGAGTGCCTTTCTTAATGGGTATATTGAGGAAGAGGTCTATGTTAGACAGCCTCCAGGTTTTGGGAACTCCAAATACCCAAACCATGTCTACAAGCTTTCCAAAGCTCTGTATAGACTTAAGCAAGTCCCTAGAACTTGGTATGAGAGGCTTAAGTCCTATTTGTTGAGTCATAGGTTTGAGATGGGCAAGTTAGACAAGACCTTGTTCATTCGCAGGCATGGCAATGACCTTCTTCTCGTCCAGATGTGGATGACATTATCTTTGGTGGCTCATCTCATTCTCTGGTTTCTCAGTTTTCTGATGTCATGATCATAGAGTTTGAGATAAGCATGATGGGCGAGCTGAGTTTCTTCCTCGGCTTTCAGATCAAGTAGACTCGGGAGGGTACTTTCTTGCATCAGGGAAAGTACACTCGAGACCTTCTAAGGCACTTTGATATGAGTGATGGCAAGCCGGTGTTGACACCGATGGCACATCAGCTTCACTCGATTCAGATGAGGATTGCGAGCCGGTAGATCAAAAGGAGTACCCAAGCATGATTGGCTCCCTCCTGTATCTCACGGCCTCAAGGCCAGACATACACTTTGATGTGTGTTTGTGTGCTCGATTCCAGGCCTCTCCTCGCGTATGGTACCTTTGAGTTACCATAGACTATGGTATCTGATACTCTTCATCTTCTTGTCTTTCCCTTAGAGCCTACTCCGACGTAGACTTTGCTGGCTGTAGGATAGATAGGAAGAGCACTTCTGGCACTTGCCAATTCATTAGCACTTCCCTTGTTTCTTGGTCTTCTAGGAAGCAGTCCAGTATTGCACAGTCCACCGCAGAGGCCAAGTATGTTGCTGCAGTCAGGTGCTTTGGATGGTGTCGACCTTACGGGACTTTGGGTTAGTCATGGATAGGGTTCCACTTTTCTGTGATAACACTCCAGAACCAAGCACATTGATATCAAATATCATTTTCTTAGAGACCATGTGGAGAAGGGTGACATAGTGCTCCAGTTTGTGGAGAGTGACCATCAGTCGGCCGATATCTTTACCAAGCCTTTAGATAGCTCGAGGTTTTCGACCTTGCGAGGAGAGCTTGGGGTGGTCTGTCCTTATGGGTTATTGTGAGAGGGAGCTTCTTGCTTTATGTATCTCAATGTTTATATTGCTCCTATTTCATTCTGTTGCATGTCATGCGGGTGCATTTGGGTTAGTCTTTCTAGCAGAGACTAGAGTGGTTATATCTCTCAGTTGCTTAGACTTCTTCCTTTCATCTTATGATTCCAGGATGCTTCTTATTAGCTGTGTCTCTTCTTGCTAAGTTGAGTTCACTCACTTCTTATAGGTCTAGCGAGGGTTGGGGCTCCCTTGGGTACACAGCGAACGTGTTTACTCTCTAGTTTGTTAGAAGACCAGTTGATAGTTCTAGAGTCATATGGGGAAGATGAGAGTCAGTCTGAGCCATAGTATTCACTGCATCTTGTCAATGCTTTAAGGACTGCCTTTTCTGATTTCTTTGCTAGCTTCTTTCCTCTTATTGCTTTTGTTCAGAGAGAGTTCATTTGAGAGTTGCTAGAACTTAATGATGACATAACTCAACTTGAACTAAAAGTGCTTTACATGCTGAGGGGGAGCTGGATTTTCTTGCATTTCATGTCATTTAATTTCAGCATTCTGCATTGTAATATAACTACATGGAGCCTTGATTATTATCCTTTTATGACATGATAAAACTGCATTACATCTTGTCGTGATTTGTGCTAGGGTGCTTGATTTATCATGACTTTATATGTGTATTATAGTCTTTGCCATGATAGGCTGATTAAATATGCACAACTTGAATTAAATCATGTCATGTTAGATCTTATGACTAGACTGTCTCTAGTTATCCTTTTATGATTCTTGCCATATCAAATAAACTGAGTTGAGTCTTGAATCTATGTTCAGTTTTAGATTGAGCTATGCTAGTTCTTTAGAAAAGCATGAGTTAATATTAACTCTTTGTTCTTGAACTAAATTCAGAAAATGCAAAAGATCTTTTGGTGCGAAAAAACTGGTCTCACCAATTCTTTCTCATGAGACTGCTTGCCATTGCACTAGGCATTAACTCAGGGGGAGTTTTGGATGACCAAGATCATTTCTTAAGCTTATTGCTTGAAATGGTCGCATAAGGCTTGAGATCTAGCACATGACTAAGCAACAAAAATTTGGTTGGAAACAACCATGAATTTCTAAAAGGAAAATCATGTCAAAAGTGCTAAATTTGCTCATTTATAAAATGATAAGTACTTGAACAAATGTCTCATTTTTGAACTTATAGCACTCTAAAATGACTCAGTGTTAGCTTCTTGGTTCCACTTAAAATATTGACATGGCTTGCATCATCTCTGGATGCCTTTAGATAGACTATGACCTTGACTGATTTGACATGCCAAGCAATTTATCTAAATTTCATATTCTACCATTTTTGGCTTTAGTTTGTCTATACATAAATGGTCATGATCTAGATAGCACCCTCCTTTGTTATGGCTTGGTGTAATACGTAGAAAGTCTTTCTGGATACTCTTTATGGCTCTAATGCTTAAACTGAATAACACATAGTCATTCCATTCAAGTTATGCTCCATTTTCTTCCTTGCATCTTGATGATTTTATTGCCAAAAGGGGGAGAGTAATGGAGAAAAAGGCATTTAAGGGGGATTTTCTGGAGCTTTTGAGGAAACATTGCTCTTTCTAGTTTTTGCTCCATTTTTCCTCTGTCGACATGGTCATAAGACTTTCTGTCACTCTCTCTAGATCATGTATGACTTTCTCATAAAAAAACAAACTCATCTTTATGATTTTTTTTGTGTTTGTCAATATACTCATCAAGGGAGAGATTGAGAGACCATGTGGAGGTGACCATATGTTTGTGATGAGTAATTGACACTTATTTTAGAAAGATTGAGTTTGTTTTGTGCTATTTTTGCCAATTTATAAGCCCCCATGAGTGGTCGGAAGCTCCTACAACCACGCTGTCAGCAGCATGTGGTCGGGAGAAGGTGTTACGACCACATTTGCCACGGTCGAAAGCTGTTACGACCACACTGGCTGTGGTCAGAAGCTGTTACGACCACACTGGCCATGGTCAGAAGCTGTAATGACCGCACTGGCCGTGGTCGGAAGTCAGCCGAAGGGGTTACGACCACGTTGGTCCTGGTCGGATAGGTTTACGATCACGTTGTCAGCAATCGAAAGGCACCAGATAGATTTACGACCTCATTGGGAAGTCAGTATACTTCGACCATGACCACATTGGGAAGTCGGCAGTCTACGACCACGTTGTCACGAGCTGTGATCGGTAGTAGGTAGTCGAGTCTTCGACCACGTTGGGAAGTCGGCGGATTTCGACCATATTGTGAAGCAGTCAAACACTGTAGGACGTGCTCAGAACAAGATTGGACGTGGTCGGTTGTGGTCAAATGAGGTCGGAAGCGCTCGGACAAAGTTGGAGTGTGGTCAAAAGTGGATGGATGCGGTCGAACGAAGTCGGGAGCGGTCGAACGAGGTCGGATGTGGTCGGAAGTCACTTCGACCACGTTGAACATGGTTGGAAGGGCTTCGACCACATTGAAACTCGCAGCGATGGTCGTAGCTTCTATTCAAAGGGTCGTCATCTCTATTATTTCTCATCCAGAGGATGTTGTCTTGCAGTGTTTGAAGTCCCATGACCGAAAGATCCGTGAATCAAAAGTTATTCGGAAATCGGGACTTGCGGTCGTGCGTTCTTCACTTCCTCTATTTCGGTTTTGACCACGCATCTCTTTTCGACCACAGCAGAGAAGCTTTGACCACTTCATATTTTTCTCGGCCAGAGGACATGTTCTTGCTATGTTTAAAGTCTCATGACCAATAAAACCGTGAATCATAAGTTATTCGGAAATCGGGTCTCACGGTCGTGCGTATTTCACTTCCTCTATTTCTTCTTCGACCATGACAGTGTGCTTCTACTACTCTTGACTTCTTCCACCAGCGTTTGTTTCTGTCTATTCTTTCGGTTTTGTAGTGAGCATTCAATCTTTGTCTTCATAGCTTTGTAGCTATTAGAGAAGAAGGGTTGTGTGAATACTTAGGGAGGTTTTAAGGCACCATTCACCCCCCTCTATTGCCTGTTCTATCCTTCACATCAAAACGGAATGGTCTCTTAAAGCGAATTCTCTAAATTTGCATGCGTCATCCACGTCGATATCTTTGCCGTTCATTACAATGTCAAAAAGCAGGGGTGGAGCCAGGATTTTAGCTCGCCTCGGACTCAAAACACTTCTCAGTCCTAGGTTGGGCTCTGTGCCAAGGTTGAACCATGGTGAGCAAGATTGAAAGGCTCAATACTATTGGGGTACCATTGCTAATTAGGTCCGGCATCAGGCTATAGCCCAGACAACATAAGGCCTGGCTTCGCCCCTATCAAAAACACATATAAAAACATCATCTGCAACCCTAAAGAACACCCTTTATCATTTGTTTTTCTTCAGCATATTCTTATTCTCTTTGTTATTTCTTTCATTTCTGTAGTATAAGCGTTGCTTTTTACGAAGTTGCAGGAGGCTTTCGTTTTAATCTCTCAAAATCTTACGTGGGAATCAAAATGGCATGCATGGCTAGAGCAGAAAACTGCACATAATCGAATTTATCTGTATATTGCCGCAACGCGAAAAAGCGTATAGATCAAAATCTTGTTCCACTTACATTAAACCTAACATACACCGCAGATGGGACGACGACCCTGACAATTTTGGTCCGATAACATAGAGCCACACCGGTGACACTATACACCTAATAGGCTACTATTCCTTGGCGTACAACGTAACAATGATAGATGGGTTTTTTAGCTGTCTTATGATTTTTAATTTAAAATTTTAAATTCTAATTGTTCGTGAGAGAATACGGAGAGAATACTCACGTGCGATTTTGACCGATATAGATGAAGTTAAGACAGTATCTACTACAATCGACATGTAGACCTCGTTTTAAAAGGATATTCTATTTAAAAATTAGTTACTATAAAATACCAAATCATAAACCAAAAGAAGGGAGTCATGTAACAGTTACCATGTCGTCGGTGAGGGCTAGCTCCTGTGCGTCCAGATCCAATAATCACGCTCACATGCCTTGTAAAAGACAAATCATTGTAGCGCTAAATGCTACCCATAATCTCCTCCATTTGCTGCATGCACATGGCGAATGGAATATACCACTGGCAGGGTAGAACCTTTAATGAAGGGGAAGATGCTCAAGATGAGTGGTCTGACATGCGGGCCAAAATTGTTAGCCTCCTTACGACATAGGGGGCAGTATGGGCATTACGAAGATTTACATACGGCAAAACTTAACTTAGTTGACAGCAGTGATATGAACGGGAACTTTTTGTAAAAGGACTTGCAAGCAAGGGAACAAGCTTTTGCAATGGTATTTCATAAATCTAGGAACTCTGCAATGGTACATAAGAAAAATTCTCGAGAATTTGTTCAAATTCAGAGGAAAAATAGCTTCTCACAAAATTGCACTGTGAAAACTAGCTTGATTCTTGTGAGAAACCAGTGGTATAAAATCAATTAGGGAAATATACACTGATAAGAGTTTATCTCCAGCAGACCAAATGTTCCTATTCGTCGGCTATTCCTTTTGGTGTGCGTGGGAGAGGGAGGGGCGTTAATGGGCTGTGCTTTACTGAGCTCGGCAGGAGTTGGGTCGTTGCATGCCAGGAGAGATTGGAGGCTGGGCTGCGAAAGAAAATGGCCCAAGACGTGTAGCGGGCATAGGCTGAGATAGTGCGCGTGGAGTCCAGCTTTGCATCGCCGTTTTCTTAGAGAAGGGTGGTATATATATATATATATATATATATATATATATATATATATATATATATATATATATATATATATATATATATATATATATATATATATATATATATATATATATATAAATTCTATTATGAGTATTTGTATATATAAACCGAATAATGATAAATCATTTAAAAGATTGTTTTGATAAATAGTTTTAAAATGATGATAGAAAAATCATCTTATTTATTTATTTAAAAGAAATCATAAGCTATAAGACAAAAACAATTCGGCCTTTCTCAAAAAATGAAGAAGAGAGAAATGGATTACTCAGTTGAAAAGCAAATATATTAGTCATCAAGAAAGTAAACCAAAGTTCGCGCGCTATGCCTTGCTTCGGTGATGCGTAGCCGACCAATGACACGGGATTAGATTCCGGCAATGCATTAAACGAGACACTAACCCAGGCAATGATGCAAAGCAAAAGCTCAAAGGCTCAAAGCTCCAAAGCGACAGTGCAAAAGCACTACTCTAATCTCAGGCTAGCTGGCCATCACTCTTTTAGTCTTTAGTCCCTTTCTTCTTTGCTTCAACATTCTCACACTCACGCACAGGCACTAGCACTCACTCCCGGTTGCGTTGCATTGCACCACTCTACTTCACCAATGGAGATCCATCTCCATCTCCATGTCGTGATGATCCTTCTAGTTGTATCAATGGCGCCCTCCTCCGTCGCCGGTGAGCTCTGCCGCGACAGCTGCGGCGACATCCCGGTGCGCTACCCGCTCGGCATCGACGACGGCTGCGGCAGCCCGTACTACCGCAACACGCTCACCTGCTCCGACAACGCCACGATCCGCCTCCGCACGCCGTCCGGCACGTACCCGGTGGCTGGCGCCAACTACGCCGACCCGCACCTCATCGTCACGGACCCCTCCATGTGGACGTGCTCGCGCCAGTTCACCTCCGTCCACGCCGCGCCGTTCAGCCTCGACACCAGCACCCGCTTCTCGCTGTCCCCCAGGAACGACTACCTCTTCTTCAACTGCGATGAGGAGCGTGTCATCGTCTCGCCGCGGCCGGCGATCTGCGACCGGTACCCGGAGCGATGCGACTCGGTGTGCGACAGCGCGGGGTACCTGTGCCGGAACCTGCCCGGGTGCCGCGGCGCGCTGGAGGAGAGCAACATGAGCTGCTGCGCGTACCGGCCGCGCGCGGCGGAGTCGCTGCGGCTGATGCTGCGGCACTGCGAGGCGTACACCAGCGTGTACTGGCGCGCTGTCGGGGACAAGTTCCCGCCCTACGACCAGGTGCCGGAGTACGGGGTCCGGGTGGACTTCGAGATCCCCGTCACGACGCGCTGCTTGCAGTGCGAGGACCGGAGGCGCGGTGCTGGTGGCACATGTGGGTTCGACCCAGCAACGATGGACTTTGTCTGCATCTGCGACGATGGCCGGAACTCCACCACGGACTGTGCAGGTGCGTGCGCGGGTTCTGAGCTCTGGCTTTCATCGTTAATTAATTAAGACTAAATTTGCTCAATACCATTGAGATCGTCACGGAAATGTAAAGTACCCGCGCGAAGAGTCCTGGCTTACAAATGATTTCACAAATACAAAAAACTGTGAAAAATACCATTACCGTCATATTTTCTAAACCGGAAGTGACTATTGCATAGGCGACTGAATTTTTTTTTATTTTTCAGTCACTTGAAGTTGCAGGTGATTTTTTGGAGGGGGGCTGCAATTTCAGTTGATTGAGAGTGCAACTTTAGTTGCACTATGAATTACCTGAAGTTGCAGGTGTTTTTTTAAGGGGGGTGCAACTTCAGTTGATTGTGAGTGCAATTTTAGGTGACTGAAAGATAAAAAAATTCCAGTCGTCTGTGTAATAGCAAAACTGAAAATAACCAAATGTACCCTGTTCTTCCTTCTTCTATTTCCTTTTCTTTTCTCTTTGCTAGGCTGGCCCCACAAGTAATTCTGCCCTATCCTCTCTTGCTTCTTCTTCCTCCATTGCTACTCCTTCTCCACAAGGCGCTGTCCATGGTGAAGGAAGTGGCGACGAGGCTTGGTTGGGGGTGCACAAAACAGATGCCCATGAAATGTAACTCAAATAACCCTAAAAACGAATCTATACCCATGACTACTCTTACATTACGCATATCTATTGCAAATCCAACCTAAAACTGAGACAAATCCAACTAATTTCATCTAGGATTTCAAATCTTGCCCCATGAAATGTACCTCAAATAATCCATATCTATTGAAAAAAATCAAGAGAGGGGAGGGACCTTACCTTGCTTGCTCGATTTGGAAGCAAAATCGCGAGAAAAAGCAACGAATTGGAGTGGATTTGGAGGTGGAGAGAGGGGCGGCGGCGGGCTGCTCTCTATGTTCGCTCGGGCTGAAGGGATGAGTGAGGGGGTGCGGGTTGGGGGCCGCGCTCGGGCTTAAGTCCCAGAGCACGGTGCCACGGCCGTTAGCACTGTAGGTACATGGCACGGCGCCATGGGCTTTGGCGCCGTGCTATGCCACCGTGGCTCCTACGTGTCTCCATACACAGCGCCAAAGCATATGGCGCCGTGCCATGTACCATGGGTGCCATATGCTTTGGCGCTGTGATAAGGATCTATTTTTGCAAATCTTTTCTCTAGGGGTCTGTATGTAAAAAACTTTCAAATTTTGAGCTAAAAAACAAAAAAAATTCCTCCTTCCTCACCCCTCTTCCTCCTTCCAGTCCAGCTCCTCCTCCTTTGAGGTGTGATTGTGTGAACTCTAAATTTGCATATTTAGGACACTAATTTAATTCTTGTAGCGCCATGATCTGCAAACAAAATATATCAAAACGATGTCATATAGATTTGTTCAATTTATATGCTGATCTTTTTTATACAGATGGTCGCGTCTCAAGGTATCATGCATCAGCCGGAGTTGTAGCTGGTGAGAATCATATCTCAAGACCTAGCTCACATTGCTCCAACTTGAACAAACAATTACGTCCCATTTTCTCCAGATGAAATACTAGGATTCCGATTGAAATAATTTTGGCCTTTTTCTTTGCAGCAAGTGTTGTCTTCTCAATCTCAGTAGCCATCGGCATTGGGGGACTCGTGTGGTACATACGCAAGATCAAATCGAACAAAGTGGTGACCTGTGGGGTTCAGAGTAACGAAAATAGATTCTTTTGAGCTGGTCGCAAAGAATATTTCGCCGGTAGGAGGGGGGGGAGAATAACCCTCTTGTCGAAAGAAGAAGAGAAATACTTCCCTAACTTACTTAATCGAACTCAATTCAAATATAATCAAGAGGCGACACATGTATTAAACCAAGGTAGTCACTGACACAAATCCATGTGTACCCCATCATCTTTGCACACACGGCTTTGCGTATCCATCAATCCATGTATAAGGAATGGTCCGATAGCAACTTGGTCAGCCGCTACCTTTTGCTTAGAGCGACAGGTTCCATGTGCCAAGCTAAACAATCATGTATTACGTGCACCGAAACTTCTCATATTAATTAGTATTCCTTTGTACTAGAAGCACATTTGAAAGAACATTTGATCTTCTCAAGCGCTAGCTTAGGGTTTCATCAGCATGGCGATAATGAGAGTAGCCAGTTGGGTTTCGGTGCAGGGGCGGGCGGCGAAGGCACCATGGAGGTCGTCGGTGGCAGTAGGGGAGGCGAGCTGGCGGCAACAATGAAGTGTGACAGCACATTAGTAGGCCCAGTTCTTTTCATATTGTCTTATAGCTTATATCTTTGTCGAGCAAACAATTGAGATGACTTTTTCGCCATCGTTCTGAAACGGCTTATCGATATAGTTTTTTCAAATAGGTTTATCGGTATTCGGTTTATTCATACAAGTGCTCGGGCCATGAGCGGACCCAATGTGGTTCAAGGGTGTTCAGCTGAACACCCAAATTTTTAGTGTAATACTAAATATTTAGTAGGTTTATTATACATATATACTAATAGTTAGACAAAATAGTTCATATTTGTACCTCACAGTTGGTTTTAACGCACTGCTACCAATTCACCTAAAGTAACACGGCCTAACAACCAATCTACCCTATCATTAGACTGGCCTATTGGCCTATCTGTACACCCTTTAAACCCTAACATGTCCCCTCCCTCCTCTTTCTGTCTCTCTCAGGCTACACTAATTCAAACCAAAATCGCCAAAATGGTGGCACTGGCGCACAAGATCGAGGGGTAATTGGCCACCATGCAACTTGGTAAGGGGTGAGAGCAATTCTGGCCTCTGGTTTGGCCTCGATGGCAAGGAGCATGGACATGTCAAGTGGTGATACATCTGCAAGGAGTAAACGGGCGACGACTGTTACTTGGGAGCCGGGGAGGGAGCGTGCGGCTGTGGCGGCTAGGCTGACGAGGTAGTAGGCACTAGGCATCGACTATGCGCCGTCGTGCAATGGTGTACGTAGGCCATACCCATTAGACTTATCAACATAGTTTTATCCTAAGTTATTCCATATTTTCTCTAAATTATTTTGTAATTTTTCTAATTTTTTTATAAATGTTGTATCTAGCACGAAGCAATTTGTTTTTTTTGCTATTGTGGATTTTTAACTTTTATTTGTCAACTCTAAACACTCATTTTAGAAATCCTGAGTTTGTCACTGGCTGGGCTATGGCAAAAAAAACATAAGCTACAAGTATAAGTCACAGTTAAAAAAAATCCACCCGTTTTGTCCAAAAAACATCAACTTAAATGTGACGTAAAGAACTGGATGTCCAAATCGTTGTTTTCAGATCTCGACAACGCCGATGCCGGTTGTCCGAATCCTGTGTCACAAGTTCGATCAACTTTTTTATCGTTCGAATAGGAACCGAAGAGGTGGAGTACGGGAGTGGCCGAGTGCGTTCGGGGCAGATGCAGGCTTGGGCGGTGGCGCACGTATTTCAAATCCTATCTAACGGTTGGAAAACCAACAATTTACTGCGCTTTGCTTAACCCATCGGTACTGTTGACGAACCTGTTAAGAATCTGGCTTGGACTTAAAGCTTTGGCCTATATTGTGCATCTCACCAATAGGCTATAAATAGAGAGTACTATTGGCTATTTTGTATACAAAATCAGAAAAGAAAGCAATAAAGAAAAATCAGGAGTTCTCCCTATCTCCCTGTGTTTCAATCTATTATTTCTGTCCTCTGTAATTGATCTGGTTTTTGTATAAGCAGAGGAATGGATCGGACTGGTCGCCAGTGACGGTTCCTCAACGCGTTATCACCACGAATCGCTTCGGTGAATTGAAAGGTAATCATCGAAGCATTAGTAGATTGAATTGTCTGTATTTAGATCGCTCTAAATTCACAGATTTCGCTTTCTAGATTATTTTTCTACAGTGCAAATCCATTCTAATCTATCGCGAGCAGACTTGAAGTCGCCGGCACAATGTCGATAAATAGATTATATGAAAGAGTAGATGATGATTGCGCTGTAGATTAAAAAAAGAAGAAAAAAGGGAGATTCCGCATGACCGGCCCCATACGGCCGCTGTGCGTGAATCCAGCCGCTGGCCTGCCGTCGGCCTCTCCTCGCCCGCCGGTTGCTGGCCTGCCGTCGGTGCCACCCGCACGCGCGCCCGGTCGCCGGTCACTGCGTGCCACCCGACGAGCGCCCGGCCCGCCACCTTGCGCCGGCGCGCCGGCGGCCGGCCGAATCCACCTCCGCACCCAAGGATCGCCGGCCCTCCTTCCCACGCGACCGCCAGAAGCACCGCTGTGCTGGCCCGAAACCCGATCTGAAGCTGAGGAGCCGCCGCCTCGGCTTCCGCGTTGGCCTCCCGTGCCGACCTCGAAACCCGGTCCGAAGCTGAGGAGCCGCCGCCTCGGCTTCCACGTTGGCCTCCCGTGCCGACCTCGAAACCCTGCCCGAAGCTGAGGAGCCGCCGCCGCCCGAGCATCGGCCCCGTAGTCACCGCCTGGCCCCGAAGCCGAGGAGCTGCTGCCTCGAGCCCGCACGGCCGACCGCCGCTTCAGCTCCAGGGCCCCGTATGGCCGTCTGCGCCGCCTCGAGCCCCGCATGACTGATCGCCTCTTCGGCTCCCGGAGCCCGCATGCGTGCCCGCCATCGTGCTCGAGGAGCCGCCGCCTTGGACCCCACATGCGTGCCCGCCGCCTCGATCATACGTGCCCGCCGTCGCGCTTGAAGCGCCAGCTCCGCCACCCGAGAGCTCCTAGATCCGCCGCCCGTGGTCGGCCCCTGAAGTGCCGCTCGCCGCTAGCTCGGCCAGAAGCTGATCTTCAATGCGCTAGCCGGCACCCATCGCCTCGCGCACGTCCGAGCCACAGCTCGAGCCGGCGCCGCCGCTATGCACAGGGGTAGGGGATACCCTTCCTCGGTTTTGCGTTGCCCGATGGGCCGAGTGGGCTGAAGTGTGATGGGCTGGGGGAAAGCCCGGTCGCTCAGGGGGGCACCGGCAAATTTACAGGAAGGCTCCCGTAATTATGAAAATTACAGAAAGGCCCTCTGATTTTACAGACGGGTCCTGAATTCTGCAGAAAGCCTCTCAAAAAAATCAAAAAATTATGTGAAATTTTTCTTTGAATTGAAAATTTGCGTATAGGCCCTCAGAAATTACAGAATTCACTGAAAATTCATATTCCGGCATAAAAGGGCATCGGGAATTCAAATTTTGAATTATTTTTAGCATTTGAAGCATGTTTATTTCTGTCATTATTATTTTCTATATTTTTTTTACTGTTTTGATTAATCATAATTAGTTAAATTGCCTTTAATCATCGAAATTAATAGTAAAATTTATAGAAAATTTATAGAAAATCTTGGAACATTACAAGAATCTTTTGTACCATTATCAAATTTATTTACCTGAAGTAAATTTTATTCCGTGCATGTTTACTGGCAGTAAACTTATTTATCCCTTTCATGCACATGTAGATGACTGGCATCACGAACCAGGAGCTCGAGGAGCTGGCCCAGCATGGCCAAAACAACTTGACTTGGGCTTCTGATGTCGAGATAGTACTTAGAGCCAAGAAGCCCCGTGCTGCTATTGAGATTGGCGCACCACATGATGCCCAACCCACTATTGAGAAAAATGATCAGGCACTTCATTTCCTCAGGCCCCATATCTGTCTCACTCTCAAGAATGAGTACATGGAAGAGAAGAGCATGCTAGCACTATGGACTACACTTAAGAAGTGGTTCGAGATGCTAAAGTACACCATTCTTCCTCAGGCATAGCAAGAATGGATCCGACTTAGGTTTGTCGACTTCAAAACAGTCGAGGAGTACAATTCCGCCTTGCACAGAATTTGTACCAATCTTAAACTTTGTGGCAAGCAGATCACAGATGAGTAGAAGATTGAGAAGACCCTATCCACCTTCCACCCCAATGTAGTGCAATCCGCACGCATTTATCGTCAAGACGGCTATAAGGAGTATGCCGAATTGATTGATATGATGCAGGTTGCAGAGTCTCAGGATGAAGTACTCCGCAAGAACTACGTCACACAGCCACCTAGAAGCTCCGCTAGCCGTGAAGCCAACGCCGGGAGCTACAAGATACGAAAGCCCATGATAAAGAAAAGGGAAAGGAACGGTAAGGCCTAATCGTGCGAAAATAGCACACCCGCAAGTGCACGGGTTGCCACTGAAATAGCGGCGAGTGTCGTGTTCTCCACAGGGACTAGACTGAGGCTACAGGCGCTTAGCTAAAGCTAGGTCAAACAAAACGGGGGAGAATTAAACCTAAAACGATTACCAAAACAACCGAACGAGCGAACTATCGAACGGACTCTTAACTCGCACGAACGAAACGACGAACGACTAAACAAACGAAGGACGACGGAACGAACAACCGTACGAATGGACGTCGTACGACCGAACGAAAGACACAACGACTGACTAAACGAACAAACACACACAAACTACTACGACTACAAGAACGATGACACGACTACCGACCGATAATCTAACTAACTACCGACCATGAGACTGAAAGAGAAAGAGAGTCGAAAAGCACTAGGTAGATGAGAGAGAATGAAGGAGAAAGCGGACCATAGCTAAATAGACGACGACGGTAGGACAACACAACTAACCACTATGACTACCACGAACGCACGCACGACTTAACTAACTAACGACCGCTGAAAGAAGCAAAGAGGGAGGTCGAGAAGCACAAGTGAGGATCTAGAAGCACTAGGTGTGTCGAGATAGCAAGGGGAAGGGAAACGATCGTCGGTTTGCTAATCCGCGCAACTCAAGCATTCACAGGTACTAACATTGACAAAAGGGCAAGCACAGGCCATGAACACTACATACAGACACTAACCACTAACCATTGACACCAGAACAAATAACAAATTAACACCTTAACACAATTAGCAATGCTAAGCAGAGGCTACTACTAAAAGACTTTCAGAAGGACCAATCAGACAGCAGATTATCACACCTAGAACAGATCACAGATATTACTCAACCTAAACATCGCAAATCAACAGATTGGCATATAGCAATTTAGCATCCACAATTTACCATCAAATGTGCTTGCACAATGCACAAATTAATCCACATTCAATTACTACATTTAGAGTCAGAGAAAAATAAAGAGAAATGTAAAGAGTCAACCGAGGAAGAAGATGTAGCAGGTGGTGGCCGAGGTGAAATTGAGGCAGAGGAAGAAGCCATCGGTGTAGAGGAGGATGAAGCCGGCGGTGTCAGTGAAGAAGTGGCGGCCGGCGGTGCTGAAGAGGAAGCAGTAAAGAGGTCGGCGGTGCCGTGGAGTAGTTGGGGGCGGCGTGTCGTCGGATGCAGGCGGCGTGTTGGAGACGGGAGTGATGGAGAGGAGAGGTTGGGGCTGGCGGCCGAAGGCGGAGAAGGGTGGCCGGAGCGGAGAAGCAACATAGAGGAGGAGAGGCGGGTGGAGAAGTAGCCGAGAAGGGAGGTGCGGTGGAGAAGGGAGGCGAGGGGGAGCGGTGAGGAAATGGCGGCGTGGAGGCGGAATGAAGGTGTGGCGTGCCGGAGAAGGTGGGTTGGCCGGAGTTAAAGAAGAGAGGAGGGAGAGCAAGCGGCGGTCGGTGGAGTAGGTGGAGAAGGAGCGGTGGAGGATGGAGAAGCGACACGGTGGTGCGTACCGGAGGGGGAGCTAGGCGGCGGCGTGGTGGTGAGTGGCGGCTGATTGGAAATGGGGCGGTGGCCGGTTCCAGTGGATTTGGGTTTGGAGGCGAGGTGGAGCAGGGTTTGGAGGCGAGGTGGCGAGCCGCGATAGAGGGGCGGTGAAGGAGAGCAGAGAAGGGAGGCGCGCGGGATTTGGAGCGGCGGCCAGATGCGGAGGGAGAGCAGTGGGCGGCAGTGGATCTAGACGGGCGGCACAGAGGAGGATGCGGCGGCGCACAATGCAAAAGGAGGAGGTGCGGTGGAGTGGCGTCGGTGGAGATGGGAGCGGAAAGGGTGCGCGGTGGCGAGCCGGCCTGGCCTCGCCGCCGGCCGAAGCTAGAGGAAAAGGGGAGGAAAGCACGCGGGGGCGAAGGGAGAAGAAATGCTAGGCTCCATCCATTCCAGGTGGCGGCTAGGGTTTAGGACCGGGTAGGGATTTGGCTGTTTTGCAATTTAGTCCTCCCATTTTTCAAGAATTGCAATCAAGTCCTTCCCCATCTCATTTCTTCTGTTCTAGTCCTCTGGAAGTCCAATTTCTTCACGGAAAGATCCTACGCGTCCGTGACGATGCGCACATTTGTATGGAGCAGTCCCAAAAGTCCAGATTTGTCGTTCATGCGCCTTGATCGCGCCGGCCTGCGGAAAAGTATTTAGAAATGTAAAATGGTCCATTTTGAGCAATTAAATATACAAAAGCGTGTAAATGATGATAAATGGTCTCGAAATCTGTAAAGAGCCGCAGCATGTCATCGATGCCTTTCAAGCCCAGAAGAATAAGGATGTCAAAGGGCAGCATGAAACCCACTTTGCATCTGTTGAGGGGGAGAGTTTTGCATAGCTGCCTGCGCTGATGGAGGTTGAAACCATTCCGGTAGCAGCATCCCCTTTTGACCTAGCAGCTGCCACCGCCACCGCAATGATTTCTCTCGAAGAGCATATCACCCCCGAGAAAATAGCAGATGAAGTCTCTGATTTCTTAGCAGATTTAGTCTAATGCATAGAATGCATTTAGACTTTAATTGTTATTTATTTTGTGTGGAAGAATAAGTTAGAATTTGCATGGATGGTACTTAAGCAATTTTATTTTCTCGTGATGGTTGGATGATATTTGAATAACTCATTCATTTATTCAGTTTATAATGGAATGATATGTTCTGATATTGAAGTATTTTATTTATGTGTTGATTGCCTTCTAATGCATATTAATAAAATACATTATATTAGAACACGTGTGGTGCCCTGTGGAGAAAGTGTGCTTAGTCTACAGCGGCACAACGAATACCATCTTAAGAAAGACAAAGTATTTTCAGTCGATTAGTAAGAATGCTGACAGCCTTACAACAATTGCCAGTAGGGATACTTGTATAATAGGTTCAGGAAGAGCCACAATTATACTCCCAATAGGCACAACTTTGGTCATTCAAGAAGCCTTATTGATGAGGACATCCCCATTACATATACATCTTCCACTCCAAGCATGCATGAGAATATCCAAGAACCAGAGGGCCCAATGACGAGGGCAAGAGCCAAGCGTTTAAACAAACAGGTGCTTTTGTTTCTTAAGGAGTTTCCTTTAATTGATAATGAACTTGGAATACTACCTCATGCTAGTGTTTTATGTATTCTTAGGTATGACTCATGTGAAGACTTGGGAGAGCAAAAGGGAGGAGCCCAAGGACTTAAACTACAAGTTTTGGATAAGATTTTCAAGCCAAATTCGGACTTCCCACATGCTAACCCAATTCAAACTCGGATTCAACTCAGGATTCAATTCGGATTCGGTTCGGGACAGCCTGACAAGCAGTTACTAAAAAGGCCATAACTTTTACAAACGGAGTCCGATTCAGGTGTTCTTGTACTCGTTGGAAAGATAATTTCAAGGGCTACGCAATGGATCTAGTCTCACCTTCAAATTCATCACAGATAAAAAGTTATAACCGAAAAAATATGACGGGTGGAAAATATAGTTTCCTTTTTGTGAGAGTTCGTATCTAAAACAATATAGGGTTGAGTTGTATTTGGTTTGGGGACCATATGGACGTCCCAAGGGGCTATATAAGCCTTGTATTGGCAGCCTTTAGGGCACAGACCACTTTTGATAATATATTACTCTTGTTCTTTCTGTTGGCTGAACCAACTTGAGGGAAGAATTGGGAGTTCGCTGAAATCAAGATCGTTCAACCTTTTCGTTGGGAATTGGGAGCGCGATGGAACTTCATCGGTGGTCGTGAAGTTCAACACGTGTGGTTGGGCGAATTATAGAGTGCTAACTCTTGAATTGGCAACGGGAGATCACCACGGTTCGTCGAATCCTCGTGAGTATCCAAATCCTACGTCGAGAAGATCGGGCGACCCCGTATCATCTTGGTATCAGAGCGCGGTTTACTCGGTAGGATTATTTACCCTTACTTTAGATTGTTTTATTTCTGTCCTATAGTCCATAAACCGAAAACAAAAAAAAATCCAAACCCTAGTTTCGCATTTGTTATTTTCGTGAGTTTTATTAAGTTTTGATCCATTAGAAATTTTGTTTAGGTGCTGATCATTCGTGTTTATTTGCGAGCTTAATCTTTGTGTCCTATCCAAAATTCAAAAAAAAAATCTTGCTGATATTTTTTTTGTCAATTGAGACTAGCTGTTGAATATTGCATTTAGGGCTGCTCTTGAGTATTTTACACCTTGCTGAATATTTGTAACCTGTGCAAATTCAAAGAGACTATTAAATCTAGTTCGGCCTTTGAAAAAAAAAGAAAAAAGTCACAGATTGAGAAAAAAGAGAGAGACAGACAGAAGAAGAAGAAAACAGTGGCCGAATTTGGGTGAGTTCATAGTCCGTAAATTTAGATTGTGTAATTTAATTTCTTGAGCAATCTCGTGCCCTTACATTCATATCATTGCAATTGGCTAGCGTCTCTCCTAGTACTTGGTGCAAAACGAGCTATCTAATCTTTAAATTCAGATTGTCTTTAGTTAGCTCATTCATTTATTTGCATCGAGTCACATTGATCTTTACGTGTGCGTTCGTATACTTCACTTAAATCTTTTAGATCAGCACTTAGGCAAAGTATTCTAGCTTGGATATTGCTTAATCTTACAACATCGTGAAATTCAGATTGTGTAGGATAAACATTTTGCGTGTGCGTCCATATAACCGTTGTTGTGCAAGTAGTGAACACTCTTAAATTCGCTTGATCATCACTGTGCTGTTGTCACTTCTACCAGGTGTAAGTTTTTATTGGCCTTAATTCACTTCGGAAGGGTAAGAACTTTACTTGGGAAAGAAAATAGTGAGATTGAGTGATTTCCATAAAGCATTATTCTACACAGCTATTTGTTTCTTGCATAGCTAACCATGTTAGGTAGAGGAAAACACCATGATGAGAGTGGTGAGACAAATGAAACTCAAGCATTCGTCAAGCAATATCAATTTGGGGCACTCTGTGAACACTTTCAACGTGAGTTACGCCAAGGGCTCGATCAATTCCATGAGAAGCATGATGCTTTTGCTGATCAAATTGCAAGGGATATGCAAAATATGGAGATACAAGCTGATGAAAATATGCGCCAATTGCGGGAGGACATTGGAACCCTCAGCAGGCTCATACAAGCTCGCAATGGTGGCGATGAAGCAAGTGTTCAAGGAGGAGAAGCTACTGCACATGTACCTCCTGCATCGCAACACCGAGTGGCGGCCAACGTGGTACATCCACCACAGCTCGGAGGACGAGGAGGAGGCCATGGAGGGCGTGGCCAAGGCCTAGGTGGAGGCCGTGGTGGCCATGGTGGTGCTGCACATGCGATGGAATGGGATGGTGATTTTGCCTTGCATTACAATGACTATTATCATCGTCCACGCAATGAAGATGATGGATTGAGCAAGCTCAAGTTTTTCATGCCAAAGTTTGTAGGCGGGACTGATCCCGAGGAGTATCTCACTTGGGAATTGAAGGTTGACAAAATATTCTGTATGCATCACTATACAGATGAGAGAAAGATACAGTTGGCATCACTTGAGTTTGAAGGTTATACTTTGGATTGGTGGGAACAAGTCATTACTCAAAGAGCTGAGAATGGAGAAGTCCCTATTGCATCATGGCAAGAGATGAAGCGAGAAATGAGAGCCCGTTTTGTTCCTCGTCATTACAAACGTGATCTATTTGATAAATTGCAGAATATGAAGCAGGGAGCACATTCTGTGGAGGAGTACTATAAGGAGATGGAGTTAGCCATGATTCGAGCCAAGGTGCAAGAACAAGAAGAGCAAACCATGGCACGCTTCCTCTCAGGTTTGAACCATCAAGTCAAAAGAATTGTCAATTTTCAGCCCTATAACAATCTTTATGAGTTAGTGCATCAAGCTACAAAGGCAGAACGATAATTGTAAGAGGATGCTAAGTTTGCAGGATCAACATGTTTTGCTGCCCGTACACCGTCCAGCGGAGGAAGATATGGTTCCAAATCACAAATAAACCAAAGAACAGCTCCAAGTGGTGGTTCAAGCTTTCGCCCATCATCTAGCAAGAAGGAAGAAGCCACTCCAAGTACAAGGAATCCATTAAATCCAGCAGCTAGTGGTGCTTCTTCTGTGGGTTCTACAGCGAAGAGTAGCGGCATACAATGCTTCAAGTGCCTTGGTCGTGGTCATATGCAAAAGGATTGCCCAAATAACAAGGCGATGTTGATATTAGAGAATGGGGAATATGATTCTGCAAGTGAAGAAGAGAATGATCACCATGCTGATTTAGGGACATATAATGATGCACATGAGGAGGAGCAAGACATAGAGTATTGTGATCCTGGTGTTGGTCCTATACTTGTGTGTGCGCCGACGGTGTTGAGTGTGCAACCAAAGCCTTCCTATGAACAGTGCTGCAATTTATTCCATACAAGAGCTTAAGTTAGCAAGGATGGCAAATTTTGCAAGGTAATCATTGATGGTGGGAGTTTCATAATTTGGCTAGCAAGGAGCTTTGCAATAAACTTGGGTTGAAGTACAAGAAACACCCACACCTATATCAGATTCAGTGGTTGCATGAGAAAGGCTCATTGAATGTGGGATACACTGTGGATGTTGAATTTGAAATTGGCACTTATCGTGATACAGTGGAGTGTGATGTGGTGCCTATGGATATATGTCACTTGCTACTAGGAAGGCCATGGCAATATGATCGCGCTGTGCTTCATGATGGAAGAACTAATCAATACAAGTTTTGGTGGAACAATAAACAAGTGGTGCTGCGACCGTAAACTCCTTCCCAAATTGTAAATGATAATGTACAAAAGGTTGAAGTGCAAGTTGAGAGTGAGAAAGGGAGAGAACAAAAGAGTGTGATTCTACAAAAGGAGAGTGAGAGCCACAAACCAAAACCGAGAGGTAAAAGCAAGAGTGAGGGAGAGAAAAACTTAGTCATGATAGCCACCAAATCTGATCTGAGAGAGGTGAAAGAAGATCCCGCTTTGATGCACCTTGTATTGCTATACAAGGATGCATTGCTTTCTACTAATGATTTAACATCTCTTACTAGTGTTGTTTCTCAAGTTTTGCAGGCTTACGACGACGTGTTTCCGGAGGAGGTGCCCGCTGGTCTACCACCTATTCGAGGCATTGAGCATCAAATTGACTTAGTTCCGGGAGCCCCTCTTCCCAACCGGCCGCCGTACCGCACAAATCCAGAAGAAACAAAGGAGATTCAGTGCCAAGTGCAAGCACTTTTGGACAAAGGGTACATACGCGAGAGTCTTAGTCCTTGTGCCGTTCCTGTTATTCTTGTTCCTAAGAAAGATGGTACTTGGAGAATGTGCGTAGAGGTTTGGATGCAAGGTTTATGTATCTATACCCGCTTCACAACGTACTGCAATGGGTCATCTCTGAAAGACTGGGATATACATTGGTTATTAGACAACACCCATAACAGGTATTTAGATCCCATGACAGGAGATTTGCATACCGCTCGCTTCGCTGATTGCATATTTGATAAGGATAATTTTCCAACATTAGGGGGAGGAAATCAACCCCTTGATGAAAAATATCGGGAAATTACATGGCAAACCATGGGAATCTATGCAAATGACCCACACACTAGTGAAGCAAATAGAGAAGTCCAGAAGATCATTGATTTGCAAACATTAGCAAATTAACAGCCTGACCACTTTAGTGATTTGAAGAGCGTGACCAAGTCACATGTGCCTGCACGCAATGCACCGGAGAGGGTTGAAATACCAAAAAAAGTAGAAGGTATCCCTAATCTCGTATAGAGGCCTCAGAATAAAAGGACGAGAACATCGGTCCCTCGAATCCTAACTAACTTGGGACGCCAGGTGAAGAAGGATAAGAAGGACTTAACACAACCGATCACTGAAATTCCCCAGAACCAGAAGGGGAGCCAGTTGAGACCTGGCATCAGTATGACCCCTTCAGAAAAGGGCATACCGGATTTAAGCATCCCTATGGAAGAAGAAATCGGCATGGATGTGTGTGCACACATCGGAGCCGAAATACTAAAGGGACTTGCCACTGCAACTGGAAGAAGCAATGTGCAAGAAGAAGCAACTCATAAAGAAATAGCTATAAATTATGTGCACACGGGAGAGTCCATGAATAGGACAATAGCCAATGTTGATATCTACTTTGCAAAGAAAATTGCCACAATCATCGATCTTGATCTAGAGCCTGCATCGCTGGCTGAATGTAACAAAAGATCAGATTAGGAAGATTGGAAGAAGGCAATAGAAATTGAATTATTATCTCTGAACAAAAGAGAGGTGTTTGGGCCCGTAAGCCGCACACATCCCCATGTGCACTCTGTAGGGCATAAATAGGTATTTGTTCGAAAGAGAATTGAAAGAAATGAAGTTGTAAGATATAAAGCAAGGTTGGTAGCACAAGAAATGATCAGGAGGTCTTTACAGCAAGAAAAAGCTCCAAACTGACCTAGAGAAGAGGGGGAGGAAGTCCTGGGACCGGAATTCCCATACTTAAGTGCAGTAGGAGCACTTATGTATTTAGCAAACACTACTAGATTTCGGGTCTTGGACAACGGTGCGAAAACGTTGCAATAGGGCCAAAATAGATGCAATATGTATGTATTTCAACTAATCACTTCCGTTGGCAAGCGTTGCTAATTGTTGCGTCCTTAAAAGATTGTGCAACAGTTTTTGGTTTCGTTGCAGTACATATGGTTATTGCCATGCAATGAAGCATTGCAATTGTTTGTTGTTGCAAGGAGCGATGTCATGGCAATAGAGGCTATTGCATCGACCAACTACGTGGCAATAGCCTCTTTTGCCATGAAGTTTGTTTGTGGCAATAGTTTGTCTTGCCACGGAGTTATTACGTGGCAATAGACTCTATTACCATGGAGCTATAGTGTGGCAAGAGAATCTATTGCAACACCATGTTTCGTGGTAAGAGGTACTATTGCCACGTTAGGTGTTTCGTTGCAACAACCTTAAAATGTATTGCAACAAAACATTTATGCTGGCCAATAAATCCTATAGCATCGATCATTGCGTAGTAGTGGCGTTGCATTACGCTATCACAACAAAATGCGATCAGGTTTATCGCAACGGGAAGAATTGTGGCAACGCATATAGCATTTGATATTTGATTATTAATTTGTTGTTGCAAATTAATAGCAAAATAGTAACAATGCTAGAACGTAGCAACATATATTAATTCAAAATATCATTAATTCTGACAATCATAATTTAAAAAGTGCCACTATTCTTGAAGGAGTTACATATAAATCTCCAAACTTAAACTACAAAGTTCTTAACTAATAATAACAAAAATAGATTCGCTTCTGTTGCATTGCTCCTTGCTGGTTTGGCATGTAGAATATCTTGACTTGATGACCCATGCTTTGACTCTGTGTGCTCTAATCAACTTGTTCCTTCCTACTTGATAAAAAGCATTAACTTTAGCATATGGTTCAGCAATTTGCAACATCTTAGTGAAATATGATTGATGAAATAATCAAATTAAAGCAACAGTCATGAAATAATATTTTATATGAATGAGCGATCAAAGGAACCAAAAACAAGGTCCTTAACGTGAGTAAGGTCCAGTAGCACATATACTAGTAACAATTATTGTCACTACTCACTACCAGGCAACACCATTACAGATAAAAGTAAACAGGATTTTATCTGCAAATGTTAGAAGCAAATGAGCTTTACAAGTTATAATGGACTAGTAAAAGAAACAGCTCCGTACAGAGAAAAAGGAAACATATAGGTACTCATGTGTGATATAGTTCTATCATATTGATTAATTAATGGGAGGTACATTACCCACCATATTGCATTCATATTAACTGGGGATAAAAAATATAAAGCACATGGTAACAATGCCCTAGATCACAATCTTAACTAGGATAGTAGGATATGCCATCAGTTGTCAATTTCTTGGATTTTTGTTGTGCCAAAGAATCACATTAATCCTATAGCTTGATAGCAATAGCACACGCTCTCCATTAGTACAACTATGCAATTACCTCTTTCCAATCATCTACTACTTTAGGGATTGCTAATTAATCATATGTGTGTTACAAATACCGATAAACTAAGAACATCAAGCACAAATGTTTTCTCTACCACTTTGCTAGACCACATCGCCAAATAAAATTTTGAAGAAAGTTAATATTTTTTACAACTGCCTGACACTACTCAAAACTGGAAGCTGAAAAAATGGCCATTAGCATTTATCTCATACACCAGTACACCGCGCAGAATGAAACAACTCTTTTCTGATATTTGCAGGGTACATCAATGGTCGAGACCTTGAAGAAAGCACATGCAGATTTGGCTACCAGTTATCTCCTATGCACAAGAGACCAGGTAAATAACACAATGAAACAAACAAGAAATGAACTATTATAAGCATGTTTTACAGTCGGTTCACTAACCATTTACACAAGCACCAGTTATTCTGTAATTATCAAATTTGATTATTGTTCATGAAACAACAAGTTAATTTGGTACTGTTCATGCCCACTACAGAGAATAAATCACTAGAGACACTATTGGTTAAGATTACAAGAGCAACATGTTAAGCCGGAATAAATTATGTTTTCATGTCATACCTGCTCCTTCCTTATCCTTGATCGAGTTCTAGCAGCATTGAACAATTGACTTGAAGAAATAAAATTTGTTGAGACATTGGCAGTGCCCTTGTGGAAAAGGCTTCGGTTAAGAGTAGAGTTGTTAGTGTTGCGAGCAGGTGGCCTAGCATCCTTTTCTGCAGTGAGGATGCTTTGTGGCTGAGTCTGCAAATGAAATAATTAGTGTACAAAGATTGCCTGTAATTCAAATTACAATTCCCTGATGGCTGCAAACTTTTTGCAATTTTGTTACTTGTTGTAAAGTTTCATGTACATGTTCAGGTGTCTTTTTGTTATTGTCAGTTGGAGTAGCTGCGTTTTCGGTGGTGTTCAATACACTTCCTTGGTTATCCTATGTATGAACAAATAGGGAATACTTTAGTTATCATACGATGTACAAATCCAAGACACATTTACAGATTTATTACCTGTGATGTTGCTCCGCTCTGTTTTGCTAGCAATGAAAGGAACTCTTCCCTGAGTTGTTCTCTTGCGTTCCTTTCATTTTGCAATTCCTCTTCCATCCGTCGCCTAGTATCTTCCCTTTCAGCAACTTCATTAGCAAGTTGTTCTTTTAACTTATGAATTTCATCTACGAACTCATTATCTTTTTTGCGGGCAGCAGCAGAAGCATGGGCTTGTTCGTCGAGTCTGTCTTTCAACAGTTGGCTTCGTGTCGGATATTTTGCCATGTATCCATGACCATGAAGCTTGCATGATTTGGTTCGGGTGCTCTCCTTGTAACTTGACTGGAAAGCAATGTCTTCCTCTTCAATTGTAAGGAAGCCTTTATCTGCCTCTGTTGATAGGTTAGTAATTTTGAAGGCTACATCATCCTAATTGAGATAAGAGATTAAAAGTTAAATAAGTTAAGCTATCAGCATAAAATTCTGAGTAATATACTAAGTCATGAACAAATTTAATTACTACTCACATAGACATCCTTAGAAGCGTTGTTTGACCATTCCCCGTTCTTCGTGTGGGTAATCATCCAAAGAGTCAAATCACTTGGCTCTTCCCCGGTCTCTGGGTCTCTCTAAGATGGCAAGAATGTACCTTATGAACAATTGATCACTTAAGAAAAAGAATCTCATAAGTTTAATTTATAATTACCTGCTCATAGCTACATTGGGAGAACGGTTTGGATCCCATCACATGCTTGGTCTTCTGTTTTTTACGGTTTTCAGAGTTCTGGTTGCTTAACATCTGCAAATAAAAGTATGCAAGTGCAGTCAACAAGCATTCTTATCAACATGTGTATTCAAAAGAAAAAGTCGATGTACGTAACCTGAAATTTTCGGTTCCAAAATACAGCACCATGTAGTGCCACTCGGCAGTGTAAATCTTGAGCTTCGTCTCATGCGCTCATCGTAAGTGTTGTATGCCTTGTAAGTAGCACTGAGTGTTGATCGCCATCCTTTGTATCGCTCTTTGGCAATGTCCAATATCTTTTCAATTGCATTGTCAACATTTTCGAAATCCCACCTGCTCTGCTCAAATTGTAACACATAGAGAATGTAAAGTGAGAATGTGAATTGTTACATAATTAGAGACGCAACATGCTAAGGCAACTACAACAGGCAACTTACCAACAAATCGGCTGCTATTGTATTTTTGACATTTTGCTGGACATCTTTCCACCTTTTCACACCAATAAGTGGAGCCCTTTTTTTTTTTGTAAACATTACCACTTCATCCACAAATGTTTGGGAGTTTTCACCAACAGGACCTCCTCGCCTTGCTGAAAATTTTATTGTAAGTTTCTGGGACGCAGTCCTAACTCTCTTGGTAGCTGCTGCTAAACCTTTCAGGCATCCACGACCTTTCTTGCCTTGCTGGCCGCCACCTCCTTACAAACCAGTTAAATTTAATTTAACATTCATGTTGTTTACAAGCACAAAGAAGTTCATTAAACAAAGCAGTACCCAACCCAAGCAAATAATTCTCCTAATTAAATATGCAGCCTTTTCCAGACCTTGTTCTTTACAAGCACAAAGAATTTCATTAAACAAAGCATAACACAACCCAAGCACAAATTTCAGGTTTTAAACAAAAAATTCATCATCATCTCCTTGTCCTAACGAATTCACAGGTGCAACATGCCCATCGTCAATGTAGGTGTCATCATCTTCATCATGATCATCAAGTAAGTCCTCATCATTGGGTTCAGGTACCGATGCAGCAATCGCATTTTCAATGACAGAAGCATCAACACTTACCCCTTCCATATCATTCCTCTTCCAATTTGTCAAGTCTTCATATTGGCGGGATACATTCATTTCTTCCAGTCCGACGACCAGCGAATCAACATCATTGGTTTCTCCCCCCAATTCTGTACATCCTTTTTCAGGCATGGAAAACAAATTTCTAGGTTTCATTCTAACAACAGTTGACCACTCAGGTTTCTTCGCGCATTTCACATAAAAAACCTGCTCAGCTTGTGTCGCTAAAATGTAAGGATCATTGAAATATCGAAATCGAGTTGTATCAACATCGATAATCCCATATTGATCCCTACTGTACCCCCTTCCTTTGTTCTTAGTGGTAGCAGGTACATCGTACCAGTTACACTGAAAAAGTATGCTTCTTTTTGGTTGGGGAAATCTAATGAGATTATTTTATTAATCACGCCATACCAGTCCATGTTTCCAGTACTATCATCACCCTTCACAACAACACTACTGTTTTGTGTACTTAGGTTCTTCTCTATAGCAGCCGTTCGAAATAGAAAACCATTTATGTAGCATCTGTTGAAAACTTGAGCACGATGGTCTGGTCCACGGGAAAGGGCATATATTAGCTCACTAGTTTTCCCTTCATCATAGAGTCTGGAGATCTGCACTCATTTGAAATAAAATATATTAGTGAAATAAATGACAGCATTATGAACCAAACAATACAAAATAAAATAGAAACTCACTGTACGCTCAAACCAGCCTACAAATTGGTCTCTGTGACGGTTTTCAACACTCCGTGGGCTGATACTTCTAAGCTCATTCTTATGGTCACTAAATTAAAACAGAAAAAGAGGGGCTTCAGTAAGTTACACAAACATGAAAAATAATACTACAGATTTAGTACATCTAAAGTAGAACTTACTTTATCCATTGAATGGCTTCATCACAGTTTGTAATTATGTAGTGCCTCATCTGATGCAACTCCATAGTAGAAATTGACTCGATGCAACATCCTTTCCTACCGTAGTCAATGCTCCCGAATATGCTTAGCCCAGATGGTGGTTCGTTCACTGCAGCCCTTTCATGACACTCTGGACAATTAAGCTTGGTGTCGACGTCTTCCAAGAAGCCAGAGCAAAATTTCATGCACTCCTCAGATATATCCCTCGGCAATTGAACCCTCAGGGTGCGCTTTGTTCCTCACGTAGCCTTTAAGCGTACGTAGGTGCCTCTCAATAGGATACATCCATCTGTAACACATGGGCCCTCCAAGTCTAGCCTCTTCAGCTATATGAACTGGCAAGTGCATCATGATATCAAAAAATGCAGGCGGGAATACCATCTCAAGCCGACAAAGAGTCTCTCTAATCAAAGTGCTTAGGTTCTTAAGTTCTTTTTCCTCCAACTCCTTTGAACATATTGCCTTGAAAAACTGACTGAGCTCAATCAATGGGATGACGACATCTTGTGGCAATATGTTGCGAACTACTAAGGGTAAAAGATTCTAAAATATAATATGATAGTCATGAGTTTTGAGAACAGACAGCTTACACCCAGTGACATTCACAGATTTCTTGATATTCGAGGCGTAACCATCAGGCATCTTCAATCCTTCTAGAAATTTGCATAATATTGTCTTTTCATCCTTGCCTAGGAAGTACAACGCTGGTGGCAAAGTATACTTACCATTCTCAACCATAGGATGTTGATCCTTCCTTATCCCTAGATGTTGCATGTCAAGCCGAGCCTTCTCACTATCCTTGCTTTTACCTTGTATGTCGAGCAAAGTCCCCAATATGGCCTCGCATATGTTTTTCTCGATGTGCATCACATCCAAATTATGCCTTACAAGCAATGAGCTCCAGTAAGGCAGTTCAAAAAAAATACTCTTCTTCCTCCAGTTGTGCCATCTAGTTTCTTCTTCACGCTGCTTCCTCTTTTTTCTCGCCTTCCCAAATTTCACTTGCTCAAAACTCTCATACTGTTGCATCACTTGCTCGCCGGTAAGTGGCACCGGAGTCTCCCTGCGTTCCACCTTGTTATTGAAGCTGATCTTGTTCTTGTGTCACCTGTGGTCCGAAGGCAAAAAGCGGCGATGTCCCATGTAGCAATGATTGGACCCGAATTTCAGCCACAAGTAGTCAGTATCCTTATGGAGTATGGACATGCAAACTTGCCTTTCGTGCTCCAACCTGATAGCATCGCATATGCAGGAAAGTCATTAATTGTCCAAAGTAGAAGTGCACGTAGAGTAAAATTCTTCTTCTCCTTCGCATCCCATGTTTCAACACCCTTTTCCCAAAGATCCTTTAGCTCATCAATCAGGGGCTGCAAATAATCATCGATGTTCATGCCAGGGGATTTTGGGCCAGGTATCAACATCGACATCATCCAAAACGATTATTTCAAACACATCCAAGGAGGCAAGTTATAAGGAATTATGATCACAGGCCATGTAGTGTATGTAACATTCAACATCCCAAATGGATTGAAGCCATCGGATGCAAGACCCAACCTAACACTGCGAGGATCCACTGCAAACTCCTTATACATGTCATCCACATGCTTCCATGCTAGTGATGATGTGGTCTCCGTCATTTTCCCATCACGAACCAATCCTTCTTTATGCCATCGCATATATGATGATGTGGTCTCCGTCATGTACAATCTTTGAAGCCGCGGAATAAGTGGGAAATAATGTAGAATTTTACGAGGGGAACGCTTCTTTGCTCCAGTAGTGCCACTAGCCTCATCAATCCCATCTGAACCCGTGGTTTTCCACCTAGACTCACCACATATTGGACAAGTATCCATCTTAGCATAGTCCCCACGAAACAATACACAATCATTCTCACATGCATGTATCTTTTGGTAATCAAGCCCAAGATCTCGAACAACCTTTTGCACTTTCTCCAAGGTGTTGGGATACAATGGCCTTTAGGGAGCAGAAGCGAGAACAGATGAAGTATGGATTCCAAGGCACTGTTACTAAGACCATACATGCATTTAATCTGAAAGATCCTGACAATGAAAGAAACCTTAGTGGCCTCCTTGCAACCTGGATACAATTCCTTCTGTGCCTCTTTCAATAATTTATAGAAATTCTTTGCTTGTTCATTTGGCTCTTCGTTATTACTATCTATGATGTCGCCATGCAAAGCACCCCTGATTAGAGAAGAAACTAGATCAGTGACAGAAGCACCATCACCTGATGCGCCTTCATTGCAATCCTCTTCAATAGGGACGTCCTTGCCAGCTGACGCTTCATTAGTATCTTGCTCTCGGATGAAAATTTCATCAAACCCTCTCATTAGTAAATGACGTTCAACCTCATATTGTAATCTATAGCACTGGCAACGACACCTTAGACATGGACAGGGTGCAGTTTCTCCTTTAGATGTGCCTCCAAATGTACTTTCAAAAAAAATTTCTTGAATCCAGTTTGCCACTCAGTTGTTGATTTACCCATACGCATCCAACTGTTGCCAGCTTGTGACATGATTCCAAAGTATATCAATCAACAAATAACACCCAATAATCTGTCCAACGTACCAGTACCTGCAAGACCTCGACACAAAAATAGACAATTAAGAAACCTTATCAAGCAGCATAGGAATCATTTAAAACAAATTAATACATAATAGATTAGAAAACTAGGTTCAATATGATCAAGGGACACGACTTGCCTTGGCTTTACTCAGTTGACGGCTCTTGCTCTTTAAACCCTGCTTCTGCTCCTTCGAAGACGTGATCTAACGAGGGAGAAAACGGAATGAAACTAAAAATAAATTCAAAATAAATTCAAATAAAATTCAAATGAACTTCAAAAACTTTCAAATGAGAACCAAAATATAGAGCTCAATTTTAGATAAATTTAGGAAAAAGAATCGGGTCAATCGGAGCTAAGACGAGGGAGAACGGGCTCTTGAAAAAAAACCTAATTTGGGAACAAGGCTGAAAATCGAAAATTGCACTGTGCTGTGGACCCGGCTCATGAAATGATCAGTCTACGGTGAACCCGGCGCATGAAACAGTGCTGCTGACCGAGTAGCTAGCGTGGTGGCTAGGGCTGACGTGGCGATGACATGGCTGACACATGTGCAACTAGGGCTGACGTGGCATGAAAAGTGGCTTGGGGACTTGGCCGGTTCACAGGTTTACAGCTGACATGCTGACCCCGCATGTCAGTGGCTCGGTGCACAGGGAACCGGGCGCACAAGAAAGCGAAGCGACGGCCGGGCTGACGTCAGCGATGATGTACGCGGGCGTGGGCTGCGAGGTAGCTGCGGGAACCGAGGCGGTGCACTTCGACCGAGGTGACATCGACGACTAACCGACGGCGAGGCAGACGGCGGCAGCTCACCGGCGGCAACAGCGAATATCGGGCGGCGGCGGCGGCGGCGCGGCGTTGGCGGCGGGCGGCGGCGGCGACGCTTCGTTGACGGCGGCGACCCTCGGCGACGAGCGGTGACCGGCGGCGGCGAAGACGAAAGCAGAGGCTCGGGCGGCGGCGAACGGCGGTGAGCTCCAGCGGTGGCTAGCGGTGGCGAGCACGGGACGGCGATAGACCCCGGGTCGGGCCCCTTTTATACGCCCGAGGATGACCGGCTCGCGCACGGCACGGAGTTCGCGGCGGAAACGACGAGGGGCAGCGTGCCGGACCCGGAGACGGAGATCGGGTCGGGGACGACACCTGACAAGCGGGCCCCCACCTGTAGGTAGCACGAGGCGGCGGACGGCAGAGATGACGCGCAGGCGCAAGGGCGACCTGGATGGCTGACACGTGGCGACCATCGGGCGGCAGCGTGGCGCGGATGGGCGGCGCGTGGCGGGGCGAGTGCGGTGGGGCGGCCCGCTTGAGCGGAGAAGAGGGCCGGAGGCTAATGGGCTTTCGGCCCACTGGCTTTTAGGGTTTTTAATTCTTTTTCTTTTGTCCAGAAATTCAAATAAAGCCTTTTGAGCTTTAGAAAAGAGAAAATAAATCCAGAAAAATCTAGGAAAATTCCAATAAATACTTTGAGACTCTAGGAACTCAAATAAAATATATTTGACAAATGTTCATGTTTAGTTTAGTCATATTAAATCCTTTTAATTAAATAAAATTCCATTTAAGCTTTAATTAATTCCATAAAAATTCAGATGGTGAATTTTATTTGAAAAACTTCAAAAAGGCTCTAAAAAATCAGGATGTTACAGCTATCTTAAAATTTCTTTAAACATGCCTGTATGCAAAGTCATGGTTATGATATCAATATCAATCTCATCAAACAATTTTCTTCTCAATACATAAAGTTGCCAAACCATGTATCAATAAATCATCGTTGTCTTTATGATTCTATTAACTGATATACTCATTTCCTCTTTTTTTCTTCTCACTGCTAGATGCATATACTTTGTAAATTACATGACGGCACTGAAATTTAAAGAAACAATCGATGCAGTGCAAATGTTGCCCAGATCTGATACGATACGCATCGGATATGCGGATCGCCATTCTCTAAAAACAATATAATGACACGCGATACGGTAGATAAACATATTTTAATATTATATTTAGTAACTAAATAACAAACCAAGTACAAGTTTAGCGGAGGACCAGTCTTGGCGATGCAGTGTTGGGGCACCGTGAGGTCTTGGCAGCATGTGTTGCTCGGCGAGGCGAGCACAGTGTTAGGGCGACGGCAGTCTGGCGGCGTCAATTGCGCGATCGAGGCAGGGGCAGGTGTTAGGGCAGCGGCGGCAGGTGCTGAGGCGGCGTGAACTCTTCGACCGAAGTAGGGTTAGGTGTTAGGGCAACGGCGGCAGGTGCTGGGGCAGCGTGAACTGATCGATCAAAGCAGGGGCTCTAGGTATGGACGTACGGTGTTGGGCGGCCACGTACAATATGCCTGGCCCACAATGATCTATTGCCACAGAAAATTTTCATATTTTGCAACAAATTTTATGTGTGGCATAAAAACTTGTTTCATGCACAGTATAGAGTATCCTTTTGCAACGCAATCCAAAACTATAACTACCCAACAAGACCGTGGCAAAATTGTCAGCCATTTGCAACGAAACTCTATATCGTGGCAATACCCCATAACTAATGCAACGCAAATCAATATTATTGCAACACAGGAATATCATGGCGATAAAGTTATACTTCTTGCAACCGTTTTCTAAATAGTGGCAAAAGATCACCTTATTGCAACGAATTAAGGTGACTATCGCAACACCATATGTAAGTAGCAATATGTGCGCATATTGCCATAATTTTGGACATAGGTTGCAAAACAGGTACCTATAGCAACTAATTTTGTGTCGTTGCAATGCATTTCGTGGCCAAAGACCCGAAATCTAGTAGTGAAACTGCACTAGACCAGACATTGCATTTGCCGTAAACCTATTAGTAAGGCATAGTGCAGAACCTACCAAAAGGCATTGGCAGGGAATAAAGGACATCTTTCGATACCTCCAAAGAATCAAGATTTGAACTTGACTGGCTATGCAGATGCTGGGTACTTATCGGACCCACATATTGCAAGGTCACAAATGGGCTATGTATTCCTGTGTGGTGGAACTGCAATTTCATGGAAATCGTCTAAGCAAAGTCTTGTAACAACTTCGATGAACCACTCAGAAATTATAGTATTGTACGAAACTGCATGAGAATGTGCTTGGATCCGACGAATGTGGGATGAATATTGTGCATGCTCCCACAATTATCTATGAAGATAATGCAGCTTGTGTTGCACAAGTGCAGACGGGCTACGTGAAGAGTCATCTCACAAAGCATATCAACTCCAAGTTCTTCTATGCTCATCAATTGCAAAAGATAGACGAAATCAAGGTACTGCATACTAAGTCATGTGAAAATTTTGCAGATTTATTCACTAAGTCATTTCGAGCATCTAGTTTCAAAAGATGTGTACGAGGAATTGGAATGATGTGACTTAGAGAAGTGCAGAATTCAGGAGGAGAATTTCCTCAAGCTCGTTCTTAAAACTTGATCATAAAGATCGAGTACCCAAAGAATAAATCCTAAAGATTAAATGAAATTGGATGGATTGTACTCTTTTTCCCTTGACGAGTTTTCTTGAAGTTTCTCCGCCAAGGTTTTTAATGAGGCAATTCGTGCAACACAGCATAACACGTATCATGTATTCTTTCTCCAAATTTTTTCTACTGGGTTTTTATATAGTTTTAATGAGGCATGAACATGTCAGATGAGTGCCCAAGGGGGAGTATTAAAAAACCTTGAGTACTGCACTTCTCTAAGTCTCATAATTCCAATTCCACGTATACACATTTCAAAGATAGATACTGGAAGTGACTTAGTGAACAAATCTGCAAGATTTTCACATAACTTAGTATGTAGTACATTAATTTTGTCTATCTTCTGCAATTCATGCACATAGAAGAAACTTAGGGTTGATATGCTTTGTGAGATGACTCTTCACGTAACCTGTTTGCATTTGTGCAGCACAACTTGCATTATCTTCGCAGATAATTGTGGGAACTTGTATGATGTCCAATCCACATGACTGCTGCATGTGATGAACCATTCGTCGAAGCTAAGCACATTCTCGTGCAGCTTCATATGATGCTATGATTTTTGAATGGTTCGTCGAAATCGATATAAGATTTTGCTTAGATGATTTATATGAAATTGTGACTCCACCCGTAGTAATATATAGCCTACTATATGTGGGTCTGACAAGTATCCGGCATCTGCATAGCTAGTCATATTAAGGTCTTGATTCCTTCTATAGAACAGTCCAAGGTCTTTGCTTCCTTGAATGTATCGGAAGATGTCCTTTATTTCCTGCCAATGCCTTTTGGTAGGTTCTGTACTATACCTTGCTAATAAGTTTACAGCAAATGTGATGTCCGGTCTAGTGCAGTTTGCTAAATACATAAGCGCTTCTACTGCACTGTATGGGAATTCTGGTCCCAAACTTCCTCTCCCTCTTCTCTAGGTCGGTACGGATCCTTGTCTTACTGTAAAGATCGCCCGACCATTGGTACTTTCGAAGGGTATGCCTTTTCAAAGCCAAACCTTTCTAACACCTTTTGAGTATATGCGGATTGGTGTGCTAATATTTCTTCCAGGAGATACTTGAGCTGCAAGCCTAAGAAACATTTGGTTTCCTTCATTTCGAATTCTGACTTCATGTAAGAACTCACCTGCTTTAATTTTCCAAGGTTTTGATAATATTCAGATCATCTACATATATGAGAGTATATAAAATCCATTATGAGATTGTCATATAAATACACAGGAACAAACCTCATTGTTCGTGTAGCCTTTCGTATATAGAAATTCGCTTAAGTGATTATACAACATCTTGCCTGATTGCGTAAGTCCATAAAGTGATTTTCTGAATTTCACACTATACAAATTTTTATTTGCTCTATCTTGGTTCGGGATAGAGATGCCTTTAGGCACCTTCATATAAATGTCCGAATCCAAGTTTCCATAAATGTATGTAGTTACCGCATCCATTAATTTCATTATTAAGTTCAGGTTTACTTCCATCGAGATGAAATATCTAAAGGTAATACTACCTATAACCGGGGAATAGATTTCTTCGTAACAAACTCCTGAACGTTGAGTGAAACCTTGTGCAACAAGCCTTGCTCTATATCTTACAACTTCATTTTCTCATTTCTCTTTCGAACAAATACCTACTTATGCTCTACAGAGTGCACATGGGAAGACATGCGGCTTATAGGCCAAAACACCTCTCTTTTATTTAGAGATAATAATTCAGTTTCTATTGCCTTTTTTCAATCTTCTCAATCTGATTTTTTTCTTACATTCAGTAAGCGATGTAGGCTTTAGATTAAGACTGATGATTGTGGCAATTTTCTTTGCAAAATAAATATCAACATTGACTGTTGTCCTATTCATAGATTCTCCCGTGTGCACATAGTTTACAACTATTTCATCATGGGTTGATTCTTCTAGTGCTTCTACTTGCTCACTGCTCCTTCCAATTATGGGGGTAAGTCTCTTTAGTTTTTCAACTCTGATGCGTGCGCACACATCCATGCTGATTTCTCCCTCCATGGGAATGTTCAGATCCAGTATGCCTTTTTCTGAAGGTGCCATACTAGTGCCAGGTCTCAACTGACTCCCCTTTTGGATCTAGGGAACTTTGGTGATTGGCTGTGTCAAGTTCTTATCCTTTTTACCAGGCGTCCCCGGTTACTTGGGATTCGAGAGGCTGGAGTTCTCGTCCTTTTATTTTGAGGCCTCTGGACGGGATTAGGTATACCTTCAATTTTATTCGGTATTTCAACCATCTCTGATGTATTGCGTATAGGCACATGCGACTTGGTCATGCTCTTTAAATCACTAAAATGGTCGGACAGTTGGTTTGCCAATATTTTCAAGTCAATGATCTTCTGGACTTCTCTATTTGCTTCATTAGTGCGCGGGTCATGTGCATGGATTCCCGTAGCTTGCTACGTAATTTCCTAATATTTTTCATTAAGGGGTTGATTTCCTCCCCCTAATGCTGGGAAAATATCCTCATCAAATATACTATTAGCGAAATGGGTTGTATGCAGATCTCCTGTCATAGGGTCCAAATACCTAATTATGGATGCTATCTCATAACCAACATATATCCTAGACTTTTGGAGAGGACCCATTGCAGTACACTATGGAGGGGGTATAGGTACATAAACCTTGTGCCCAAACCTATGCAGATGAGAAAATTTTGGTGGTGACCCTTGAACTAGTTGCATAGGTGAGTGGATATTGTATGCCGATGGTATAAAGTTGATGAAAGTTGCTGCATACAGTACTACGTGTCCCCAACATATTATTGGTAAATTAGAATTCTACAAAAGCAGTCAGGCAATAAATTTAATTCTCTTAATTAATGCTTCTACTAGTCTATTCTAGGTGTGGACATGTGGCACGGAATGCTCAACTTTAAATCCCATTGCCATGCAATAAGCATCAAATGCCTTTGAAATAAATTCTCTGATGATGTCCATTTGATATACTTTATATGATGACCAAGAAAATTATTTTTAATTTGAATTATCTGCGAGATCAGCTTTATGAAAGCATGATTTCTTAGAGATAATAAATATACGTGCGTCCATTTTGAGGAATCATCGATGAGCACCATAAAATATTTAAATGGCCATGACAGTGGCTGTATGGGACCACAAATATCTCCTATAATGCGCTCCAGGAATGCAGAGACTTTGTCCTCCACTTTCAGAGCAGAAGAACTAATAATTAATATCCCGGTGGCACATGCGGGACACACAGAATCTTCTTAATTCAAAAAATTCTTTACATCTATATTATGTCCCTATGAATTGTTAATTATATTTCTGATCATCCTAAGATCTAGGTAGCCTAGTCTATCATGGTAGAGACAGAAGAGTTCAGAACTTCTAAATATTATTTTTAGGGCTATATATGCTGCAAGTGCCTTAATATTAGTGTAGTATAGCCCAGTCTCAAATGAAGGAAATCTTTCTAATACCCTTTTTCTATTTGCTTCACGCTTTGTAATGAGTAGGTATTTCTTACCATACTCTTCTTCAGTTTCAAGGGGGAAACCATTAGCACGAATATCCTTGAAACTTAGGAGAGTTATAGTTGATTCTGGGTACAATAAGACTTCTTGAATGACAAAAGTTGTGTCTATTAGGAGTATAATTGTGGTTCTCCCTAAGCCTATTATACAAGCATCGCTACCTACGATTGTTGTAAGGCTGCCAGCATTCTTGCTAGTTGACTAAAAAATTTTGTCTCTCTCAAGATGATATTTGTTGTGCTGCTGTCAGCTAACCACACTTCCTTCATAGGACGCCACATGCGTTCTAATATGAAGTACTTTATTAATATGTAGTAGAATACAATCAACACATAAATAAAATACTTCAAATATCAGAACATATCATGCCATTATTAACTAACTAAATGAATGAATTATTCAATATCATCCAACCATCACAAAAAAATAAATTGTTTGAGTACCATCAATGAAAAGTTTAACTCATTCCTTCCACACATGAAATAAATCACAAATAAAGTCTAAATGCATTCTATGCATTAGACTGAATCTGCTAAGACGCTAGAGACTTCGACTGCTATCTTCTCAGGGGTGAGGTGCTCTTCGTGGGAAATCATGGCGGCGGCAGCTGCAATGTCAAGTGGGGGTGCTGCTGCAGGAGTGGAGTCAACCTCCATCGGCACAGACAACTGCTCAGAACTCTCTCCCACAACGAAAGCAAAGTGGGTTTCATGCTGCCCTTTGCCACCCTTCTTCTTATTGGCTTGGAAGGCCTCGATGACATGTTGCGGCTCTTTACAGATCCACGACCAGTGCTCCCGCTTGCCACACTTATAGCAAGTTTGGTCTTGTTGACCATAGAGCTTGTTGTCCTGCTTTGGTTTGCCGGCCTTATTCTCCTGTGGAGCATTTGACTTGCCTTTCTAAGCTATGGCTTTGCCCTTCCTTCCTCTTTTTTCCTTGTAGGCTTTCACACCTTGTAGCTCCCAACATTGGCCTCACAGCTAGCAGAGCTACCAGGTGGTTGTGCGATAAAGTTCTTGTAGAGAACTTTATCTTGAACCTCTGCAACCTGTATGATATCAATCAATTCAGCATATTTCTTGTAGCCGTCTTAACGATAGTTGATGATGCGATGGAGTCCCGATCTTCCGATAGGATGATAACTATCGATTTTGGTGGAGCTGACTCTTGCGATCCGACTACAACCGTACGACGTCGCTTGCTCCTTAGCAATTGCTGAACCACACTCCAAGTTGTTATCAATCGTGCCAAGAACGCGGTTGACCTGACCACGAAGGTCTATTCCTGTATGCAATCGAAGAACGCGCAATAACAAGATAAGACAATCTGAATTGCAAATATATAAATTGAGTTCAAAAAGGTGGGATTCCGCAGAGGTTCTTTACGGTTGGTCTAGTCGACGCATGCGAAGAACAAAAGTTTTCACCATGGAAAAACTAAGCAAACAAAATCCAAGAAAACTAGAAGGGTGCAGCCTCCTTAAATAGGGGTGGAAAAGCCGTATAAAACTAAGGAAAAAGGGGTGGTACTACGTGTGAACAGTATGGGCCTAGGAGGGGGCACCTCCCCTTTAGGCCCAAACATTACAAGGCCCAATTTGACCCAAACAGGTGACACAACACCTTCGTTGAGTGATTGCGGCAAGCACAAGAGGAATTTGGAGATGAGGCTAGATCCATTGGAAAGAGGACGAGAAAAGCTTTCCATCGAGTACTCGTGGACCGCAAACGGACTCCTTATGTGAAAGTTATGCACATTTGAAGTTGGGCTGTCAAACTGAATCCGAACTGATCTGGAGGCCAAATTGGATTCCAAAATGTGTCCAAGTTGAACTCTTACTTTAATTGGTGCAAAAGTGATGTGGTGCTACAAAAATATATATTTTCATCATTAGGTAGTATCATGTTCTCATTTAAAGTATGTTGAAACTGAAGAAACGAATTCACCTTTAGTTCAATCTTGATATTGGGCGATATGGTCGTATGTGTTGGTGGCGTGGTCACATCAATAGTTATGCATAGGCTGCACTGCACTAGGGTGAGAGGTGGAGAGGGTCTTCTCAATCTTCTACTTATATGTGATCTGCCTGCCATAAAGTTGAAGATTTGTACAACTTCTATGCAGAGAAGAGTTGTACTGTCCAACCGTCTTGAAACCAGCAAACCACAGTTGGATCCATTCTTGCTATGCCTGAGAAAGAATGGAAAGAATGATATCATTCAGCTTCTCGAATCACTTCATGAGTGTAGTCCACAATGCTAGCATGCTCTTCTCTGCCATGTACTCATTCTTGAGAGTACTGTAGAGGTGGTGCCTGAGGAAGTGAAGTGCCTGATAATTTTCTTCAAGTGTGGGTTGGCATCTTCCGATGCACCAACCCCAATGGTAGCGCGGAGCTTCTTGGCTCTAAGTACAATCTCGATGACAGAAGTCTAAGTCAAGTAATTTTGGCCATGCTGGGCCAGCTCCTCGAACTCGCGGTTTGTGATGCCTGTCAACAACATATGAATAAAAGGAATATATAAGTTTACTGTAGGTAAACATGCATGAAATAAATTGAATAATGGTACAAAAGGGTTCTCGTAATGTTTCAGAATTTTCTATGCATTTTCTATAAATTTTACTATTAATTTCAGTGATTAAAGACAATTAAACAATTATGGTTAATCAAAATAGTAAGTAAATATAGAAAACATAAAAATAATAACAACAGTGCTAGGCATGCTTCAAATGTTAAAAACAATTCAAAATTTGAATTCTCGAAGCCCTTTTATGCTGGAACATGAATTTTCAGTGAATTCTACAATTTCTGAGGGCTTATCCGCTAATTTTTAATTCTGAGAAAATTTTCTGCGTAGTTTTTTGATTTCCAAGGGGCCTTTTTGCAAAATGCCGGTGTCGGCCCCCTTCCTCTTTTTCTTTAGCCCATCACGGCCCATTCGGTGCATGGCGTAGGGTAGGTTCCCCTACCCCATTTCCGTCCAACGGCGGTGGCTCGAGCTACGGCTCGTGCGGACGCGAGGCGGCGATGACTTGTCGTGCGGGGTGCAAGGCAGTGGTGTGTGGGAGTGGCAGGGCTTGGGAGCGGTGGCGTGTGGGCCGACGATTCTTAGGTCGGTAGCACTCGAGGAGCGGCCTTGCCCTGGGAGCCGAGAGATGGCGGATGACGACGCTTCGTGTGGGAGGCGACGGCTTCATCCAGGGCCAAGGGACGGTGGTGCACGCCATGCAGGGCGAGCGGCGACAGGAGCAGCTGTGCGGCTCAGGCGGTGCAGCCGTAGCCATGCATGGCTTCGGCTCACGTGCAGAATGGCCATGTAGGGCTGATGGTGCTTGTCGTGATGCACGGCGGCTGTGCAGGGCTAGCGGTGCGGCGACTTGACGCGGCACGGCCGTGTGGGGCCGGAAGCATGCAGTGCATGCGGTGCGCGGTGGCGGCACAACCATGTGCTAGTGGCCGACGGCAAGACCGCATGCAGGCGGTGCCAACACGTGCAACCATTGGCCGAGCGGCGTCCGAATCGGCGGCACAGCTCTAAGCCGGCTGTGGCGCACATCGCGGTAGTGGTCCGTACAGGGGCCGAAGGCTGCGCGGCTTTGATCCGGTGGCTATGCCGTATGCAGGCATCGTGAGGCGACTCGGCCGCGTGCGGACGGTGAAGCACGATGGCTCGGCCGCGTGTGGGCGGCAAGGCATGGTGGCTCGGCGGCGCAGGTGGGCGGCGACACACAATGGCGCAACCACGTGCAGGCGGTACGGCCTTGGTGCGCACGCGGTGTGGCCCTGTGTGGGAAGTGCCGTGCGGGGTTGCTCCACGAGATGTTTTTTTTCTTTCCCACGATACAATCAACAATCCCTATTTTTTCGGTCATCTGATCGGTATTGTGCCGGCGACTCCAAGTCATCTCACAGAGATTAGATAGAATTTTGCACCGTGAAAACAAAATCAATCTAGAATGCAAAATCGTACGGAATAAACGCAATCTAGATCGTAATTCAATCTACATGTATCGTGTTTCGACGATTACCTTTCGATCCACCGGAGTAATTTGTGCTGGTATCATGTTGAGAAACCGTCGCTGGTGAGTCTAGTCCGAGCAATTCCTTTTGTGTGAGAGAGATGGATCAAAGAAAGATAATGCAAGAAAATACAAGAATTGCACACATAGAGAGATAGAGAAACTCCTTTTCTTTATTGCTTTCTCTTTTATAAGTATAAGACTAATAATTAGGATCTCTTATTTATAAACTACGTGAAGAAGTATCTATCATAAGCCGGGCGTGTAGACAAGGCCCAGGTTTCGAACAGTTACAGCATGGGACGGGAGCATTGCTGAATGGAACCCCCCGCTGGCTTGGCTCCTGTCAGAAAAAGAAAAAAAACCGGAAAAAAACGAAAGCTTGTCCCTCTCCAAACCGGCCAAGCTTGTCCCTGTGGGCTTCCTCGCCAAGATCGGGGTCTCCGACTGCACCTTTGCCCAGTTCCTCCGTGACCGGTACGTTAGCCGACCGTCTGGTATGGTTGGGGAATGGGCATCCGAATCGTCTTCCTACAAACTCCCAGTCCAACCTCCAGTTCCCCCTGTGCTGAATTTGTTGGAATTGATCCATTGATGGGGTCTTAGTACGCATTTCCAACCAATTCCCGCATTATGGAAACAAGGGAGGTGGGTATGGGTTGAGATTTTGGATGGAAATGATATGCAAATATAGGTTTTTTTGGGTCTTAATTGTTGACGAGCGGGGTAGGGTTTGGTTCGCGTGTTTTGTTTATCCATTAGGAAAAATGGGAAACGCCTGTTTGCTTATTGCAATGTTATTGTTAGGCACAAGGCTTTGAAGGACCGCAGATGGGAGCTGCACTCTCGGTTTATTGATCTGAAAGAGGCGTCCTCTGTTAATCCTGCTACTAGCATGCTGTTGTTTCAATCTTCTTGTTGTGCTCGGATTCTTTGGTGGGGTGATGCGGCCAGTGGTCTGTTTGTGTTTTTCTGGTAGGTTTGAGTTAATGGGCATGCATCGACATCGGCAGCAGGGTTTCATGGAATGGGCACCAGGTACATGTCTTTTCTGTGTGTGGTAACGTTTGCATTGGTAGGTTCTGTTAAGTGGCCAGAGATGATAACCTTGAATCTTGAATCATGGGTGTGGAAGATGGTAAACGGTAGGTTTAGCTATGTTTGCAGCAGATGATGTGACAATTATAATCCTTCTATTTACAAGTCTCATCTCATGGCATTTTTTACCCTGTTGCTCTTCTGCATAGAATGAGAATAGCTTTTTGTGGTTATGTTTCCAGCAGTTGGAGCAGTTCAACCTGCTTCAACGCACAAGGGCCCTCATTTATCCCATGTGTATTTGGATTGTCTAAAATCTGGTTAGTAGGGCTTGTTAGCTCGGTTCAAAATTGCTTCAACTATACTCGTTAATTGGTTAAACATTGAAATAGGTTGATTTCAAATGAATTTGAATTTTGCTCTTGCTCGGCTCGTTAGGTCCGTTTCTAAAAATACTTCCAAATTATATGTAAAATGATATTAAATCAACCTATGTCAATTTTGGGAAAAGCTCGATAAGACGAGAACTTGGCTCGATATCCACCGTATTCTCAACATGCATTCATCATAAAATCAATGAAATGTCTTTTTTTTGAACGAGCAAACAGGAGCTCAGCTATTTCATTTAAGAAGAGTAGAAAGTGTACAAATTGGCCCATCCAACCTAAGCAGCCAGTTCGGCAAAGACAACAGAAGACCTAAAGAGCTATGAAACATCTTAACAATGCAATCTTCCTAGTTTTTTTATTTCTTCTAGACAGCTAGAAATGGTCATTTTAGTGATAACTCGTTAGTTTGTACCTGTAGTTTTGGGCTGTTGTAATTGTGTTATTTCCTGAATCTAGGTTTTCTTTTGTATGTGCATTACTAATTTTTTGTACGCACCTTGTTTTATTGTCAAACTGAACATGTTATGTTAGCCACTTGGAACTTGTCATCTTACTTGACTGTTGAGATGCTGCTGTGTGATGATAGAATAAATCCCGTGCGTGCATGGCACTGTTCACATGTATGTTACTGTTCATGTATACGTAACTGTACGTGCTGGTTGCCAAAACGTCGCAGCGTTTCCACGAAGAGTCAGACATCGTGTTGCTTCTGTGTAAGGCTAGAAAACTACCAGGGGTGTAACTGGTGTAAAGTCATGTATATATAGCATGAAGAAAACAGAAAAGATGTGTTGATTCAGTGCAGCAAAACTCCATTTCCTTCGCGTGCGTGAGTTTGAGTTCTACACGTGAGCCTCTACTTCACGGTTCGCGTGGGAGAAGAAGGCAGGTGCAGAACCGATCGCGCGGGGGGTGACCGAGGACCTCAAGACTCTTGACGGCTCGGGCCGTGCCGCCGGAGAGGCGTTGTGAATCTGCCGCGCCGGGAATCTTCCAAGCTAAGATCAAGTTGTAGTTTCTACACGTGGTATCAGAGCCATGTTTCGTGAGACGCGATTGGCGTCGTGAAGATGACCGGCGGAGATGGAAGCAACAACGCGCCGCGCGAAGTCGTGGTGGAGTGCGTGGTGCGGGAGACGAGCGCGTCGGCTGTCTACCCCGAGTTGATGCGCATGAACTACCACGAGTGGGAATTGGTTATGCAGGTGAATCTCGAAGCTCAAGGACTGTGGGAGGCAATCGAGAGCACTAAGGTTGAGCGCCAGGAGGTTGAGCACTAAGGACTCTCCTTCGCGCGGTGCCATCCGAGATGCGTGCAGCTCTTGCAGTCAAGAAAATGGCAAAGGAGGCGTGGGAGGCCGTGAGAACGATGCACATCAGCGTCGCCCGCGTGCAGAAGCCAACGCCCAGCGGCTGTTGAAGGAGTTCGAGACCATCACGTTCAAGGATGGAGAGACGGTGACCGACTTCGCCATGCGCATTACCGGGCTCGTCAGCAACCTTCGGTTGCTAGGTGAGCAAGTCGAAGCTGTGCTCGTCATCAAAAGGATCCTACGAGTAGTGCCACCCCGGTACTCTCAGATCGCTATTTCAATCGAGACTCTCCTTGATCTTAAGGAACTCTCGGTCGAGGAACTGGTCGAGCGACTACGGGCGGCTGAGGATCGTTTTGACGTTGATGCCATCACCGACAAGACAGGGCGGCTAATGCTTGCCGAGGAAGATTGGCTTGCAAAGTACAAGCACTGCCTCATGCCTGAATCCTCGTCCAGCGGGGAGAAGGCGTACGGGCAATTCCATCCCAAGAACAAGGGCGAAGCGCGGCAGGAGAACCGCAACACCGCCATGAAGCTGACCTCTGAAGGTACACCACGTTGGAAGGGAAGTTGCCAAAATTGCGGCAAATGGGGGCACTGGGCCAAGGAGTGCAAGAGGCCCAAGCGCGAGCGCAAGGCGGAAGCGCATCTCGCGACTGCGGAGGTTGATCAGCCGACGTTGCTCAAGGCGACATCGAGCATGATCACACGCACGACGCCGCAATTCGTGCACCTGAATGAGCAGCGCGTCATCCCCGTCGACGAGGATGACGACAACATCTGGCACCTGGACACGGAGGCCAGTAATCACATGACAGGATGTCGTGCAATTTTGGCGTCCCTCAATGAAAGCGTGCACAGATCGGTGACATTCGGCGACGGCTCTGTTGTTGAGATCACCAGCCTCGGCTCGGTGTTGATGAAAGCAAGGGACACCGGGCACAAAGTCCTGACGGAGGTATATTTCATTCCGAAATTGAAAAGCAATATCATAAGTTTGGGGCAACTTGAGGAAGGAGGGTGCAGGATTGAGATCATCGATGGGGTCTGCAGCATGCTTGACGCTAAACACACGCTGCTGATCCGTGCGCCGCGCACTAGGAATCGGTCGTATACTCTGAAACTGAACCTGATAGCGCCGGTGTGCTTGGTGGCCAAGGCAGATGACCAAGCGTGGCTATGGCATGCTCGTTATGGCCACATCAACTTCCGATCACTCTGGGAGTTGGGCACAAAAAAGATGGTAGAGGGGCTACCAGTGATCAAGCGCGTCGAACAGTTCTGCGACGGCTGCGCCCTTGGCAAGCAGCACCGCTCTCCGTTCCCGGCTGTCGCACAGTATCGTGGCGAGCAACCTCTGGACTTGTTCCATGGCGACATGTGTGGACAGATCAAGCCCAGCACCCCGGGAGGTAAAAACTACTTCCTACTAATTGTCGATGATCACAGTCGTTTCATGTGGGTTGAGCTGCTGGCCATGAAGGACGAGGCATTCAGGTATTTTCGCAAGGTGAAGGCTCTCGCCGAGAATGAGCTCGGTAGCAAGCTCAAGGTGTTCCGCACAGATCAGGGTGGAGAATTCAATTCCCTCGAGTTCGAGACGTTCTGCGACGAGCAGGGCATCAAGCATTTCACCACCGCGCCATACTCACCTCAACAAAATGGTGTCGTCGAGCGGCGTAACCGCACGGTGGTGGAGATGGCGCGATGTCTACTGAAGAGCAAGGCGGTCCCAGCTGAATTCTGGGGCGAGGCTGTGAGGACGGATGTTTACATCCTCAATCGTGCGCCCACAAGGGGACTCGAAGGACGGACACCGTATGAAGTGTGGTACAAGAGGAAGCCGAAGGTCAATCACCTACACACTTTTGGGTGTGTCGCTCATGTCAAGCGACACGGCCCAGGAGTAAGCAAGCTTTCAGATCGATCGACTCCCATGGTGTTTCTCGGGTATGAACCCGGGACAAAAGGCTACCGGGTCTATGATCCAGTGGCCAAGAAGCTGCACGTCACGCGCGATGTTGTGTTCGAGGAGAACCGCGCATGGGATTGGAACACGGGGGACGATGTCGCGACATTGCCGCGACATTCACGGTGGAATACTACATGGTGGCGACTCCAAGCGAAGTGACTGGTGAGTCACCACCGGCGACACCGACTGCGGCAACATCAATTGAGGCACACACTCCGGGGGTGCCGGCGACACCAGCTACTCCAACAATTGAGCATGCGACCCCGCCATCCGATGCAGCGTACGACACTGAGGGGGTGCCATTGAGGTACCGCATGGTACAGAATCTGCTTGACACCACCGACGAGATCCTCGACTACAAATACAGCGGCCTCTGTCTCCTCGCCGCCGAGGAGCCTAGGAGTGTTGAAGAGGCGCTTGAGGAACATTACTGGCGCGAAGCAATAAAGGTAGAGATGAACTCGATTCATGCCAACAAGATGTGGACACCGGTAGTTCTTCCGCATGGACACCAGGCAATTGGACTAAAATGGGTCTCCAAGGTAAAAAAGTATCCAGCCGGTAATGTGATTAAGCACAAGGCACGTCTAGTAGCCAAGGGCTATGCACAGCGATAGGGGGTGGATTACGATGAGGTCTTCGCACCCGTGACGCGGCTAGAGACGGTGCGTCTGCTACTCGCTCTCGCCGCGCATGGCGCCTGGCAGGTACACTACATGGATGTTAAATCCGCTTTCTTGAATGGTGACCTGGACGAGGAAGTTTATGTGCATCAGCCCCCTGGATTCATTATCGACAATGACAAAAGTAAGGTTCTTAGGTTGCGTAAGGCTTTATACGGGCTGAAGCAGGCGCCCCGTGCCTGGAACGCGCGCCTCGATAAGGAGCTGCTGGCGCTCAGTTTTGAGCACAATCATCTGGAGCACGCTGTGTACAAGCGTGGTGGCGGTGCAGATCTCCTGCTGGTTGGTGTGTACGTTGATGATTTGATCATCATCGGTCCTGGTAGGGAGGTCATTGCAGCATTCAAGGAACAGATGATGAAGAGCTTTAGCATGAGTGATCTTGGTCTGTTAACCTACTACTTGGGCATTGAAGTCAAGCAAGGCAATGGTGAGATCACTTTGAGTCAGAGTGCTTATGCAGCCAAGATACTTGAGGTGGTCAGCATGAAGGGATGCAATCCGAGCCACACCCCAATGGAGAATCGATTGAAGCTGAGCAAGAAGGATGGCACAGCACCAGTTGACGCCACAAGATACAGGAGCATAATTGGCAGCCTGCGCTATTTGGTACATACTCGTCCCGATCTTGCTTATTCTATCGGAATTGTGAGCAGGTACATGGAAACTCCTACGGTGCAACATTGGGCAGCAGTTAAGCAGATTCTGCGCTATCTAGCAGGGACCATTGGATTTGGGTGCTGTTACAGGAAGACAGAGATCATGGAGCTGGCGCTTGTAGGGTTCAGTGACAGTGACCACGCCGGTGATGTTGATGATCGGAAGAGCACTAGTGGCTATGTATTCTTCCTCGGCTCTAGTTTGATCACCTGGATGTCGCAAAAACAGAAGGTCGTTGCTCTTTCTTCATGTGAGGCTGAATATATTGCAGCAGCGGCAGCGGCGTGTCAGGGTGTATGGCTCAGTCGTCTCCTTGGCGAGCTGACAGGCCGGCACGCACCTGCAGTCAGACTATGGGTGGATAACAAGTTGGCAATCGCACTCAGCAGAAACCCGGTGTATCATGAACGCAATAAGCATATAAGCACTCGATTTCATTTCCTGAGACAATGTGTGGAAGATGGCAGGGTGAAGATTGATCACGTCGGTACCGTCGGGCAGCTGGCGGACATTTTGACCAAGGCACTAGGCAGAGTCAAGTACACGAGTTACGACAGCAACTGGGTGTGGTAGAAGTGGCACGGGATTAGGGGGTGAAATGATAGAATAAATCCCGTGCGTGTATGGCACTGTTCACATGTACATTACTGTTCATGTATACGTAACTGTACGCGCTGGTTGCCGAAATGTCGCAGCACTTCCAAGAATAGTCAGGCATCGCGTTGCTTATGTGTAAGGCTGGAAAACTGCCAGGGTGTAACCGGTGTAAAGTCATGTATATATAGCATGAAGAAAACATAAAAGATGTGTTGATTCAGTACAGCAAAACTCCATTTCCTTCGCGTGCGTGAGTTTGAGTTCTACACGTGAGCCTCTACTTCACGGTTCGTGTGGGAGAAGAAGGCAGGCGCAGAACTGATCGCGCGGGCGGTGACCGAGGACCTCAAGACTCTCGACGGCTCGGGCGGCGCCGCCGGAGAGGTGTTGTGAATCTGCCGCGCCAGGAGTCTTCCAAGCCGAGATCAAGTTGCAGTTTCTACATGTGAGTTATATTTGATATACTTCTGGGCATTGCTGCATCCTCTTTGATATAAGTTTTTTTGTGTTTTAACATTAAACTTAACATTTGTTACATTCATTTACTGAAAGAAGGATTGCCATGTAGGTGCTCGGTATTGTCCCCTGGTTGGTGATTTCAATTAGTGGTCAGCAACTGAAAACTATGCATGAGAAGTGTAACACCCCAGGAATCACATTATTCCAGGATGTTACTAAACTACACTTACGACCTGCTGGATTACAAGGAAATCTGGCAGCACCTTCCCAGAAACAAAAGGTTACGCAGAAGCATGACAACACATAAATTAATAGGGGATAGTAAAACATCATAAAAATATAAAACTACGTAATAACATGATTTAGCAACCTAGCTTTGAATATTCAACCCCACTAATGCCACCACGATCTAGCATCCTTAAGATACAGTGCTCAACGACTGAGAGAAAGAAACGCTTTAAGAATGAATCATTAGGAATATTTAGATACATATCTTCATATTTAGATAGTATGGATATAATTTTATCTTTAGTTGATTGGTTGCATTAGATCATGTTAATTTTCATATTTTTAGGGACTAACCTCAACTATATAAAGAGAGGAGCTGCACCATTCATAATTAAGTAATTATCAATGAATCAAGTCTCTAGTCTCCCCCTTCTTCTAAAGTTAGGTCTCAGAGCATTTCTACCACATTAGGAAAGAGCCCTGCCTATAGTTAGATGAGGACGAGCGTTCTACCCTCGGTCCTCGGACCTGTACCCAACCAACCTGTACCACAACATTTGGTAACAAAGTCAATCGTTGCCCCTACCACAATGATTGAGATGCTTGCAAAGATGCTTGGTGTTCTAGAGGAGGAGAGAAGCTATTCCAAGATGGAAGAGCAGAAGGAGGTGATGCATGTCATTGCCAACATGGCTACACCGGCACCAATGCTTCAGTAGGCAGCGCCGTCCTTGGTCCTTCGCCATGGAGGAAGGTTGGTGTTGTCCAGCGGTGGTCTTCTCAATGCGATCGGCCGACACCGTGCCTTAGAAGATGTGGAGCGCAACAGCTATCGTTTGGGGGTTAGCAACGTCGTCGCATCTCTCCCACAACCATTGCATCCCAAGGTGAGTAGGATGTTACTGCCCTACACCGGTCACCCTCGCCGCCGACGACTCTGCAACGTCAGCCAACACTAGAGGGTTGTTGTCCAAGTTGGTGTTGTAACATCCCAAACTTGGGAATGTTTGAAAATGCAAAAAATTTAAAACTTTTTATTGCATTTTAGTGTTATTTGAAATTTCCAGGATTTTCTACTTGGATTCTACCAAACAAATTTGAATAGTAAAGATGAAAATAAAAATCAAGGATCAACAACCAAAGCAATTGGAAATCAAATCTAACAAAATTTGAATTTCAAATTCAAATCAGAAAACGAAATCTAAAATCAAATTAAATAAAACTAAAATCAAAGGAATATTAAAATCCACATCCAAATAATGAAATTGAAAACCAAAATTTGAAACCCGAAATCAAAAAGTTCAAAAGCTTAATCTAAGCTCAGCCCACCTCTTTTCTTCTCGATCCAGCCTAGCTCATCTTCTTTCTCTTTCTTCTCTCTATTTCCTAGCCGACTGTGATCCAGCCACAGCGTTGGTGACGTGCCATGTGTGCATGCGAGCACGCCCCGCCTCCGCCCATGCTAGTTGCGCACGTGATCACACGCATCCCGGCCTACCTCACATGCTACGCCACATGTCGCATCGCTCGCGCACTAGCACCATGCCACGCCTGTCGCCCTCATGCGGCGCCGCCCTTTATTGTTGAGCAACAGCACCCCGCCACGCCCCCATGCCCAATGTTCAAGTAGGCGCTAGGCGCTAGGCGGGTGGTAAGCAGGGGCCTAGCGCCTAGGCTGCATAAGCAGGGACTAGGCGAAGTCTAGGCGGCCGACTTTACCATGATGTCCTACTAGCGATGTCAAGACATATATGCTGTTTGGAGGAAGAATTGTTACATAGAATAATTTGTAATGTTGTAAATTTGATAGATGATGATGGATATTTCATCACTTGATGTAAATTCTTGATATAAATGCTTCATGTAAATCTGCACATTAAACATTAAGCAATGCATGAGACTCTTGGTATGTGGATAAATTTATACAACTATTGCTCTTTAGACTTCTATGTAAGTATGAAAGAATGAAAGAAATAAAAAATGACTACAAGACAATAAAACATAGTCACATAGATCAAATAAAAGTATAAAATAAGTTTACAACCATACGTAGACAGTTCATAACATCTCACACCAAAAGTTCTCAACCACACATAGCAAAATAATTCTTAAAGAAACTTTAACAAAGTAGCATGCATAGATAAAATGATCAATCTTCATCCTCTTGACGGTAATACTTTGTTGGAATCACTTCATCTTGATCGGATTCGAACTCAACAAGTTTCTTGTTCACCTCCTCTTCCTCTTCACTTTCGGATTCGAAATTATTCTCATGAAGTTCTCACACTTGTGCTCCTACGAGGTTGTGTGGCTTCATTAGCCTCACTTGCTTCTTTAATGAGTTTCCATGAAAGACCCGCTTGGGGTCAACCTCCTCATCCCCACCTTCAATAACCTATCCTTGAGCAAAAGTAGCGTGCGAAGCTAAAAGGACATCTATGTTCTTTGATTTGCTTTTTTTTCTGTTCATAAGTTGAGAGACCATGTGGAGGTATCCCCACGATGGTGATGAGTAATTGACGGTTGGTTTAGTGAGTTTGAGTTTGTTTTGGGTATTCTAGGGTTGAGTACCTTTACTTGTCCTAATAATGATTATACTGTTTCGTGCGGTGCTATGTGACGGTTTGCTTGTCTGTGTGACTGCAGGACTTCGGAGCTAGGTCATGGTGAGGCGAGGAGGACCGGGACTAGGCACAGAAGGTGTTGAGGTCCAGACGGTCGGTGATGCCGAAGATGATCGAGGCTGGTGAGATGGTTGCGAGTCGGGAGACGAGGAACCGAAGCTGGAGCTACCGGTGACGGACACGACGGGCGACGACGAGAGAACCGGGACTAGGCTCAGGGAGGAGTCGGAGGTCAGTTGCGGTCGTACGCGACGGAACAGACCCGGACTAGACTCAGGTGGAGTCGGACGTCTCGGTCGGTGTCAGGTGGACACGACGGGCAGCGGCGAGAGGATCGGGACTAGACTCAAAGAGGAGTTGAGGTCCAGACGGTCAGGATACCGGGTGCGGTCGTGTGCAGCGAAGCGGACCGGGCCCTCAGGGAGGAGTCGAGGTCCAGTCGGTCAAAGGTGCCGCTTGCGGGAAGCTTCCGGGAAGGTGCTTGAGGTGCAAATTGGTAATCTAACTCAAACAATGGAGGTGCAGGCAGATTTCCCTCCAAAAATCTGGTTTGACCCTTACCTCATATGTGTGTGTGAGGTTTGAGTGGGTATAGTACGGTACTTCTTGTATTTCTCCTTGAGGGTGTGCCCTTGTTGTTGAAAGGAGAGGGATGTGCAGCAAGCAAGCTAAGCATTCAGGTTAGAGAGCTCATTCTAGTGGAGGAGTGTGTGTGTTAGCTCCTGAGTGTTCCCAGCGTGTGTGAGCACCTCTCTCAAGCATGTAGTGAGGAGGTAGCATTTCCTTTATCCAACTGCGTATGGGGACGTAGTGGGATGCTTGTAATCACTATGTAATCATTTATCTATTTGCAAATGAATCCATTTGAGTTTTCTCCAGTTTTAGTTCGTTTTCTGTTTATTGATGCTCTTTGCCTATTTTCTTCTTTTTGTTGATTGAGCTGATTCTTTGAGCAAGGAGTAGCAAAATGGATTTCTCTATGATGAGATGATGTTTCAAGACTATTTGGTCAGATAAACTAATACGGGGTCGCCCGATCTTCTCGACGTAGGATCTGGATACTCACGATGATTCGACGAACCGTAGTGATCTCCCGTTGCCAATGCAAGAGTTAGCACTCTATAATTCGCCCAATCACACGTGTTGAACTTCACGACCACCGATGAAGTTCTATCGCGCTCCTAATGCCCAGCGGAAAGGTTAAACGATCTTGATTTCAGCGAACTCCCAATTCTCTCAAGTTGGTTCGACCAACAGAAAGAACAAGAGTATAATCTATTATCAAAAGTGGTTCCCTTTTACAATGGGGGTCTACCCCTCAATATATAGTCTCAGCCTAAGGCTATTCAATACTAAATTTTCCATGTGGTACTATTCACGCGCAAGCTACTGTAGCGCGGTACTGTTCACGGCCCGGTACTGTAGCACAGAACTGTTCATGGCTGAGAATTGTAGCGCGTATTGTTCATGCGTGGCACTATTCATGGACCGATCATTGTTAATGCCGTGGACTTGTGCTTCCTTGGATGACGGCCACATATCCTTGATCTCCATCCATCGCTGACTCTTCAAACCTGAGCACAAGTAAAACATTGTTTTTAGGTAGTATAAAATTCTCATTAAAATTAATGACATATTCATTAAGGAGCAGGTTCACCTGAGATTGTAGTTTCTTGGCTCGTGCTCTTGTTATTGGTCCTGTTATTGAAGTCTCATTACTAGCTTTGGCATTACTATCGATGTCTCATCATAAGCTCCCTAGAGTTCAATGGAAAAAATCAAAGATTCCTTTTTCATCCATTTCCTCTGTTTCTTGATTTCTAGGGTTTTCATGCAAGGGATGATGGAATCTTTTGATTCCCTTCAAAAGGTGGCTTTAGATTTGAGTTCTCAAGTCCCCTTGTCATTGCTAATCTGTTTGCAAGAGATCATGAGCAAAGAATGAGAGATCATTGAGTTTTTTGGATTTTGGCTAATTCTCTGTAGAAGTTACAGTTTTTTTGTCAAAATCCTAATTTCTAGCTCTCTTGGAGAAATCTTTGGTTTCCAGAGGTTAAATGATGTTTAGAACATGTTCTTGATCTCTTGGCCTGAGGAGAATAGAAACATTTCTCAAATTTCAATTAAATCAGCAAGAACCTGCTTTTCAGTTTCGGGCTGTGCTTGATCTCTGCTGTCGGTCAGTCTACGGTCGACCGCCGGCGATGGCGGTTCGACCGGCTCGGGCGGTCGACCGCCCAGTGATGCGGATCGACCGCCCAAGAGCTGTGGTGTGACCGCCCCTGCTGGTTTCTACTGACTGTGTTCTTTTTGTTGCCAGTTTCTCTTGAGGTCTTTTATTGATTAATCCTTTTATTTGCATTTCTTCTCTGTGTTTCAGTATTTCCAGTAAGCATGAGCTTTCACTCTTCATAGCTTTTTAGCTATCGGAGAGGAGGTTTGCATGTGGATACTTTTGAGGGGCGTAATTTTTAAAGAGGCACCATTTAGCCCCTCTGTTGCTATATCCGATTCCACAATTGGTATCAGAGCCGGTTAGCTCTTCTTCGACGACCTCGACCTCAGCGAGGTGGAGGGGTGGAGTGACAACGATGGGAAGGACGAGCAAGACCCCAAGGGTGGCGACGACTTCTCCGGTATGTGCTTCATGGCCCTTGAGGGTGAAGTGAGCGACAGCTAGCTTTATTCCGACTCCGACGAGGTATACCCCTCATACGACCAGCTTAATGATGCTTTTCTTAAGCTAGGAAAATTTAATGCTAGATCTAGAGCTAGGTAGCGAGTTGGAGAAGGAAGCAGATAGATTGTCACGGGAGCTTACTTCACTTATATCTGCTCACTCCCGTGACGAATGTGATACATGCTGTGCTTTGCTTGAATACATGGAGAAATTAAGGACCTCTCATAATAGTCTGTCTTCTGAGCTTGATATGCTTAAGGTGGAGAATGTTAGTCTTTTAGCTGAACTAGAGATGAGTAGGACTGTTGTTCTTTCATCTACTGTTGTTGAGACTACATTTTGCCCCTCATGTCAGGATAAAGACAACGCATTTAGAGGTCTTTATACCATGCTTATTGATCTACCCGAGACTTGTGAAAGTTGTAATAATCTGAAGATGAACCTAAAAAGGGCAGATCATAAAATTGCTGAGTTACAAGCTTTTCTTCTTGAGCCCATTGCTTCATGTATGAACTGTCCCAAGCTGACTGCTGAGCTTGAATCTGTTTCCAAGCAGTTTCAAGAATTAGTTGATGACAATAACAAATTGGCTCAATATGCTTCTAAGGACCCTGTTAGCTCACCATGCAATAATTGTAACAAACTAAAATCTGACCTGATTGCATTGGATGAAAAATGTGTGAAGCTGACTAAGGACCTTCTAGGATGAAAAATCAGAAGAATGGACACTCGATCGAGAGATGCTTCAGGCGCGCCAAGATCGCACGTAGAGACCGTGTTGACGCTCTTAGGCGTATTCAGGGTCAGCCCCAGACCTTGAGTGCACCTAAGACCAACACGAGGTCTAGAGTTGCTTCTACTGATGAGTTTGGGCAGCATCGAGGACTTGGATTTTCTGAGTTTTCTGGTTTTTGTCCTCGATATGCCTCTAGTCGTGAATTCCACCGTTCTGAGGGTAGATCTTGTTTCCCCCGTCGAGATGGCTACCCGCGGCGTGATCAGCATATTGTTGGTACTCCGACTCGCTCTCCCGTAGCAGTCGGACCCAGCAACAGCTTCAGGTCTACACATAGACCTTCTGCTTCTTTGAGCGACAGAGAGCGTAGGGTAGTTAGAGGTCAGTCATGTGTGACTACTTCTTCTGCTCGACGTGTTACTCAGTATTGGGTGCCAAAATCACTCTTGATTTATCCCAGTACTGAGCCTTTACTCTCTGTTTGACTCAGGTTCGCCGGGCTGGGAAGGGAAAGGTTTGGCTTGTAGACTCCGGTTGTTCTCGTCATATGACCGGAGGCTCCCGTTGGTTCTGTTCCCTAGCCCGTGCTCCAGGTGATGAGACTACCACCTTTGGAGACGCTTCGTCTGGGCGCGTCATCGCGAAAGGTACTGTGCACGTTAATGATTCATTTATTTTGAAAGATGTTGCCTTGGTGAGTAAGCTGCATTATAATTTGCTTTCAGTCTCTCAGCTTACCGATGACGGTTACGAGGTGAGCTTTAAGAAAAACAATTGCAAAATTCTTGATTCTTCGGGTAGTCTGGTTTGCAGGATTTCTCGTTATGGGAGGATCTTTCATGCTGATTTTGTTGTGTCTTCTGGTGATCCTCTCAGGTGTTTAGTTGCTTTAGAGTCCCGCGACCTTACTTTCTGGCATAGGAGACTTGGTCATATTGGATCTGATTATTTGACCCGAGTTAGCGGCCACGATCTCATTCGTGGTCTGCCAAAACTCAAGATAGTTAAAGATCTAGTTTGTGCTCCATACCAGCATGGCAAGATGGTTGCCGCTTCTCACCCTCCGGTCACAGTGACTATGACCGATGCACTAGGACAGCTGCTCCATATGGACACAGTTGGACCAACTCGAGTGCAGTCAGCAGGAGGAAAGTGGTATGTCCTTGTCGTGGTCGATGACTTCTTGAGGTATTCTTGGGTGTTTTTCTTAGCCTCGAAGGATGAGACATATACCCATTTTCGGGGTTTGTTTAGTAAGCTTTCTGTTGAGCTCCCAAGTTCCTTACAAGCGATCCGTAGTGACAATGGCACCGAGTTCAAGAATTCTTACTTTGAGAGGTTTTTCGGTGAGACCGGTGTAGAACACCAGTTCTCTTCTCCATACGTCCCTCAGCAGAATGGCGTTGTGGAGAGGAAGAACCGTACCCTAGTCGAGATGGCCAGGACGATGCTTGATGAGTACTCTACACCGAGGAAGTTTGGGTTGAGGCTATAGCCACCGCGTGCCATGTTTCGAATCGAGTTTTTCTCAGGGCACACTTGCATCGCACCTCTTATGAGTTGAGATATGGGCGAAAGCCCAGCGTCTCGCATTTTCGTGTGTTTTGATGCAAGTGTTTTATCTTGAAGTCCGGGAACCTAGATAAGTTCGAGTCACATTCTTGTGATAGGATCTTTCTAGGTTACTCGCCTTCTTCGCGGGCTTATAGGATCTGGAACTGCAAGATTAGTAAAATGGTAGAGACCTGCGAGGTGACCTCTGATGAGGCCAGTCCGGGTAACCGATATCTCAGGTTCTTTAGAGCAGTCCGAGACCATCTTCGTGGATGATGAGAACGATGCAGATGAGAGTTGTCTACCTGATCCAGTTCCTCATCCTCCCCTTGAGGTGCCTTCTTCCATTGCACCTTTAGGAGATCAGCCCATGCCTTCTGCTTCCTCTGGAGCTAGTGGCTCTGTTCCTACCTCTTCAGCTCATGAGGTAGAGGCCACTTCTTCATCTCATCCAGGACCTCCCCGAAACATCCAAAAAGACCATCCTTCCGAGCAGGTGATTAGAGACCTCTTTGAGCGCGTCACACGCTCAAAATCTGGCTGTCACAATTCTGTCTCTATTCTCCCTTCATTGCCTAATTTGAGCTCAAGGACGTCAGTCATGCACTTTCTGATGAGTCTTGGGTCAATGCCATGCATGAGGATTTAGAAAATTTTGAGAAAACAAGGTCTGGTCGCTTGTTGAGCCCCCTCGAGGTCACAATGTTATTGGGACTAAGTCGGTGTTCAAGAACAAGCAGAGTGAGGATGGGGTAGTTATTTGAAACAAGGCTAGACTAGTAGCTCAGGGTTTCTCCCAGGTTGAGGGTCTAGATTTTTAGACCTTTGCCCCTGTAGCGAGACTTAAGGCCATTAGAATCCTGCTTGCTTTTGCAGCTTCTAAGGGTTTCAAGCTCTACCAGATGGATGCCAAGAGTGCCTTCCTCAATGGGTTTATTGAGGAAGAAGTCTATGTCAGACAGCCTCCAGGTTTCGAAAACCCCAAATACCCAAACCATGTCTACAAGCTTTCTAAAGCATTGTATGGACTTAAGCAGGCCCCTAGAGCTTGGTATGAGAGGCTTAAGTCCTATTTGTTGAGTCATGGTTTTGAGATGGGTAAGGTAGATAAGACCTTGTTCATTCGCCGACATGGCACTGACCTTCTGCTCGTCCAGATTTATGTGGATGACATCATCTTTGGCGGCTCTTCTCATGCTCTTGTCTCACAGTTCTCGGATGTCATGAGCATGATGGGTGAATTGACCTTCTTCCTTGGCTTCTCGGACGCAGACCTTGGGTGAGTTAAGTCCTCTTCCTGTCTTTCCCTTAGAGCCTTCTCGGACGTAGACTTTGCCGCCTGTAGGATAGATAGGAAGAGCACTTCTGGCACCTGCCAATTTATTGGCACTTCTCTTGTCTCTTGGTCTTCTAGGAAGCAGTCTGGTGTTGTACAGTCCACTACAGAGGTCGAGTACGTTGCCGCAGCCAGTTGCTGCAGCCAGGTACTTTGGATGGCTTCGACCCTACGGGACTTTGGGTTAGTTATAGACAGTGTTCCACTCTTTTTGTGATAATACTTCTGCTATTAACATTACTAAGAATCCAGTGCAGCACTCTCGGACCAAGCATATTGATATTAGATATCACTTAGAGACCATGTGGAGAAGGGTGACATAGTGCTCTAGTTTGTGGAGAGTGACTACCAGTTGGCTGATATCTTCACCAAGCCTTTGGATAGCACTAGGTTTCCAGCCTTGTAGGGAGAACTTGGGGTGGTTTGTCCTTATGGACTGTAGTGAGGGGGAGCTTTGTGCTTTACTGCTTTATCTTGCTTAATTATGCTCTTGTTCTCATCTTGTTGCATTGCATTCGGGGTGCATTTGGGTTAGTCCTCTTAGCATAGATTAGAGTGTATCTCTCGTCTAGTTGCTTAGATTTCTTCCCCTCATCTTGTGAGCTAGGATGCCGTTTATTAGCTGTCTCTCTTCTCACTAGGTCGAGCTCACTCACTTCTTATAGGTTCTAGTAAGGGTTGGGCCACCCTTGGGTAGACATGGAACGTGTTTGCTCTTTAGTGTGTTAGATGGACAGTTGATAGTCCTAGTGTCATATGGGGTAGATGAGAGTCTGTCTGAGCCATAGTATCCTCTATATCTTTTCTATGCTTTAAGGACTGTCTTTTCTGTTTTCTTTGCCAGCTTCTCAGTTTATAGCTTTGGTTCAAGGGGAGTTCATTTGGGAGCTTCTGGAGCTTAATATTGACATAACTCAACTTGAACTAAAAATGTATCACATGTTGAGGGGGAGCTGGATTTCCTGCACTTCTTTTTAGCATTCTGCATTGTAATATAACTGCATGGAGCCTTGACTATTATCCTTAGTTGACATGTTTATAATGCTTTACATCTTGCCATGATCTGTGCTTAATTGCTAGATTTATCATGTCTTTATATGTGTCGTCAAGCCTTTGCCATTGATCAGTTAATTAAAATTGCACAACTTGAATTAAGACATGTCATGTTCGCTCTTGCAAATAGTCTGTCTTTAGTTATCCTTTATGATTCATGCCATATCAAATAGGCTAAGTTGAGCTTTGAATCTCTAATTGAGCTTTAGATTGAGCTATGATAGTTTCTTAATAAATCATGAGTTAGTACAACTGTTTAAAGCAAAAAGATCTCTTTTTATGTGCGAAAGGACTAATCTCACCAATTCTTTCCCATAAGACTGCTTGCCATTGCACTAGGCATGAACTCAGGGTGAGTTTTGGATGACCAAGATCATCTCCTTAAACTTCTTGCTTGGAATGGTCGCATAAGGCTTGAGATCTAGCATATGACAAAAATTTTGGTTGGAAATAACTATAAGCTTCAAAAGAAAAATATGTTCATTGTGCTGAATTTGCTTAAATTCAAAAAGACTAAAGTGCTTGAACAAATGATTCACTTTTGAACTTGTAGCACTCTAATTTGACTCAATTCTAGCTTCTTGGTTCCACTTAGATTATTGACATGGCTTGCATTATTTTTGCATACCTTTAGCTAGACCTTGATCTTGAATGGCTTGACATGTTAAAAGAATTCATCTAATATTCAGATTGTTACTTATGTGGCTTGGTTTGATTATGCATATTTTGTCATGATCTTGATAGCATTCTCTTGTATTATGGCTTGGTGTAATACTTAATGGTCATTTCGGATAATCTTCATGGCTCTAATTGCTTAGATTGAATAAAATTCAGCCACATCATGTTTTATTTTCCTCCAAAGAACCTTGATGATGTTATTGCCAAAAGAGGGAGAATAGTTGGAGAAAAATCCATTTTGGGAGTTTTGGGAGCGTTTGAGGAAAACTTGCTCTTTCTTTTGCTCTTTCTGTCAACATGGTCATTAGCATCATTTTCTTCCTTTGGACCATGTTTGACTCTCAAACAAACTCAATTCTCTTGCTTTTTCTGTGTTTGTCAATATACTCATCAAGGGGAGATTGAGAGACCATGTGGAGGTATCCCCATGATGGTGATGAGTAATTGACGGTTGGTTTAGTGAGTTTGAGTTTGTTTTGGGTATTCTAGGGTTGAGTACCTTTACTTGTGCTAATAATGATTATGCTGTTTCGTACGGTGCTATGTGACGGTTTGCTTGTCTGTGTGACTGCAGGACTTCGGAGCTAGGTCATGGTGAGGCGAGGAGGACCGGGACTAGGAAAAGGAGGTGTTGAGGTCCAGACGGTCGGTGATGCCGAAGATGATCGAGGCTAGTGAGGTGGTTGCGAGTCGGGAGACGAGGAACCGGAGCTGGAGCTACCGGTGACGGACACGACAAGCAACGACGAGAGAACCGGGACTAGGCTCAGCGAGGAGTCGGAGGTCTAGATGGTTTGGAGGTCGATTGCAGTCGTACGCGATAAAATAGACCCAGACTAGACTCAGGTGGAGTCGGAGATCTCGGTCGGTGTCGGGTGGACACGACCGATAGCGGTGAGAGGATTGAGACTAGACTCAGGGAGGAGTTGAGGTCCAGACGGTCAGGATGCCGGGTGCGGTCGTGTGCAGCGAAGCGGACCGGACTAGGCTCAGGGAGGAGTCGAGGTCCAGTTGGTCAAAGGTGCCGGTTGCGGGAAGCTTCTGAGAAGGTGCTTGAGGGGCAAATTGGTAATCTAACTCAAGCAATGGAGGTGCAGGCAGATTTCCCTCCAAAAATCTGGTTTGACCCTTACCTCATATGTGTGTGTGAGGTTTGAGTGGGTATAGTATGGTACTTCTTGTATTTCTCGTTGAGGGTGTGCCCTTGTTGTTAAAAGGAGAGGGATGTGCAGCAAGGAGGGTAAGCATTCAGGTTAGAGAGCTCATTCTAGTGGAGGAGTGTGTGTGTTAGCTCCTGAGTGTTCCCAGCGTGTGTGAGCACCTCTCTCAAGCATGTAGTGAGGAGGTAGCATTTCCTTTATCCAACTGCGTATGGGGACGTAGTGGGATGCTTGTAATCACTATGTAATTATTCATCTCTTTGCAAATGAATCCATTTGAGTTTTCTCCAGTTTCAGTTTGTTTTCTGTTTATTGATGCTCTCTGCCTATTTTCTTCTTTTTGTTGATTGAGCTAATTCTTTGAGCAAAGAGTAGCAAAATGGATTGCTCTGTGATGGGATGATGTTTCAAGACCATTTGGTCGGATAAACTCCCTAGAGTCCAATGGAAAAATCAAAGATTTCTAGGGTTTTCATGCAGGGGATGATGGAATCTTTTGATTCCCTTCAAAAGGTGGCTTTAGATTTGAGTTCTCAATCCCTCTTTCATTGCTAATCTGTTTGCAAAAGATCATGAGCAAAGAATGAGAGATCGTTGAGTATTTTGGATTTTGGCTCATTCTCTGTAGAAGTTACAGTTTTTTGTCAAAATCCTAATTTCTAGCTCTCTTGGAGAAATCTTTGGTTTCCAGAGGTTAAATGATGTTTAGAACATGTTCTTGATCTCTTGGCCTGAGGAGAATAGAAACATTTCTCAAATTTCAATTAAATTGGCAAGAACCTGCTTTTCAGTCTTGGGCTGTGCTTGATCTCTGCTGTCGGTTGGGTTAACCGGTCAGACCGGCCGGCAGTAGGCGGTCAGACCGTCCGGCAGTAGGCGGCCTGACCGGCCCAAGAGCTGCGGTCTGACCGCCGTTGCTGGTTTCTGCTGACTGTGTTCTTTTTGCTGCCAGTTTCTCTTGAGGTCTTTTATTGATTAATCCTTTTATTTGCATTTCTTCTCTGTGTTTCAGTATTTCCAGTAAGCACGAACTTTCACTCTTCATAGCTTTTTAGCTATCGGAGAGAAGATTTGCATGTGGATACTTTTGAGGGGCGTAATTTTTAAAGACGCACCATTCACCCCCCTCTGTTGCCATATCCGATCCTACATAAGTCTTGCATTGAATTGGACATAGACAAGATTGTTGAGGTGGTGAGCATCTAATTTATTTCTCTTCTTGTATGTATCTACGAGTTGCAAAGTAAAGGTTAGTTAAGTACTTAAATTGAAATAGTGACATATGAGATGGGACTTGAGAGTTAGTAAGTAACCATGTAAAAAGTGCTCTAATTTCTTTCACATCCGGATGAACTTGAGGTCAAGGAAAGAATTCTTATAGCCAATCTTTGCAAGCAAGGAACATGACATCCATACTTAGACCAGCAATTGGCTACATAATAGGAAGCAAAAATATTAGTAATGGACAAAAGACAATTTGCATGTATTGATTCATTAAATTTGAGAAGTAAGAACAAGTTTACCGGGAATAAGATCAAATTTTTGACATCCAAGTTGTGTAGGAGCTTTCCCAAAGGTTTCCGTTTTATCCTTGAAAATGTCAAAGTCGATATTGAGTACTTGATCCATTGCTTCTTCATCACCATGATAAAAGATTTTGACACATTCAATGAAGCCATCCATTATGGTTTGTTCCAAAAGGATCGATCGATCATGATAACTGTACTATGGATTCAATAGGTATGCCATCATGTGCAATGGAGAATCAAGTCTTCCCTTCATCTTTTTGCATCAATTGTTTCAATTATCAACTTGTTGTTACTCTCCACATTATTCAAGGATTCTTTGATTTGCTTCTTAGCTTCTAGAATTTCTCCATAAAGAAAGGCCATGGATAGACCATCCCCATCAACCATGCGGAGAACTTTGACCAATGGCTCAAAAACCTTCAAGTAAATGAGAAAAATACAAGTATTATCAAATAGTGAAATAGCACACAATAGAAGACATACAAATATAAAGTTAGAAGTAGGCTATACCTTCAACATTTTGCTCACACCATTTCAAAAGGACCTACTAATGAGTGTCTTTGTTGCCGCGATGCCTTTGCCCTTTTTAGTATGAGTGGATTCTTCCCATTTCTTACTTAGCACCATCACTCTTAGTTCAACGTTCTTCCCAATCAAACATTGCAAAGTAAGAAAGGCCGAAGCAAATCTTGTCACCCCGGCCTTATATATCTCTTCTCTTTGTGTGTCGCCTCATCAAGGCCAATGTCTTATTATGTGAATAAATAAAAACGGTCAAAGATTTCGCTTGATCAAGTGTCTTTTTATACTTTGCTATGGTACCAATTCCTTGAAGCATTAAGTTTATGGTGTGTGTTGCACATGAGCTCTAAAAGATAGTTGGTCTTTTGGCCTTCAACAATTCTTTTGCTCTCATATTGTTGGAAGCATTATCCGTCACTACTTGCACAACATTTTGTGGACCTATTTTTTCAATACAAGCATCCACATACTCCAAGATACATGTCCCCAATGAGCAATGCACACATAAGTTCATTATGCTCCTCCTCCTTTGGTCCGTCCAAGCATCGGTCATAATAGAGCACCCGGTCATGACTCTCTCTTCCTCATGTGCCTTCAACAAACAACTTGTTCTCGCCACCTCCTCCTTCAACAATGGCCCTCGACATTCATATTGGGAAGGATCTAAGAATCCTGGGCCAAATCAACCAACGGTTTCCATCATTCGCTTGAATTCATCATTATTTATGGCATTGAACGGTACACTTAAGGTGTAAAAATGAAAATATGATACAAGGTTAATGCATACATAAATTAATATTTAATGGCATTGGAAAGTACACCTAAAGAGCAACAATGAAAATATGTTACAAGATATACCTGATACGTAAAGCCACCTCGCCACATATTGCTTCACCTTATGAAGCCTCTCTTTCCATATTGTCTCTGTAATTTTTTGTTGCCACTTAAGCTCTTGAGTGCTTAAACTACTACCTTGAGGATTAATTGGATTGGTAAGCTTATCCATAGGGCCTAACTTTCGAGGTGCCGATCCTCCAATCTCTTCGAGCCCTTCATCATCCTCACCATCACCTCGAATGGTCACAACATCCCTAACCTCATCCTCATGAGCTTTCTTGCTCTTCTTCTTGTTCCTTGCCTCCGCAATAGAGTTTTGATACTTCTCTTGGTCTTCCTTTGTGGATTTGGGGCATTTCACAACATTCCCACTAATGTGTGCAATATGTTGCTTGATCCTATAGATCCCACTGGAAACAACCTTATCACACAAAATGCATTTTACCTTTCATACGAACGGGGTCCCAATCTTCCAATAGGTTCTGGATATGTTCGATTTGGTGGAGGCTAATTCGATCCGGCTTCCGAACAACACGTTCCGAACCCAGCAATCGCAGCACCACGCCTCCTCAGGTTATCAACCATGCACAGCCGGTTGACCTCGCCAAGAAGGCTAATCCTTGCCTGCGAATCGAAGAACACAAGAAAGAACAAGGAAGAACACAACTGAATTACAGATGTATTGATTTAGCACTCAAAAGTTGGAGTCTCACAAACCGATGAACGGCGAAACTGTTCAAAGACAGAATTAATCTAAGCAAAACCCAAACCCTAATGGTGGGGGTGGCGGCTGGATATAAAGGACTGAGGGGCGTGCAAAACCCCTGGACGCGCCCTAATGGGCTCCAACACGATACAAAGCCGAACGGCCCAAAAGACGGTGACGCAGCACCCTGACAGATTCTGAACGCCCACTTGTTTCGATGATTCTCGTTGCCTCAGAAGGCATTTTTACATGGGACCAGAGCCATTAGAAAGGCTGTCTTCTCAGCTTTCCATCCATATGTAGAACGTCCAAAACAGAGCCCGGATGCGATCTGGGCATCTATTTTAGTGCGGCCTGGTTCTGGACTCCGAATTGGATTCGAAGTCGGCTTGAGTTGGCCCTCCAACATGATTCGACCGCCCTTGCTGGACTTGTGCATCTCGTAGTCCTTCTCCAAGTACTTCCAGGTCCTCTCCATGGTTTCTAATCATAATTAAATCATTAGGTAGCAATCGATTCTCAAATGAACAAAAAGAAGTACTTAGGAACGAGCTCACCTGTAAATTCAATTGTCGGGCGCGAGCTCTAGTGATTGGTCCTTGAATGTCAAGTGGAGGAGTGTTGTGTGTATCCGAAGAAGTGATGTCCTCATCATCCTCCCCCTCTTGAAGCGGAGTTGTCCTCAACTCAGTCTCATCTTCTTCTCCCAAGTATGGCATCAAATCTTGGTGGTGGAGTGTTCCGCTCGATTATATGCGAACTCAACATGCGGCAAACACTCTTCCCACAGCTTCAAATTATTCTTCAAAACAGCTCTCAACATGGTAGACAATGTGCGATTCACCACCTCAGTTTGGCCATCAGTTTGTGGGTGACATGTTGTAGAGAATAACAACTTTGTACCCAACTTGTTCCATATAGTACGCCAAAAGTGACTCAAGAACTTGTCATCACGATCTGAAACAATAGTAGAAGGCATACCATGCAAACGAACTATCTCTTTGAAAAAGAGGTCAGCAATATGAACATCATCATCGGTTTTATGACATGGTATAAAGTGAGTCATCTTAGAAAAGCGATCCACAACAACAAAAATGCTATCCCTCCCCCTCTTAGTCCTGGGCAATCCTAAAACAAAGTCCATAGAAATATCTGCCCACGGAATAGAAGGAACAGGAAGAGGCATATATAAACCATGTGGATTCAAGCGAGACTTAACTTTTTGACATGTAGTGCAGTGAGCCACAAACCGCTCAACATCTCGCCTCATCTTTGGCCAAAAGAAGTGTGTGGCCAGAATATCCTCTATCTTCTTAGCACCAAAATGTCCCATCAAACCGCTCCATGCGCCTCCTGTAACAACAAAAGACGAACGGATCCAACTGGAATGCATAGGCGATTAGCTCTAAACAAAAATCCATCATTGATCATGAATTTATTCCATGCTTGTCCCTCTTTACAATGCAACAACACATCCTTAAAATCAGCATCAAAAGCATATTGTGCTTTAATAGATTCAAGACCAAAAATGCGATAACCAAGTTGAGACAACATGGTATAGCGTTGGGACAAAGCATCAGCAATCTCATTTTTCTTCCCTTTTTTGTGTTTAATGACATAAGGAAAAGATTCAATAAATTCAACCCACTTAACATGTCTACGATTCAAATTGGTTTGACTACGAATATGCTTAAGTGATTCATGATCGGAATGAATGACAAATTCTTTAGGCCATAAATAGTGTTGCCACGTCTCTAAAGAACGAACAAGAGCATACAATTCTTTATCATACGTGGAATAATGAAGAGCAAGACCATTCAATTTTTCACTAAAGTAGGCAACAGGTTTGCCTTCTTGCATCAAAACACCACCAATACCAATTCCGCTAGCATCACATTCCAGCTCAAAAGTCTTACCAAAATCCGGAAGTTGGAGCAATGGTGGTGTGTAAGCTTGTCCTTCAAAAGATTAAAGGACTCCTCTTGTGATGGCCCCCAATGGAACACGACGCTTTTCTTTGTCAACTCAATCAACGGTGTCGCAATGGTGCTGAATTCCTTGACAAAGCGGTGATAAAATCCTGCAAGGCCAAGAAAACTCCGCACTTGGGAGACCGTCGTGGGCGTGGGCCAACTCCATATCGCCTCCACCTTGGCTCTATCAAACTCAATTCCCTGTGGAGTCACAACATAGCCAAGAAAAGAGACTCGATCCGTGCAAAAGGTGCACTTCTCAAGGTTACCAAACAAACTTGCATCTCTCAAAACATTAAAAATAGCACATAAGTGATTCAAATGTTCATCCATGGACTTGCTATAAATCAAGATATCATCAAAGTAAATGACCACAAATTTGCCAATGAAAGGACGTAAAACCTCGTTCATTAATCTCATGAAAGTGCTAGGTGCATTAGTTAAACCAAAAGGCATGACTAACCACTCATACAAGCCGAACTTAGTTTTAAAATCAGTTTTCCATTCATAACCAAGTTCCATTCTTATTTGGTGGTATCCACTACGCAAGTCAATCTTTGTGAAAATTATAGCACCACGCAACTCATCAAGCATGTCGTCTAGCCTAGGAATAGGATGACGATACCGTATAGTAATGTTGTTAATGGCTCTACAATCTACACACATACGCCAAGAACCATCTTTTTTTGGAACCAAAAGAACAGGAACAGCACAAGGACTAAGGCTCTCACGTCCACGGTCCAAAAGGTCTTTGACTTGTCGCTGAATCTCCTTAGTCTCTTCGGGATTGGTCCTGTACGCCACACGGTTTGGCAAACTTGCTCTAGGGATCAAGTCAATCTGGTGCTCAATCCCTCGAATGGGTGGAAGTCCTGGAGGTATCTCATCAGGGAAAACATCTCTAAACTCCTGCAAAAGGTTAGTGACAGGAGCAGGCAAAGTGCAAGATATATTATCAAGAGAAAATAAAGCATCTTTGAACACAAAAGCATAGCATGTATCATTAACATCATCAATTGCAGCAAGGTCTGATTTTGTGGCAAGCATAACAGAATTTTTCAAATGGAGTATTTGCTGTTTTTCAGATTTTTCATGTTCGTTTGGATCATTAGTAGCAGCAGCTCTCTCCCTATCGGCCTCTATAATCTCAGCTGGGGTCAAAGGCAGTAAAGTAACGTTCTTTCCCTTATGCATAAAAGTGTATTTGTTACTACTACCATGGTGTAAAGCATCATTATCAAATTTCCAAGGTCGACCCAATAAAAGAGAGCATGCTTGCATGGGAACCACATCACAATCAACATGATCAGCATAAGCACCAATGGAAAAATGGACTCGGCATGTTTGCGTTACCTTAGCTTTTCCAGAGTCATTTAACCACTGAATATGGTATGGATGTGGATGCGGTCGCGTGGTCAAGCTTCTTGACCAAATCAGAACTCACCAAGTTGTTGCAGCTTCCTCCATCAATGATGACACGTGCGTGCCGGTTCTTGATTGCGAAGAAAGTCTGAAAAAAATTATGGCATAGCAGCTTATCGGGTTGTTGTACCTGTGTGCTGAGGACTCGCTGCACAATGATGCTCCGTAGCGTCGCTGTGGACGCCGCACCAAGGACCAGGTCATCATCACCACCGCCATTGGCGTCCGAGGCAGCAGCAACATCATCATCCTCCTCGACATCCGAAGTGCTGATGTAGTCTCCATCTTCTGTGGCGATGTATGCCCGTTGGCTAGGGCAATTCTTCTGCACATGACCAAGCCCATGGCAGCGGTGGCACTGAATGTCGGAGGAGCAGCCCGTTGACGCCACGGAAAAAGTACTCTTAGCTGGACCCTGCAAAGAATTTTTTGTAGAATCTGCAAGGCGTGTCGTGGAAGGTGGCTTCGGTGGCGCTGCTGCAAACTTGTTCACAGGTGGTGGAGGAGAACTGATGAGGCGATGGGGTCCCGATCTTCCGATAGGATGATAACTATCGATTTTGGCGGAGTTAACCCTTGCAATCCGACTACAATCGAACGACGTCGCTTACGCCTTAGCAATCGCTGAACCAACCCCAAGATGTTATCAACCGTACCAAGAACGCGGTTGACCTGACCACGAAGGTCTATTCCTGCATGCAACCGAAGAACACGCAAGAACAAGATAACAAGCAATCTGAAATTGCAAATATTGATATTGAATTCAAAAAGTGGGATTCCGAAGGCTGTCTTGACAGGTGGTCGTCCGACACAACTGAAGAACAGAAGTTTGCATAATAGCTAAACCTAAATTCAACAAAATCCAAGTCCTAACAAGGAAGGCGGCGGCTCCTTTATAGGGAGAACAACCAGGAGGGGCGTCCAAAGTGCATGCTCTAGGGTTGCAAGGCCCATGGGCCCAATTGGTGGTGGCGCAGCACCCTTTTGACTCGGACTCAAAAACCAACGTGGATTGTTTTGATGATTGCAGCCGGCTCGGATGGAATTTGAAGATGAGGTTGGATCCGTGGGAAAGTAGCCTTCATAAGCTTTCCATGAAGTACAAGAACGTCCCAAACGGAGTCGGTATGAGAAAGTTACGTTCGTTTCAACTTGCACCATTGCAGCAGTCCGAATCTGATTCCAGTACGTGACCAATATGGACTCTTTTGATGATTACGGCTGTCTCGGATAGAATTTGAAGATGGGGTTGAATCCTTTAGAAAGTAGACTTGATAAGCTTTCCATCAAGTCCAAGAACGTCCCAAATGGAGTCCGTATGAGAAAGTTACGTCTGTTTAAACTTGCACCATTGCAGTAGTCCGAATCTGATTCCAGTACGGGTGCTGTAAAAATATATATTTTCATTATTAGGTAGCATCATATTCTCATTTAAAATATGTTGAGGCTCAAGAAACGAATTCACCTTTAGTTCAATCTTGATATTGGGCGCTATTGTCGTATGTGTTTGTGGCGTGGTCACATCATCCTCCCCTTCTTGACAGAAAACCGTCCTCGGTTTTAACGTATGTGTAGCCTCACATATTGCATGATCTTGATCGTAAATCTCGGTATATGATAACAAACGCAACAAACCCTCATTATGTAATATCATAAGTTCTTTATCAAGCAAAGTAAAACCTCTTTGAAACGAGCTCACCTTATAATTTAAGCGATGCGTAGGAGCTCTTGTAATTAGGACAACAAGCATAGCAAATATGGTTGTATCCATAGGGGTCATGTCCTCATCATCCTCCCCTTCTTGAAAACAAAGCCGTCCTCGGCTTTTGATAAACTGAAAGTATGGTAACAAAGAAGCCAAGGTGTATGCATGGTATATGTATATGTCATTCGTTTTAACAGTTCTTCGTTGTTGCACAATTAATATTATAACACAGCAGCAATCATAAAAGCTCATTGTATTATTAACCCAAAAGTAATTATATATGTTAATGAACAAATCAAAATTTCTCACACAGTAATTATTGCAACTTGTTTTACAAATGTAAATGAAGCATTTATGCAATTCAAATCTTTGAAGTTGTAAACTTGTTGTGGTGGCACATATGGGCAAAGCTACAACTTTTGGAATCAAACAAAGTTTATCCATATAATCAGATTTCAATTGAGCAATAGCAAATTCATCTAGTAAGGGTGAAAAGATTTGCAAGTTCTTCCATACATCAATTTCATTATTTGGATTGTCAATGTTAGATGGTTCAACAAGAGAAGAACACATAGGCATTGGATGAGTACTAAATTTTACTTCCCTCTCATATTGAACAAGATTCAACACACAAGAATTGTCCAAAACAGCAAGGTTCAATTCATTCATGTGATCACAAGTTATGCATATTTGATATACAAGAAATTGGTTTTCTACACCATAATCTCCAATCAAATTAAACTTATACCCAGGAGTGTTGGCACTAAACAAGAATTTTGAACATGCAAGTTCAGAAACTTTCTCCATAGCACAATCCAAACTAACGGCCTCATTAAGCATGATATAGCACAATGCATCAGCAGGGGATATTCTATCAAATACTTCCTTATGTGTAATTAATTCGACATGTGCAAAATTATGAGAATTTAGATCAACACATGGTTCGTTCAAGTCAACACAAGGAATATCAAAAGATTGCACTACAGCGGGTATATACTCACAAGGTTGCTCTATATCTTGTTGTAGCACCAAATCAGTACCTTTGTCATTATCGTCCTCATCAGATATTGTAGGTACCTCAAACTTCTCCAGTAATGGCATAAGATGCACCAGATCATCCTTCACCTCTTCAAGTATCTCGGTGGTATCTGTAGATGGAGTAGGAACCAAAACAATATCAACATTTTCAGTTACCTCAGGTTGCACCTCGCTTGTGACCGTGGGTGCTGGAGGTACAAAACGATGTCGCAATTTCTTTTCATGTGCTCCCATGTGTATATATAGTGGAAATCGAGATTTGACCACCAATGTTGAATATCACCAATCAGTGCCGTCCTTGCCATGCTCATCTTCTCAACAGGATCAAGATCCTGTCTTTCAAAGTAGCTATCCAACATAATAACCCACAAGAAGTAGTCTGACGACGTACTCTCATCGGTGAGTGGCAAGATATATACCGGTAATTGTTTCCCTTCGAGTTCAAATCTACCCGCGATGACATCATAATCTACCCATTTTCCAAAGTCTGTCATTGTTAGTAGAAAACAAGAAAACAAATCACAAATAAATGTTCCTATCAACTACTAGGATATGGAGGCTCAAATCAAGTCACACATCTCTCAAGCTCTTACCAAATTCTTACGAGTTCTTACCAAAGCAAACAGGTGGTGCAACCGGTGGCTGGTTCATGATAAATCTAACTCAAGTGATGAGTAAAGCGATTGCAAGGTACAGCGAGACCTGTTTGGTTAGTAGAAAAGTGGAGCTTGGATAGGCTATGTATTTTGTAGCAAAGGAAAACAATCAATTAATTTCAGAAATTGCACAGAATTGAATTATAGTTCGTATCTAGCACTTAGCCTATGTTGCTGATCAACCAAAGATGGAAGAAGGCTAAAATAAGTGTATGGCAATGTATGAGAGTGGTAAATACAAGATAATTCAATCGAATGCAATCTGCAATTGAAGAACACAAAGATTGATCCAAAACTTGAAAACTGAAGATTTCTGTCCACTGGACAGCACGTCGGTATTTCGGCCGTAACTTTTTGTCAGTTGCCTTTTTTTTGAATTATTCTTTTTTTTCTCCATTTCCTGACGGCTTTTTCTACAACTTTTGTTTTGGGCCAAGTTCTGGAAACCGACGGAAAAATTCGCACAAACTTCACAACTGCCGGCTGTTGCAGATTCAATCTGGAATTTTAGGTCAACTTTCACCGCAGATATCTCTTAACTGCCTTACTGGAATGACGTGAAATTTTACAGATAGATGGACAATGAAGTTTTGAATCTAATGGCCATGGTCTCACTCAAAAATAATCTCGGAATCAAAAGTTATGGCGTTTTTGGTGGCGGCTGCAGAGAAAGGAAGGATCAGCCGAAATTGGAATTAGGGTTTGGGGTGGGGGATTTTTTTTTTGTTTGGATTTTTATTGGAACAAAGATACGACCAGCAACTAGACAATGCTAAGACGGACACAAATTCAATTTAGCAAACCAAAACTAACAGATTGAAAAGCACAACGGGGTTTGGATAGCGGGAAATTAACTCTTTTTTGTGGGGCAATTTTTCTGGACTATGGGAAATAAAAATCAATCTACTAACTAGGGATACAAAGAATTCCTACCGGTCAACTGAAGCTCTGATACCACTTGATGAGGCGATGGGGTCCCGATCTTCCGATAGGATGATAACTATCGATTTTGGCGGAGTTGACCCTTGCAATCCGACTACAACCGAACGACGTCGTTTGTGCCTTCGCAATCGCTGAACCAACCCCAAGATGTTATCAACCGTGCCAAGAACGCGGTTGACCTGACCACGAAGGTCTATTCCTGCATGCAACCGAAGAACATGCAAGAACAAGATAACAAGCAATCTGAAATTGCAAATATTGATATTGAATTCAAAAAGTGGGATTCCAAAGGCTGTCTTGACAGGTGGTCGTCCGACACAACTGAAGAACAGAAGTTTGCATAATAGCTAAACCTAAACTCAACAAAATCCAAGTCCTAACAAGGAAGGCGGCGGCTCCTTTATAGGGAGAACAACCAGTAGGGGCGTCCAAAGTGCATGCTCTAGGGTTACAAGGCCCATGGGCCCAATTGGTGGTGGCGCAGCACCCTTTTGACTCGGACTCAAAAACCAATGTGGATTGTTTTGAGGATTGCAGCCGGCTCGGATGGAATTTGAAGATGAGGTTGGATCTGTGGGAAAGTAGCCTTCATAAGCTTTCCATGAAGTACAAGAACATCCCAAACAGAGTCCGTATGAGAAAGTTACGTTCGTTTCAACTTGCACCATTGCAGCAGTCCGAATCTGATTCCAGTACGTGACCAACACGGACTCTTTTGACGATTGCGGCTGTCTCGGATAGAATTTGAAGATGGGGTTGAATCCCTTATCAGGTTGTATGCGCATGGTACCCAGTTCATTCCACCAGATAATAGCAAAGTCCTTAAACTCACTGGTAGCTTGTCTAACTCTATGTTGTTCAGGAACCAAGTGAGAATTAAACTTCTGCTCTACCGTCATCTCCCAATTAAGATATATTTCAACATCATAAAGACCAGACAAAGATGGAATGGTAAATTTGACTTTAGCAAAAGGGTCGTCGTTACCATGACGGTTCTGGTTATTACCTCCCATACCATGTCGGTTTTGATGAAGACGCCGACGAAGTCGTGCATATTGTGTCGCCCGCTGATCAATGTTGCCATCCTCATCATACACTATGTCATCATCACGATGATGGCCGTCATTGACAGGTGGCAGGCGTGCCTCCAATGTGTCCATCCGAGCAGTGAAGTCAGCCATCCTCCGCTCCACCCGCTCAATGCCTTCCGTGGTGTTCAACTTGGCAATGGCGGCGACCATGGTGTCCATTCTCGCACCGAGATCAGCGAGTGAAGCTTGTAGCTGGCCACGACTAACACACTCGTTGAAATCGACCGGTGTCCCGTCCCCTTCGTCTGCTGCCATGGTTAGTGGAAACACATGGAAAACAAAAGGATTATCCCTATCAACTACAAGGTAAGGGCAGTGGAAACCCGCAAAGGAAGTGGATACCTGGAGAGTGTGATCCGGCGATTGCAAGGGTCAAAACTGTGCTATCCGGAAGTAGGTATATGGAGCTTGGCAGGCCAAATATGTTAGTGGAACACAAAGCAATAACAGATAGTAATGCTGAAGAAATGTCCAAAGCACTGGTTCTAGTTGCTGGTCTAAATGTGTCCTATATCAGTGTTAGGACATGATGAACAAGGAGTCAAGACCAGAATAGGAAAGCAAAGACAGCAACAAAGATAGCCTGGCAATGAGAAACTTATTTCAGCATAAGCACAAAACAAATGAAGCTCTGTCACCTAAAACTGTGCTCTGTCCCATTTTATTTTTGGGCACGGATAGCACTCTCAGCACTACAAGCCCAGGTGCCAAAATTTTTCTTTTTTTTTCTTTTTTCTGTTATTTTTTTTTCACAAAGCAGAGCACAGAAATAGGAACCACACAAAGTTTCACCTCAATCTGATGTACGGTGTGGTCTACAGAAAATGATGAATGTGCTATAAATTCGGTGATGAACTTTCGGAGCTCGAGTACTTCACTTTCCAGGCCAAATTTGGGCAAAATAAATTTGCAAAAAAATCGCCTGATTTCGAGTCCGTATGAGAAAGTTACGGCCATTTGAAGGAGGGCCTCCGAGTTATGGTTTCTGTGGAGGCCGAAAACGAAATCGGGTGGAGGAAATTGGTGGAATTTGGGGGTGGAAGCTCGGGGAAAGGTGGGGGATGGTGCTGGGAGATCACGAGACGTGATGGATGACTCAAACAGAGGGTGGGATATGGGTGGGAAAACAAAATTGACGGCTAGGGTTTGTATGAGAGGTAGCGGAAGCAAGACAAACCGAAACAAAACACGATCTAAACCAGCAACACAACTCGACTAAGGACACAAACTCAACACTACGGACTCTGAAATCAAATTGTGCAAAAGGCTAAACGAGATCTAGGACAGGAAACAACCTATGACTACAAATTTTTTTAGGGCTTTTTCTTGGACTCTAGGATGAAACCGAAAACAACAAAGGTAGGGTAAACTCGAACCTGAAGAAACACCCAAAGCTCTGATTACTACTTGATAGGAACGGGGTCCCGATCTTCCAACAGGTTCTGGATATGTTCGATTTGGTGGAGGCGCGACACAATTCGATCCGGCTTCCGAACAACACGTTCCGAACCCCGCAATCGCAGCACCTTGTCTCCTCAGGTTATCAACTGTGCGCAGCCAGTTGACCTCGCCAAGAAGGCTAATCCTTGCCTGCGAATCAAAGAACACAAGCAAGAACAAGGAAGAACACAACTGAATTGCAGATGTATTGATTTAGCACTCGAAAGTTGGGGTCTCACAAACCGATGAACGGCGAAACTGTTCAAAGACAGAATTAATCTAAACAAAACCCAAACCCTAATGGTGGGGGTGGCAGCTGGATATAAAGGAGTGAGGGGCGTGCAAAACCCCTAGACGCGCCCTAATGGGCTCCAACACGATACAAAGCCGAACGGCCCAAAAGACGGTGACGCAGCACCCTGACAGATTCTGAACGCCCACTTGTTTCGATGATTCCCGTTGACTCAGAAGGAATTTTGACATGGGACCAGATCCATTGGAAAGGCTGTCTTCTCAGATTTCCATCCATATGTAGAACGTCCAAAACGGAGCCCGGATCCGATCTGGGCGTCCGTTTTAGTGCGGCCTGGTCCTGGACTCCGAATTGGATTCAAAGTCGGCTTGAGATGGCCCTCCAACATGATTCGACCGCCCTTGCTGGACTTGTGCGTCTCGTAGTCCTTCTACAAGTACTTCCAGGTTCTCTCTATGGTTCCTAATCATAATTAAATCATTAGGTAGCAATCGATTCTCAAATGAACAAAAAGAAGTACTTAGGAACGAGTTCACCTGTAAATTCAATTGTCGGGCGCAAGCTTTAGTGATTGGTCCTTGAATGTCAAGTGGAGGAGTGTTGTGTGTATCCAAAGAAGTGATGTCCTCATCAACCTTGTCCAAGTTGTTGGATTCACCAACACACCATATTCCCACCCTACGTCACTTGATTTTCTCTTGAGGTTATCTTCAGTGGTGCTCACCTCTGGCGCCGAAGCAACAGATGATATGCTATACATACATAGCATAAAGAATTAAAGATTAGCAAAGAATAAATAAAAATGTAATTATCAAAGTATTAATAAAAGTGTATTGTAGTCTGCGGTGCATCATGAAATTAGTACACTAATCAATGCTTAATAATCCTCCCGTGTCGACAGCCGGCTCCAGCTGACTACCGACAAATCACCCCATGCGGCTGTGCCCCTCCTCTCTCTAAATCTCTTGCCTCTCGGTCCTCCCCGTACGGCTGCGAGTGCCGGCTCCGCTGCTTCTCTCTAAATCTCTCGGTCTCTCCCCGTCCCCGAGTCCCCATGCTGCCGTGCGGCGTGCACTCCTCCGACCCCAGCCAGATTCCTCTTCGATTCTCTTCTCCAACCCCAGCCGCATCTCCCTCTGACAGTCCAACACTTCGACCATCCCCGTATCTCCCCAGCGGCCCAGCAACATCTTTCCTGAGGTTGAGTTGGAGGGGAGGTGGAGGGGAGGACCGGAGGAGACTAGGAGAGGCAGAGCCGGATGGGAGGCGGAGGCGAAGGCCGGAGGCGGAGGCGGAGAGGAGGCTAGAGGCGGAGGGGGAGGCGAAAGGGAGGAAGTGCAGCACATACCTTGGATAATCCAGCGAAGGGGAGGCTAGAGGCGGAGGAGAAGCTCGAGCTGCTCGGCCAAATCTGGCGAGGATGCGAGGTGGAGGGAGAATCTAAGGCAAATCCGGCAGTTCGACAGCACCGGCGCGTGAGAATCCCTGGAGGTGGCGGCGGCTTTGTAAGTCTTACCCCTTTTGCAACCCTACCTTTTGCACGCTCTGTTGAAATGTCACGCAGTACGCAACGTTTCGTCCTTCTTATGTCACCGTTCCCACGCCTAGGTGTCCTCGGTGGCCGCCTAGCCACCGTGCCCGCCTTTGACTGCCCGCCGCCTGACCTCCCGTCGAGAGGCCAAGGCGCGGTGGCCACCCACCGCCTAGGCGCCGCCTCGGCGGCCGCCTAGGCTGCCTTTTGTATCGCTACCCATGCCTATATAAGCTGACTCACCCCTATTCTTCTTCCATAAGCCAACCCAGACACAAGCCGCCCTCATGCCCGCGCTAGCCGCCATCCTCTCCTCACCGTTCCGGCCACCACGGCGAGCCCCTCCACAAACCGATTGCATCAGTTTACGTTCCACACCCCTAGGTGCCCACTCCCTTGGCCAATTTGATTTTTGCCCGTCGGAGTTCACCGCAAATAAGATGTGGATGTTGTCTCTGCGCACTCTACGGAGTATAAATAAGACGCGGATGTTGTCCCTACGCACTCTACGAAGTATAAATAAGACACAGATGTTATCCCTGTGCACTCTACAGAGTATAAATAGGACGCGGATGTTGTCCCTATGCGAACCCTGCGGAGTATAAATAAGACACGAGGAGGCTAGCCTCCGCGCACGCTCGCGTGCGCGCACTCTATGGGGCACAAATAAGGCACTCGAGCATCTATTGGACTAGGTGCAAGCTCCGCTGCCACCACTTCGAATGGTAGGGGACGGAGCGCTCTAGCGTCTACTTGGACTAGGTGCCAGCTCTGCTGCCACTTCGAAGGGTAGGGGACGGAGTGCTCGAGCGTCTACTTGGACTAAGCACCAGCTCCACTGCCACCACTGAGAAGGGTAGGGGACGGAGCGCTCGAGCGTCTACTTGGACTAGGCGCCAGCTCCGCTTCTACCACTTCGAAAGGTAGGGGATGGAGCGCTCGAGCGTCTACTTCGGCTAGGCACTAGCTCCGCTGCCACCACTTCGAAGGTAGGGGACGAAGCGCTCGAGCGTCTACTTGGACTAGGTGCCAGCTCCGCTGTCGCCACTTCGAAGGGTAGGGGGTGGAGCGCTCACGTGCCTACTTCGCCTAGGCGCCAGCTCCACTGCCGCCACTTCGAAGGGTAGGGGACGGAACGTTTGGCCGCCTACATACCTCTAAGTCCTACGAGTTGGTCGGGGGCAGGCGCAAGTGTGAAAAGCAACGGGGGCATATACTCCAACCAGTCTCTATTGCATTCGTGAAAAAATGTTTACAAGGCCGTCTGGCGATCAACATCCCCGAAGACCTAATGTACAAGCGTCCTTGAGCATCCAGGATTGCTACTCATCTGGCTCCACCTTGATGTACTCCCGCGTCGGAGCCTTGTCCGTTGAAGCCCGGGCAACCCAAAAGTCCAGCGAATCCTCGGCCCAACGCCAGTTCCGAAGGCGCCGTCGGGTCACAAGGTCAGAGACTAGCAACCGGTCCCTATTAAGCAACTGCCTAGAGCAGAGCGATACATGCGGTCAGAACATGGGGCAACTTCCACTTTATTCATAAAAAAGGGGGTGCGTACATTGCAACGCACGCCTACACACTAGAACACTGGCATCACACCTGTGGGTTCGCACCCTGCCCCGCGGCAGCGGTGCCGCTTTTGTCACGCCGTGGAACTTCATCAAGCCATTGGCCGAAGTTATCCTCGCCGCGCAGGGTCCGTCGTAGCTCTATCTTCACCACGGCCTCCCCGATGTAGTCCCAGATTCGTTCGTGGAAGGCCCAACGACCAGACGAACGGAGCGCGTGGCGCCTGACATCACCCTAGCTCTGGCGGGCATCTCCAGCTTGGGGTCAGCCAGCCTGTCGACATGCCGGCATCCCCAGTGATGAAGCAGCGCAAAGGCTCGGCGCGAGGTCACGAAGGAGCAATGGTTGCCGAAAGATTTGGCGGTGTTGAGAACGAGGTTGGAAGCCTCCGCGATTCAACAGAGCACCCGCGGAAGCTCTTTGGGACCAAAGGAACGAGGCAGCACGTTGGCGGAGAGGTCCTCGAGGGCGCCTTCCAAATCCAACATGGTGTCCCAAGCCGCCACCGAGGCATCACCCAGGGCCTGGTCCCTCTCCCCAAGAGATGCGGTGAGGCGGCCTTTCTCCTCCTCCAGCACGGCGATTTGCTGGAGCAAGCCGTCACGCTCCTCGGCGGTCGCTCGCTGTGCCTCCATCGCGAGCGCCTAAGCGTCCGAAATCGCCTTCGCATGCTTCGTCTCTAGGAGCCGGATGCAATCGTCCTTGGCAAAATGGGCCCCTCAGCTGTGCGCAGGGCCACCTCGGCAACTCGCAGCCGGTCCTCGAGTGCCCCCCGCTCACGGTCGTGAGCCGCTTGCAGCGCCCAGCCAAGGGTGCGAGTCTGCACAACGCAGCCGTTAGTGAATTTCTAAGTGGCGGCACACACCGTCAAAAGTCGAGTACTCACTCTCATCTCTGAGGCTCCTAGCGCGCCTCCCAGAAGCTCCGACCCACACGTCAGCAGCGCCTCGCAATGCAAGCTGACGACCATGCAGTCTGCAACCCCTCGCCATGCCCGCAGCACCTCCGGCCAAGGGACGAAGTCCGTTAAGCTCGGTCGTGTGGCCTCCATGCCGACAATTTCGAGGGCACCGGTAGTCGATGCCACCAACGGGGTGTCCCCGTCCCCCGGAGATCGTCCATGGTCGCAGGCCCGGACCCCTGCCAGTACGAGAAAGTAGGGGTTAGGGTTTTACGGAAGCCCCGTAGGGTTGTACGAAGGGAATCAAGCTTACCTTCGACATCAACCGGCGGGCTCCGTTGTGGTGTCCCCGTAGCCTCAGAAGGAACCACAAGAACACCAGTGCCCCCTGAAGAAGCCGGTTCCCTGACCCGGGAGGCCTCTGTGTCGGAGTCGGACTCCAACAGGCTCCTGATCCCAGTCGCCACAGCGAATCCCCTCTCCTGATGAGAGGGCGATCGTGTACGCGGCCGCTTCATTTTTGGAGACCGGAGCGAGGACTCCTCCGCCTCGACAACCGCCGCAGGCAAGGACGCTTCCCCCTCCTGGTGGTCCGTGCCGCACCCTTGGTCCTTGGCACCGCCCAAGGACCCCTCGCCTTCGTCCTCTGCACCTACCTCAAGGTCCGAATCAGCATACTTTGCCGAAGTCGGTCGTCGTCGCCGCCTTTATCGGCTCGGTGGAGCTGGCGGGAGTGGCGGCCGACGCACAGTGCGGCCGCGGAGGACCAGGCCCTCCGTCGAGAAGGCAATCCTTTCCCCTTGCCGTTGTTGTCACGACGGCGAGGCTGGCTCGGGGCTGGAGTGGCGCGCTCTAGCATGCGAATGCCCAGAGCTTCGCACACCCGGTTTATCCGCACTAGCTTCGCCTTCGTGGTCGCAGCATCGCGCAGCCTGTGCTCCTTGGCCGCATACGGTCCGAAGAACACAGCCACCGCACGCTCCGTGCCCCCCAGGAGAAGCCCTATAGGCGAGAAGAGGTGGAGTCAACAAAAAAAGGGAAAAGCAAGGCTCCACCCCAAGACTTACGAGGGTGGAGGGCCTCGGCAGCGAGGACACGAACGGGTGGACATCGTCGCGCCAAAGGCCCCCAAGTTGGATGTGCCACCCATCGGTAAGTGGTGCCACACCGTACATGAAAAACTCCTCGGTGAGGTCGCACATGTTGAAACGGGTGGTGATCCCCACAAGCCTCCGCGCCCTCCGCCTGTCCTCATCGTCGATCATGCCTAGTGAGGTATTGAACGACACCGGCTGGCCCGTGCACTCGAGGCCACTGCCGCTCGCCACGCGGTGGTAAAACCACCGTTTCATCCAGTTTGGTTTCCACTTCGTCCAGGTCGAGTTGGCAGGGAAAATCTCCCGCACTGCAACCGCAGGACGAAGTTGACGCTGCCGAAGTTGGAAAACGTCCCCTCCCAGCTTCTTCGGCTGGCACCGTGCGTCGTGGAGGAACGCGAACAGCGAGGTGCTAGGCCAGCATGCCTCCGTACGTAGTGCCCAACTGTAGACGGCAAGACGGGCTATCACGCTAATCACGTCCTGCCACGCACCCATCCCCTCGGGAATGGATGCATGACTGCGGTTGTGTGGTCGTGCGGCGTGGCCTACTCTCCATCGTGCGTCAATGGTCGGCGCGATTCGCGGTAACATCAATGCAGTGCCAGCGGGCCACTAAGCAGTCGCCCTGACCCCAACTTCGACATCCGGCCCGCCTTCGTGGAGCAACTCCGATTTCAACTTTGGCTTCGACCTCGTGATGCGGCTCCGCCAGCAGTTTTGGCTACATAGCGGAACACCCGTCGCGCGTTGCCAGGCGACCTATCTCATTGAAAGGAAGCACGACACCGCAAGATGCACCGGTCACGCACTGCAGTGTTTGGCAATTTCCATCGCACCATGGGTGAAATAAAGCAACATTATCGAGCCACCCGGCTGCGCCCCGACGCCGAATCCGTGTGGCGAACCCAAACACCACCTCAACTTCGAGACCGTGAGATGACTCTGGAGCCTACCTCGACTCCGCGCCTGCGAAGTCAGGTTGGCCCCCTGACTCGGCCTAACATACAGTGAATGGCTCTGCATCCCGCTTCGCTGACACCTCCACGGAGCGAAGTCGCTCGTTATGGTGGATCGGCTCCAACAAAGCGCGAATGAAGCAGTACAGCACACGGCACGCCAGTCGCGCATCGCCACGTGTCCCGACCCAGGGGAAAGAGCACCTGACCGTGGTCGTGCACCCGTCGACAGCGCAGGGCGCGTTGGTCCTGTCCCGCTGCACGACAACTATCGGCGTAATCTATGGTGCCATTGACGCAACGTCCTCGAGCCGCGAGACACCGGGCGGCCCTCCAACCTTGATCCCGTGTGAGGACTCCGAAGCCCACCTCGATCGAGCCCGAATAGGGACGTGAGTTCGAGTCTGCATGACGACCTCGGAGCCCGCGTCAACACCTCGTCCGCGGGCCGAAGCGGCCCTTCGACTCGGCCTCGCACACGAGGGGCAACTTCGTATCCCGCTTCTAACATTCTAAATATTTTACTTTAAGCGATTAACGCCTCACCAATAATATCCATGGAGTGTGTTGGATCGCAAACGGCGACAGAGGGGGGGTGAATGTTGATCTTTAAAAACTCCTAAACATATCCCCCAAGAACACTTTTCCAATAGTTATAGAAACTATGAAGAAGACTAGCTCAACACACTGAAGACTTAACCTACCAGAGAAAGAGGCAAGACCAACAAAAGACCAAAGAAATAACACGACCCGGAAAGAAATCAGCAAAGGGGCGGTCTGTCCTCTATATGCCGAGCGGTCAGACCACTATAGCTAGGCCGGTCTGACCGGTCATATGCCGCCGGTCAGACCGCCGGCTATAGTGCGGTCCAACCGCCATGTAAAAGCCGGTCTGACCGCTCCTTCTTCTCCAGTCAGACCACCGGTTTAAAACCGGTCTTACCGGGCATCGTTTTTAGAGAGCAGAACAGCCCGAAAAACATACTGAAAACTGGAAACTTCACACTCTTGAGAAATTTGAGATTTTCTTCTAGATTTCTCTGCCTAGATCAGTGTGACTACCTCTCAAATAACCTATAGGCCCTAGGAGACAGAGAGAAGACAACTTAAGAGCACAAATTTCAGATTATGGTAAAAACCTGAAATTTTGCACGAACTGAGCCAAAAACCAAATTCCTCTCCAATCCTTGAACCTCTGCTCATGGAACTGTGAGGATGGTTACTTAATAGCCTCTGGACTTAACATGCTAAGTTCCATACCTTCTCATGAAGAGAAACAAGATTCACACCAAAACCCTAGAAACAAGAACAAGAACACAAGAGGGCTAAAAATGTGATTCTTGCAAATCGGTCAAATTGCTCTTGGAACTAGATGACCAAAAGGTCTAGAAATGCAATTCCATCATAGAGCAACCCATTTTGCCACTTCTCAGCAAGAAATGAGCCAAAACACAAAAACTCAAAAATCAAGCATAGAAAGCATCGAAGGAAGAACACTAGAGACAGAGCATCTCAAGGTAAATTCATTCATTCCTAGAAGCAAAAGGATCACAGAGGAGTCCCCATACATGATTACAATCAGAGGAATGATTACATGATGGCTCAACTCATCTCCAACCTCTCCCTCTCTCAAAATCAAGAACCCCACTCAAGAACCCACACAGAGAGAAGCTACAAAGGAGACATGCTTCTGCCCTCTCCACCAACTCTCAACTACTAAAGCCTAAAGCCAAAGCAACTCTCTAAAGCCCATTTTGACTAAAGCAAAACCCTAAAATCATCTCTCAAGTGGTACATGCACCTGCACACACCTCTCCTATTTATACCCTTTGGCTAACGGGTCTCCAACCCGTTATGCCCGCTAACTCCCGAACGGAACCGCTTCCACCTGTGCAGCTTTGCATTTTTACCAAAACGCCCCTCCTGCACCTTCCGGGAAGCTTCCGCGTTCCTTGTCGTCCAAGCCTCGCAACGACCTCGAGTCTCCACCGTCTTCAACACATCCGACCGTTCTGACCTCGACACCGCCTGTGTCTAGTCTGGTCACCTCGTGTCTCGCCACGACTCTGCCTCGACGTCCTGCAGCCATCACAGACAAGAAACACATCACATAGCACCGCTCGATACGTATAAGCATAAATAGCATCAATGAAACATACTTACGCATGAAGAAGCCCAAACCTGTCGAATCAACAGAGTATGCATTCTAATCACTTTGACCAGTTTTGACCAAATCCGACCGAAGCCGATTGCACCACACAACGACATGGTCCGAACCACATAATCCAAACTCGACTTTCCTAAACTGATGTCAATTACTCATCACACCCATGGGGTCATAACCACATGGTCTCTCAATCTCCCCCTTGATGAGTTATTGACAAACCCAGAAAAAGCACAAAGTTGAGTTTGAAAAGAAAGTCAAACATGGTCCAAAGGAAGAAAATGATGCTATGACCATGTTGACACAAGGAGCAAAAGAAAGAGCAAGTTCTCCTCAAAGCTCCCAAAAAGGCTTTTTCTCCCACTATTCTCCCCCTTTTGGCAATAAACACATCAAGGATGCAAAAGAGAGAATAAGTCACGATAAAGGATGAAATGGCTGAAGTAGGTTTATTCTAAGCATATAGAGCCGTGAGAATTATCCAAAATGACTATATGAGAATTACATCAAGCCATAACATACAAGTATGCTATCAAGATCATGGCAATATATGTAGAGACAAGCTAAGCCAAATAAGGCATAATCTGAAATTTGATCGAATTTCTTAGCATGTCAAGTCAACCATGATTCTAGTCTAGCTAAATGTATCCAAAGATGATGCAGGCCATGTCAATAAGCTAAGTGGAACCAAGAAGCTAGTATTGAGTCAATTTAGAGTGCTACAAGTTCAAGAATGAGACGTTTGTTCATGTACTTGTAATTCTTGTAATTTTTAGCAAAGTGAGCACAATTGACATGTTTTTCTTTAGAAATCTCATGATTGTTTCCAACCAGATTTTTGTTTTAGTCATGTGCTAGATCTCAAGCCTTATGCGACCACTTCAAGCAAGAAGCTTAAGAAGATAATCTTAGTCATCCAAAACTCCCTCCAAGTTCATGCCAAGTGCAATGGCAAACAGTCTCATGAGAAAGAATTGGTGAGATCAATTTTTTAGCACAAAAGAGATCTTTTTGCATTCATGAGTGGTTGTACTAACTTATGCAACATTAAGAACTAGCATAGCTCGATCTAAAGCTTAATAAAGATTCAAGACTCAACTCAGCCTACTTGACATGGCATGAATCATAAAAGGATAACTATCTTAAGACTAGTCTCAAGAACTAACATGACAAGTTGTAATTCAAGTTGAGCAATTTTAATTAACTTATCATGGCAAAGACTTGACTACACATATAAAGTCATGATCAATCTAGCAATGAAGCACAATTTATGGCAAGATGTAATGCATTGTAAACATGTCATAAAGGATAATAATCAAGGCTCAATGTACATATATTACAATGCAAAACGACATGCAAGAAAATCCAGCTCCCCCTCAACATGTGATGCAACCTTAGTTCAAGTTGAGTTATGTTAATATTAAGCTCCAGAAGCTCCAAAGCAATAAAACGAGAAGCTGGCAAGTAAATCAGAAAAGGCAGTCCTTAAAGCATAGATAAGATATAGAGGATACTATGGCTCAGACTGACTCTCATCTACCCCATATGACCCTAGGACTATCAATTGATCATCTAACACACTAAGGAGCAAACACGTACCCTGTCTACCCGAGGGTGGCCCAACTCTCGCTACAACCTATAAGAAGTGAGTGAGCTCAACCTAGTGAGAAGGGAACAACTAATAAGCAGCATCCTAGAATCACAAGATAAGAGTAAGAAGTCTAAGCAGCTAGAAAAGAGAAGCACTCTAATCTATGCTAGAAGGACTAACCCAAATGCACCCATATGCAATGCAACAGAAAGGAGTAAGGGCATAATAAGCAAGATAAAGTAGTAAGGCACAAAGCTCCCCCTCACAACAGTCCATAAGGACAAACCACCCAAACTCTCCCCGCAGAGTTGAAAATCTAGAGCTATCCAAAGGCTTGGTAAAGATATCAGCCAACTAGCGGTCACTTTCCACAAATTGGAGCACAATGTCACCCTTCTCCACATGGTCTCGAAGGAAGTGATATCTGATATCAATGTGCTTGGTCCGAGAATACTGCACTGGGTTTTTAGCAATGTTAATCGCAGAAGTGTTATCACAAAAGAGTGGAACACTATTGATAACTAACCCAAAGTCCCGCAGGGTCGAGACCATCCAAAGCACCTGGCTACAGTAACTGGCTGCAGCAACATACTCAGCCTCTGCAGTGGACTGTGCAACACCGGACTACTTCCTCGAAGACCAGAAAACAAGAGAAGTGCCAATGAATTGGCAGGTGCCTGAAGTGCTCTTCCTATCTATCCTACAGCCAGCAAAGTCTGCATCTGAGCAGGCTATCAAGGAAAGGACGAGGAAGAGTACCAGATACCATAGTCAATGGTAGGTCGAAGATACCGAAGGATGCGCTTCACCGCATGGCGGTGAGATACGCGAGGAGAACCCTGAAACCGAGCACAAAGACACACAGCAAAGTGTATGTCCGGCCTCGAGGCAGTGAGGTACAAGAGGGAGCCAATCATGCTATGATACTCCTTCTGATCAACTGGCTCGCCGTTCTCATCTGGGTCAAGAGAAGCTGTAGACGCCATGAGAGTTGACATAGGCTTACCATCACTCATGTCAAAGCATCTCAGGAGGTCACGAGTGTATTTGCCTTGATGCAAGAAAGTACCCTCCCGAGTCTGCTTGATTTGGAAGCCAAGGAAGAAGGTCAACTCACCCATCATGCTCATCTCAAACTCGGTGCTGATGACATCCGAGAACTGTGAAACGAGAGCATGGGAATAGCCACCAAAGATGATGTCATCCACATAAATCTGGATGAGCAGAAGGTCTGTGCCATGCCTACGAATGAACAAGGTCTTATCCACCTTACCCATCTCAAAACCATGACTCAACAGATAGGACTTAAGCCTCTCATACCAAGCTCTAGGGGCCTGCTTAAGTCCACACAATGCTTTGGAAAGCTTGTAGACATGGTTTGGGTATTTGGGGTTCTCGAAACCTGGAGGCTGTCTCACATAGACTTCTTCCTCAATGAAGCCATTAAGGAAGGAACTCTTGACATCCATCTGGTAAAGTTTGAAACCCTTAGAAGCCGCAAAAGCAAGCAGGATTCTAATGGCATCAAGTCTAGCTACAGGGGGAAAGGTCTCCTCAAAATCTAGACCCTCAACCTGGGAGAAGCTCTGAGCTACCAGTCTAGCCTTGTTTCGAATAACCACCCCATCCTCACTCTGCTTGTTCTTGAACACCCACTTAGTCCCAATGACATAGTGACCTCGAGGGGGTTCAACAAGCGACCAGACCTTGTTTCTCTCGAAATTCTCTAACTCCTCATGCATAACATTGATGCAAGACTCATCAGATACAGCATGACTAACATCCTTGGGCTCAAACGTGGCCACAAAGGCAGAATGGAGACAGAAATATGACATACCAGACTTTTAGCGTGTGACTCGCACAAAGAGGTCTCCTATCATCTGCTCAGAAGGATGGTCTTTCTAGATATGACGAGGAGGTCCTGGATGAGATGAAGAAGTGGCCTCTACCTCATGAGCTGATGAGGTAGGAACAGAGCCACTAGCTCCAGAGGAAGTCGAAGGCATGGGCTGATCACCTGGAGGTGCGGTGGAATAAGGCACCTCGAGGGGTCGATGAGGGACTGGATCGGGTAGACAACCCTCATCTCCATCCTCCTCATCATCCACAAAAATGGGCTCAGACTGCTCTAAATAACCTGAGATATCGGGCCTAGGCCCCGGACTGGCCTCATCGAAAGTCACCTCACAGGTCTCTACCATCGTACTAGACTCGCAGTTCTAAACCCGATAAGCCCGCGAAGAAGTCGAGTAACCTAGAAAGATACCATCACAAGAACGTGACTCGAACTTGTCTAGGTTCCCGGACTTCAAAATAAAGCACTTGCAACCAAACACCCGAAAATGAGAGACACTGGGCTATCGTCCGTATCTCAACTCATAGGAAGTGCGATGCAAGTGTGCCCGAAGAAAAACTCTGTTCGGAACATGGCACGCGGTCGCTATAGCCTCAGCCCAAAACTTCCTAGGGAATACTCATCAAGCATCGTCCTGGCCATCTCGACCAAGGTACGGTTCTTCCTCTCCACGACGCCACTCTGCTCTGGGACGTGCGGAGAAGAGAACTGGTGCTCTACACCTGTCTCATCACAAAATCTCTCAAAGTAGGAATTCTTGAACTCCGTGCCGTTGTCACTGCATATCGCTCGTAAGGCACCCGGAAGCTCAACAGAAAGCCTACTAAAAAGACCTCGGAAATGTGTAAACGTCTCATCCTTCGAGGCTAAGAAAAACACCCAAGAAAACCTTGAGAAGTCATCGACCACGACAAGAACATACCACTTCCCTCCTGCTGACGGCACTCGGGCTGGTCCAACTGTGTCCATGTAGAGCAGCTGTCCTGGTGCATCGGTCATAGTCACTGTGACCGGAGGGTGAGAAGCGGCAACCATCTTGCCGTACCGGCAAGGAGCACAAACAATGTCTTTGACCATCTTGAGTTTCGGCAGACCACGAATGAGATCGTGGCCGCTAACTCGGGTCAAATCCAGCATGACCAAGTCTCCTATGCTAGAAAGTAAGGTCACGGGACTCAGAAGCAACTAAACACCGAAGAGGATCACCAGAAGACTCAGAAAAATCAGCACGAAAGATCCTCCCATAACGAAATCCATAAACGGACTACAGAAGAATCAAGAATTTTGCAAGCATTTTTCTTAAAGCTTACCTCAAAGCCGTAGTTGGTAAGCTGAGAAACAGAAAGCAAATTATACTGCAGCTTACTAACCAAGGCAACATCTTTCAAAATAAAAGACTCATTAACACGCACTGTACCTTTGGCGATGACACGCCCAGATGAAGCATCTCCGAAGGTGATCGTCTCATCACCTGGAGTACGAGCTAGGGAAGAGAACCAACGAAAGTCTCCGATCATGTGTCGAGAACACCCGGAGTCAACGAGCCAAACCTCTCTCTTCCCTGCCCGGCGAACCTGAGTCAACGAGAGAGTAAAGTCTCAGTACTGGGGTAAATCAAGAGTGATTTTGGCACCCAATACTGAGTAACACGTCGAGTAGAAGAAGTAGCCACACACGACTGACCTCTATCTACCCTACGCTCTCTGTCGCTCAATGAAGCAGAAGGTCTCTGTGTAGACCTGAAGCTGTTGCTGGGTCCGACTGCTATGGAAGAGCGAGTTGGAGCACCGGCAACATGCTGATCTCGCCACGGGTAGCCATCTCGACGGGGAAAACGAGATCTACCCTCAGAACGGCGGAAGTCACGACCAAGGGGAGCATGAGGACGAAAACCAGAAAACTCAGAAAAACCAAGTCCTCGATGCTGCGCAAACCCATCAACAGAAGCAAGCCTAGACCTCGTGTTGATCTTAGGTGCACTCAAGGTCTGGGGTTGACCCTTAATACGCCTAAGAGCCTCAACACGGTCTCTATGCGCGATCTTGGCGCGCCTGAAGTATCGCTTGATCAAGTGTCCATCCTTCTGACAGAAGGTGCAATGATACTTTACCTTCTGAGAGGTAGAAGTAGCATGATGAGACTTTGCCTTCTGAGAGGCCGAAGCTGCAAGGGAAATCACCTTGCTGTTAGAAATCCCTTGGGCAAAGCCCACTGACTTGAATTGAACTTTCTCAGTTCTGAGCTCAACCTCGATCACACCTGCGGCTATGGGTCTGAGCACGGCAGGTGGATGCTTCCTCATGTCCTCATAGAAATCGTATCCTAGACCCTGATTAAATTTGCAAATCTTAGATTGGTCTAGAATAAGATTTAGTTTCTTCTTGCCTCCTACAAATCTCTCGAGAGTGTTCATAAGATACTGACACTCTCGAAATAGAGAGGTGCAAGAAGAGCAGGGGGAAGAGGGAACAGCAGAAGGTAAGGAAGTAGAAGAAGAACCAACAGTAGATGAACGAATGGCATGTGCACGCACAGCCGACTCAGAAGGGACAGTCCTACTGCTAGCCATGCGGTTAACGTCGCTAGGCGTCTCTACCAAACCCTCATGCTTCTTCCCCACATACACAGTACAAGCATATGGTTGCTTCTCTAATAGGTCCTTAGTCAGCTTCACACATTTCTCATCCAATGCAATCAAATCAGATTTTAGTTTGTTACAATTAATGCATGATGACCTAACAGGGTCCTTAGAAGCATTTTGAGCCAATTTGTTATTATCATTAACTAATTCTTGAAACTGTTTGGAGACAGATTCAAGTTCAGCAGTAAGCTTGGGACAATTCACATATGAAGCAATAGGCTCAAGAAGAAAAGCTTGTAGTTCAACAATTTTATGATCTGCCCGTTTTAGGTTCATCTTCAAATTGTTACAACTTTCACAAGTCTCGGGCAGATCAAGCAACATGGTGTAAAGACCTCTAAACACATTGTCCTTATCCTCACATGAGGTGCAAGAAATAGCCTCAACAGTAGTAGATGGAGGTGCTACCCTACTCATCTCTAGCTCAGCAAGAAGACTAACATTCTCCACCTTAATCATGTCTAGCTCAGACGACACACTATCATGCAAGATCCTTAGTTTCTCCATGTCACCTAGCAGAGTAGTACATACATCACAATTGTCATGGGAGGGAGCAGATCTAAGTGAAGTAAGCTCCCGTGTGATAGACCATGTGGTTGTGACCCCATGTGTGCGATGAGTAATTGACATAGGTCTAGGAAAGTTGAGTTTGGTTTGTGTGGTTCAGACCATGTCGTTGCGTGGTGCAATCGGCTTCGGTCGGATTTGGTCAAATCTGGTCGAAATGATTAGGATGCATATTCCGGTAATTTGACAGGTTTTGGTTTCTTCATGCGTAAGTATGTTTCATTAATGCTATTTATGCTTACATGTGTCGAGCGATGCTATTTGATGTGTTTCTTGTCTGTGATGGCTGCAGGACGTCGAGGCGGAGTCGTGGCGAGGTCAGAACGGTCGAGGTGTGCTGAAGACGGCAAGGGCTCGAGTAGCTGTGAGGCTTGAGCGGCCAGAAAAGAGGAAGCTTCCCGGAAGGTGCAGGAGGGGCGTTTTGGAGAAAACGCAAAGCTGCACTAAAGGAAGTGGGTTATGGATAAAGCACTAGAGTTGTTGAGGCTTAGTGGGTAAAGAGAGAGGCAAATCCATTAGTAAGAGACTATAAATAGGGGAGTGTCTCCTGCATGTAGTCCAAGTCTTTGGAGGTTGTTTTGCTTTCTTTTTAGTGGGTGAGAGCTGTTCGAGAGCACAGAGAGTTGTCCCCTTCGTAGCTCCTCCCTCTGTGTGTTCTTGAGAGATAGGGAGATGGGTTCTTGATCATTCAAGCATGTATGGGGAGGTGGAGAGGATATGAGTTGATTCTCCTATGTAATCATGTATCTCCTTTTCTCAATATCAATCTGAGATGAATTGGTTTAAGTTTGATCGAGCTCCTATCTCTCTGTTGGTTTTTTCCTTCGATGGTCTCCATGCCTGATTCTTGAGTTTTTGTGTTTTGGCTTGATTCTTGCTGGGGAGTGGCAAAATGGGTTGCTCCATGATGGAATTGCATTTCTAGACCCTTTGGTCATCTAGTTCCACGAGCAACTTGATTAATTTGCAAGATTCTCAGTTTTAGCCCCCCTGTGTTCTTCCTCACATTTCTAGGGTTTTGGTGTATTTGTTGTTTCCTTTCTTGAGATGGCATGAAACTTGGCATGTGGAGTCCAGAGGCTATTAATTAGCTATCCTCAAAGGATCAAGGACTCGAAGGGAATTTTAGTTTTTGTGCTGCTCACTGAATATTTTCAGTTTTTAGGGAATCTCCTCAATTCTTGGTTTTGAGATGGATTCTCTTGATCCCTAGTCTCCTCTTTGCTATTCAGGATGTTTGTGTGTTGCTTCGGGCTAAAATGATTGGGTGCAATCCCCCAATTTCTCAGTTTTTGGAAGGTCTAAAATATTTCTCAAAGTTCAGTTTTCAGTTTGCTTCTCGGGTGCCCTGGGATCATGGGACCGGTCAGACCGGCCTCTCCATGGCGGTCAGACCGCTGCCTCCTTGGCGGTCTGACTGGCCCCCGAGCGGTCTGACCGGTGTGTACTAAGCGGTCTGACCGCCCTGTGGCTTGTGGTCAGACCGCCCCTGCAGTTTTGCCTCAAGGTGCTTTTCTTCCTCTGTCTTCTTGCCTCTGTGTTTTCCCTGTGATTTGTTGGTTTCAGAAGGTAGGTTGACCTCTTCTTCTTCATAGCACCGGTTGCTATCGGAGAGAGTTTGAGGTGTGCTCATTTAAGGGGTTGTTTTTAAAAGTTGACATTCACCCCCTGTCGCCATTTCGGTTCAACAATTGGTATCAGAGCCGGTTATCTCTTCCTCGTAGATCTCAACCGGTCTCTAGAGCCATGGCGACAGACAAGTACTCGACCAAGCCCCCGGTTTTTGATGGGATCGACTATCCCTTCTGGAAGAGCCAGATGGAGACCTACATCCAGGCTTAGGGCTACGCCATCTGGCGTAAGGTCAAAGTACATTTTGTTGTTCCTACCGATGAGAACATCAACGCTGGAAACATGCTTGATGTTGAGGTGAATGCGAAGGCAAGGAACATCATAATCCAGGGGTTGAGCAGAAGCGAGTTTGATCGCATCTCTCATCTGTCGTCGGCCTTCGACATCTGGGAGACCCTCGATGCGTACCATGAGGGCACCACCCAGATTAAGACGGTTCGACAGGACCAGTTCAAACGAGATTACAACAAGTTTGAAATGCTCGCTGGTGAGTTTTTGGATGAGTGCTTCGCTCGTTTTCACAAGATTCTGAGCAATCTCCGAGCGGTCGGTCTCACATACTCCGACTCGGACAATGCTCATCCAATGCTGTCTGCTCTTGATTTGCGGGTTTGGGAGATGAATGTGACCATGATTATAGACACGACTGACCTCTCGACCCTAACTCTTGACGCGTTGTACTCACGCCTCAAGACTCACGAGATTGACATAGTCTCTCGTAGGTCGAAGTCGCAGTCGATGGCCTTAGTCACCGATCCCACTTCTGGATCTTCTTCCGAGTTGCTTTGTGGTTTCTCTCTTGCTGCTCTCTGTGACATAACTGATGATCAGTTAGAGCAGCTTGCAGATGAGCAGTTGGCCCTCTTAGCTAGAAAGTTTTCTCATGCTTACAAGAGGAGGGACAAAAAGAGAGGAGGACCCGTGATTTGCTTCGAGTGTGGTGGCCCCAACCACATTCGGGCAAACTGCCCCAAGCTGGAGAAGGGCAAAGGTGACTACGGGGGTTCGGGCAAGAACGACTACATCGACAAGAACCGCAACAAAAAGCCTCCAGTTCACGCACAAGGCAAGAAGAAGTTCCGCGACCATGGCAAGGCCAGAAAGCTGTTCCATCGCGTCCTCACCGCCTTCGATGATCTCAACCTCAGCGAGGTGGAGGGGTGGAGCGACGACGATGGGGCGGATGAGCAAGACCCCAAGGGCGGCGATGACTTCTCCGGCATGTGCTTCATGGCCCTTGAGGGCGAAGTGAGCGACAGCGAGCTGTACTCCGACTCCGACGAGGTATACCCTTCATACGACCAGCTTAATGATGCTTTTCTTAAGCTAGGTAAATTCCATGCTAGATCTAGAGCTAGGGTTAGTGAGTTGGAGAAGGAAGTAAAGAGCTTGTCACAGGAGCTTACCTCACTTAGATCTGCTCCCTGCCGTGACGATTGTGATGTATGTACTGCCTTGCTGGATGACATGGAGAAGCTAAGGACCTTGCATGATAGTGTGTCCTTTGAGCTCGACATTATTAAGGTGGAGAATATTAGTCTTCTTGCTGAACTTGAGATGAGTAGGGTAGTTCCTCTTTCATCTACTACTGTTGAGACTATATCTTGCACCTCATGTGAGGATAAGGACAATGCTTTTAGAGGTTTGTATACTATGCTTCTCGATCTGCCCGAGACTTGTGAAAATTGCAATAATTTGAAGATGAACCTAAAACGGGCAGATCATAAAATTGATGAACTACAAGCTTCATTACTTGAGCCGATTGTGTCTTGCACCAACTGTCCAAAGTTAACACTTGAGCTTGAGTCTGTTTCTAAGCAATTCCAAGAGATGGTTGATCATAACAACAAGTTGGCTCAATTTGCTTCTAAGGATCCTGTTAGCTCACCATGCATTAATTGTAACAAACTAAAATCTGACTTGATTGCTTTGGAAGAAAAATGTGTGAACCTAACTAAGGACTTACTAGAGAAGCCACAATCTTGTTGTGATGTGTGTGCTGGTGCGGGGGAGAAGTCCAAGGGTAAGGTACAGACGCCTAGCAACGTGAACCAATTGGCTAGCAGTAGGACTGTCCATTCTAAGTCGGCTGTGCGTGCACAAGCCATTCGTTCCTCTGCTGTTGGTTCTTCTTCTTCTACTCCCTTACCTTCTGCTGTTCCTTCTTCTCCCTGCTCTTCTTGCACCTCTATCTCTCGGGTGTGTCAGTACCTTATGAACACTCTCGAGAGATTTGTAGGAGGCAAGAAGAAGCTTATTCTAGATCAGTCTAAGATCTGCAGATTTAATCAAGGTCTAGGATATGATTTCTATGACGACATGAGGAAGCATCCACCTGTCGTGCTTAGACCCATAGCCGCAGGTGTGATCGTGATTGAGCCCAGGACCGAGAAAGTCCAATTTAAGTCAACGGGCTTTGTCTAAGGGATTTCTGACAACAAGGTAAGTCCACCTGCTGCTTCGGCCTCTCAGAAGGCGAAGCCTCACCGTGTTACTTCTACCTCTCAGAGGTGAAGTACCACTGCACCTTCTGTCAAAAGGATTGACACTCGATCGAGCGATGCTTCAGGCGCGCCAAGATCGCGCGTAGAGACCGTGCTGTAGCTCTTAGGCGTATTCAGAGTCAGCCCCAGACCTTGAGTGCACCTAAGACCAACACGAGGTCTAGGTTTGCTTCAGGTATTCCGGATGAATTTGGGCAGCATAGAGGACTTGGTTTTTATGAGTTTTCTGGTTTTCGTCCTCATGCTCCCTTTGGTCGTGACTTTCGCTGTTCTAAGGGTAGATCTCATTTTCCCCGTCAAGATGGCTACCCGCGGCGTGATCAGCGTGTTGCCGGTGCTCCGACTCGCTCTTCCGTAGCAGTCGGACCCAGCAACAGCTTCAGGTCTGCTCACAGACCGTTTGCTTCTTTGAGCGACAGAGAGCGTAGGGTAGTTAGAGGTCAGTCGTGTTTGACTACTTCTGCTGCTCGACGTGTTAGTTAGTATTGGGTGCCAAAATCACTCTTGATTTATCCCAGTACTGAGCCTTTACTCTATGTTTGACTCAGGTTCGTCGGGCTAGGAAGGGAGAGGTTTGGCTCGTAGACTCCGGTTGTTCTCGTCATATGACCGGAGACTCACGTTGGTTCTCTTCCCTAGCCCGCGCTCCAGGTGATGAGACGATCACCTTCGGAGACGCGTCGTCTGGGCGCATCATCGCCAAAGGTACAGTGCGCGTTAATGATTCTTTCATTTTGAAAGATGTTGCCTTGGTTAGTAAGCTACAGTATAATTTGCTTTCTGTTTCTCAGCTTATCGATGACGGTTTCGAGGTGAGCTTTAAGAAAAAACGCTTGCAAATTTCTTGATTCTTCGGGTAGTCTGGTTTGCGGGATTTCTCGTTATGGGAGGATCTTTCGTGCTGATTTTTCTGAGTCTTCTGGTGATCCTCTCCGGTGTTTGGTTGCTTCTGAGTCCTATGACTTGACTTTCTGGCATAGGAGACTTGGTCATATTGGATTTGACTATTTGACTCGAGTTAACGGCCACGATCTCATTCGTGGTCTGCCGAAACTCAAGATGGTCAAAGATATTGTTTGTGCTCCTTGCCGGCACGGCAAGATGGTTGCCGCTTCTCACCCTCCAGTCACAGTGACTATGACCGATGCACCAAGACAGCTGCTCCACATGGACACAGTTGGACCAGCTCGAGTGCAGTCAGCAAGAGGGAATTGGTATGTTTTTGTTGTGGTCGATGACTTCTCGAGGTTCTCTTGGGTGTTTTTCTTAGCCTCGAATGATAAGACGTTTTCACATTTTCAAGGTCTTTTCAGTAGGCTTTCTGTTGAGCTCCCGGGTGCCTTACGAGCGATCCGCAATGATAATGGCAAGGAGTTCAAGAATTCCTACTTTGAGAGGTTTTGTGATGAGACGGGTGTAGAGCACCAGTTCTCTTCTCCGCACGTCCCACAACAGAATGGCGTCGTGGAGAGGAAGAACCGTACCTTGGTCGAGATGGCTAGGACGATGCTTGATGAGATTCTACACCTAGGAAGTTTTGGGCTGAGGCTATTGCGACCGCGTGCCATGTTTCGAACAGAGTTTTTTTTCGGGCACACTTGCATCGCACTTCTTATGAGTTGAGGTATGGGCGAAAGCCCAGTGTCTCGCATTTTTGCGTGTTTGGTTGCAAGTGTTTCATTCTGAAGTCCGGGAACCTAGACAAGTTCGAGTCACGTTCTTATGATGGTATCTTTCTAGGTTACTCGACTTCTTCGCGGGCGTATAGGGTTTGGAACTGCGAGTCTAGTAAGTTGGTAGAGACCTGTGAGGTGACCTTTGATGAGGCTAGTCCGGGGACTAGGCCCGATATCTCAGGTTCTTTAGAGCAGTCCGAGCCCATCTTTGTGGATGATGAGGACGATGGAGATGAGGGTTGTTTACCCGATCCAGTTCTCATCCTCCACCCGAGGTGCCGTCTTCCACCACACCTCGAGGCGATCAGCCCATGCCTTCTGCTTCCTCTAGAGCTAGTGGCTCTGTTCCTATCTCGTCAGCTCACGAGGTAGAGGCCACTTCTTCTTCTCATCCAGGACCTCCCCGACATATCCAAAAAGACCATCCTTCTGAGAAGATTATTGGAGACCTTTTTGAAAGAGTCACCCACTCAAGGTCCGGCATGTCTCATTTCTGTCTCCATTTTGCCTTTATTGCCTCCTTTGAACCCAAGGATGTTTGTCATGCTCTTTCTGATGAGTCTTGGGTCAATCCCATGCATGAGGAGTTAGAAAATTTCGAGAGAAACAAGGTCTGGTCGCTTGTTGAGCCCCCTCGAGGTCACAATGTTATTGGGACTAAGTGGGTGTTCAAGAACAAGCAGAGTGAGGATGGGGTTGTCATTCGAAACAAGGCTAGACTGGTAGCTCAGGGCTTCTCCTAGGTTGAGGGTCTAGATTAGAATCCTTCTTGCTTTTGCGGCTTCTAAGGGTTTCAAGATTTACCAGATGGATGTCAAGAGTGCCTTCCTCAATGGCTTTATTGAGGAAGAAGTCTATGTGAGACAGCCTCCAGGTTTCGAGAACTCCAAATACCCAAACCATGTCTTCAAGCTTTCCAAAGCTTTGTATGGACTTAAGCAGGCCCCTAGAGCTTGGTATGGAGGCTTAAGTCCTACTTGTTGAGTCATGGTTTTGAGATGGGTAAGGTGGATAAGACCTTGTACATTCGCCGGCATGGCACTGACCTTCTGTTTGTCCAGATTTATGTGGATGACATCATCTTTGGCGGCTCTTCTCATACTCTTGTTTCAAAGTTCTCGGATGTCATGAGCATATAGTTTGAGATGAGTATGATGGGCGAGTTGACCTTCTTCCTTGGCTTCCAGATCAAGCAGACTCGGGAGGGTACTTTCTTGCATCAGGGCAAGTACACTCGTGACCTCCTGAGACGCTTCGACATGAGTGATGGTAAGCCCGTGTCAACTCCCATGCCATCTTCCGCCACACTTGACCCAGATGAGGACAGTGAGCCAGTTGATCAGAAGGAGTATCGTAGCATGATTAGCTCACTCTTGTACCTCACTGCCTCGAGACCAAACATAAACTTTGCTGTGCGTCTTTGTGCTCGGTTTCAGGCTTCTCCTCACGTATCTCACCGCCAGGCGGTGAAGCGCATCCTTCGGTACCTTCGAGCTACCTTTGACTATGGTACCTGGTACTCTTCCTCGTCGTGTCTTTCCTTGAGAGCCTACTCGGATGCAGACTTTGCTGGCTGTAGGATAGATAGGAAGGGCACTTCGGGCACCTGCCAATTCATTGGTACTTCTCTTGTTTCCTGGTCCTTTAGGAAGCAGTCCGGTGTTACCTGATCCACCGCAGAGGCCGATGCGCACGCTGCGGCCGATTGTTGTAGTCAGGTGCTTTGGATGGTCTCGACCCTGCGGGACTTTGGGTTGATTATTGACAGTGTTCCACTCTTTTGTGATTACACTTCTGCGATCAACATTGCTAAGAACCCAGTGCAGCATTCTCGGACCAAGCACATTGATATCCGATATCACTTTTTTCGAGACCATAAGTAAAATTATGTCACTTGTGCTCAATTTGCTTTACTTGAACAAATGTCTCATTCTAGAACTTGTAGCACTCTAAGTTGATTCAATACTAGCTTCTTGGTTCCGCTTAGCTTATTGACATGGTTTGCATCATCTTTGGATACCTCTAGCTAGACTATGATCATGAATGACTTGACATGCTAAGAATTTGCACTAAATTTCAGATTGTGACTTCATTGGTTTAGCTGGCTTATATATATCTTGTCATGATCTAGATAGCATGTTTATATGTTATGGCTTGATGTAATTCTCATATGATCATTTTGGATAATCTTCATGGCTCTAAATGCTTAAAATAAACAAACTTCAGCCATTTCATCCATTCTTGTGATCTTATTCTCTCTTTTGCATTCTTGATGTGTTTATTGTCAAAAGGGGGAGAATAGCGGAGAAAACGCCATTTGGGAACCTTCTTGAGCTTTGGAGAACAATTTGCTCTTTCTTTTGTAGCTCGAGTGTTCCTTCGTCGACATGGTCATAGCTTCCTTGATTTCTCTTGGACCATGTTTGACTCTCTTTCTCAAACTCAAACTTAACTTTGCGGTTTTTCTAGGTTTGTCAATATACTCATCAAGGGGGAGATTGATGGACCATGTGGTTGTGACCCCATGTGTGTGATGAGTAATTGACATAGGTCTACGAAAGTCGAGTTTGGTTTGTGTGGTTCAGACCATGTCGTTGCGTGGTGCAATCGGCTTCGGTCGGATTTGGTCAAATCTGGTCAAAGTGATTAGGATGTATATTCTGGTAATTTGACAGGTTTTGATTTCTTCATGCGTAAGTATGTTTCATTGATGCTATTTATGCTTACATGTGTCGAGCGGTACTATTTGATGTGTTTCTTGTCTGTGATGGCCGCAGGACATCGAGGCGGAGTCGTGGCGAGGCACGGAGGACCGGACTAGGCGCAGGCGGTGCCGAGGTCAGAACGGTCGAGGTGTGCCGAAGACGACGAGGGCTCGAGGTAACTGCGAGGCTTGAGCGGCAAGAAAGGATGAAGCTTCCCGGAAGGTGCAGGAGGGGCGTTTTGGAGAATACGCAAAGCTGCACTAAAGGAAGTGGGTTATGGATAAAGCACAAGAGTTGTTGAGGCTTAGTGGGTAAAGAGAGAGGCAAATCCATTAGTAAGAGACTATAAATAGGGGAGTGTCTCCTGCATGTAGTCCAAGTCTTTGGAAGTTGTCTTGCTTTCTCTTTAGTGGGTGAGAGCTGTTGGAGAGCACAGAGAGTTGTCCCCTTCGTAGCTCCTCCCTCTGTGTGTTCTTGAGAGATAGGGAGATGGGTTCTTGATCATTCAAGCATGTATGGGGAGGTGGAGAGGATATGAGTTGATTCTCCTATGTAATCATGTATCTCCTTTTCTCAATATCAATCTGAGATGAATTGGTTTAAGTTTGATCGAGGTCCAATCTCTCTGTTGGTTTTTTCCTTCGATGGTCTCTATGCCTGATTCTTGAGTTTTTGTATTTTGGCTTGATTCTTGCTGGGGAGTGGCAAAATGGGTTGCTCCATGATGGAATTGCATTTCTAGACCCTTTTGTCATCTAGTTCTATGAGCAACTTGATTAATTTGCAAGATTCTCAGTTTTAGCCCCCCTGTGTTCTTCCTCACATTTCTAGGGTTTTGGTGTATTTCTTGTTTCCTTTCTTGAGATGGCATGAAACTTGGCATGTGGAGTCCAGAGGCTATTAATTAGCTATCCTCAAAGTTTCATGGTCAAAGGATCAGGGACTCGAAGGGAATTTTAGTTTTTGTGCTGCTCACTAAATATTTTCAGTTTTTAGGGAATCTCCTCAATTCTTGGTTTTGAGATGGATTCTCTTGATCCCTAGTCTCCTCTTGCTATTCAGGATGTTTGTGTGTTGCTTCGGGCTAAAAAGATTGGGTGCAATCCCCCAATTTCTCAGTTTTTGGAAGGTCTAAAGTATTTCTCAAAGTTCAGTTTTCAGTTTGCTTCTCGGGTGCCCTGGGATCAGGGGACCGGTCAGACCGGCCTCTCCATGGCAGTCAGACCGCTCCCTCCTTGGCGGTCTGACCGGCCCCTGAGTGGTCTGACCGGCGTGTATTGAGCGGTCCGACCGCCCTGTGGCTTGCGGCCAGATCGCCCCTGCAGTTTTGCCTCAGGTGCTTTTCTTCCTCTGTCTTTTTGCCTCTGTGTTTTCCCTGTGATTTGTTGGTTTCAGAAGGTAGGTTGACCTCTTCTTCTTCATAGCACTGGTTGCTATCGGAGAGAGTTTGAGGTGTGCTCATTTAAGGGGTTGTTTTTAAAAGTCGACATTCACCCCCCTCTGTCGCCATTTCGGTCCAACAATTGGTATTAGAGCCGGTTAGCTCTTCCTCGTAGATCTTAACAGGTCTCTAGAGCCATGGCGACAGACAAGTACTCGACCAAGCCCCCGGTCTTCGATGGGATCGACTATCCCTTCTGGAAGAGCCGGATGGAGACCTACATCCAGGCTTAGAGCTACGCCATCTGGCGTAAGTTCAAACTACATTATGTTATTTCTGCCGATGAGAACATCAATGCTGGAAACATGCTTGATGTTGAGGCGAATGCGAAGGCGAGGGACATCATAATCCAGGGGTTGAACAGACCGCCATGTAAAAGTCGGTCTGACCGCTCCTTCTCCGGTCAGACCGCCGGTTTAAAACCGGTTGACCGGGCATCGTTTTCAGAGAGCACAACAGCCCGAAAAACAGACTGAAACCTGGAAACTTCACACTCTTGAGAAATTTGAGATTTTCTTCTAGATTTCTCTGCCCAGATCAGTGTGACTACCTCTCAAATAACATATAGGGCCTACGAGATAGAGAGAAGACAACTTAAGAGCACAAATTTCAGATTGTGGTAAAAACCTTAAATTTTGCACGAACTGAGCCAAAAACCAAATTCCTCTCCAACCTTGAACCTCTGCTCATGGAACTTTGAGGATAGCTACTTAATAGCCTCTGGACTTAACAAGCAAAGTTTCATACCTTCTCATGAAGAGAAACAAGATTCACACCAAAACCCTAAAAACAAGAACAAGAACACAGGAGGGCTAAAAATGTGATTCTTGCAAATCGATCAAATTGCTCTTGGAACTAGATGACCAAAGGGTCTAGAAATGCAATTCCATCATAGAGCAACCCATTTTGCCACTCCTCAGCAAGAAACGAGTCAAAACACAAAAACTCAAAAATCAAGCTTAGAAAGCATCGAAGGAAGAACACAGGAGACAGAGCATCTCAAGGTAAATTCATTCATTCCTAGAAGCAAGAGGATCACAGAGGAGTCCCCATACATGATTACAATCAGAGGAATGATTACATGGTGGCTCAACTCATCTCCAACCTCTCCCTCTCTCAAAATCAAGAACCCCACTCAAGAACCCACATAGAGAGAAGCTACGAAGGAGACATGCTTCTGCCCTCTCCACCAACTCTCAACTACTAAAGCCTAAAGCCAAAGCAACTCTCTAAAGCCCATTTTGACTAAAGCAAAACTCTAAAACCATCTCTCAAGTGGTACATGCACCTGCACACACCTCTCCTATTTATACCCTTTGGCTAACGGGTCTCCAACCCGTTATGCCCGCTAACTCCCGAACGGAACCGTTTCCACTTGTGCAGCTTTACGTTTTTACCAAAACGCCTCTCCTGCACCTTCCGGGAAGCTTCCGCGTTCCTTGTCGTCCAAGCCTCGCAACCACCTCGAGTCTCCGCCGTCTTCAACACATCCGACTGTTCTGACCTCGACACCACCTGTGTCTAGTCCGGTCACCTCGTGTCTCACTACGACTCCGCCTCGACGTCCTGCAGCCATCACAGACAAGAAACACATCACATAGTACCGCTCGATACATATAAGCATAAATAGCATCAATGAAACATACTTACGCATGAAGAAGCCCAAACCTGTTGAATCAACAGAGTATGCATTCTAATTACTTTGACCAGGTTTGACCAAATCCGACTGAAGCCGATTGCACCACACAACAACATGGTCCGAACCACATAATCCAAACTCGACTTTCCTAAACCGATGTCAATTACTCATCACACCCATGGGGTCATAACCACATGGTCTCTCAGAGTGAGGTTAGATGCAGACTCGGCGTCGTCTTGATAGACCGCCTCCGACAGTTGGAACCCGGAGATGTGCAAATGCCGGTGTAATCCACAATGCCATCAACGCACGCAGGGCCATCAATGCTGTGTTAGCAGGCCACCAACCAGTCGCTCCGACTCTGACTTCGGCGTCGACTCCGCCTCCACGGAGCAACTCTGGCTTTGACTTCGGCCTTGACCCCACGAGGCGGCTCTACCAGCAGCTTCGACTCTGTGGCGGAACGCGGGCCACCAACCAGTCACCTCGACTCCGACTTCGACGTCGAAAGGAGAACGTCGCCTGATACAAAGGGGTACATAAAGCCCCCTTGCCCCCCATGATCGAGAGGCGCCAGCCGGTGAAAATCCAGCCGTCCGCCCTCTCCCGTGATCAGCCGTCGCAACCGAGGATTCACGATAAGTTTTGGCTGAAGTCAAAAACATGCCTCCTTCTGTTCATCAACATTCTCTGATCACGTTATTAACACTCGTTCTGCCGTCGAACAATGCTATCAGAGAATGCAGAGGAACAGAGGCGGGCCTATTTTTGAGAACCATGATCATCCTGGCCGTAGTGGAAACCGCTGCAGTGAATCGCTAGAGATGGGGAAGGGTGACACTGTGGTGGTGGTAACACATGCATATATACCCGCTTCCCCCCAGGTCGGGAAGTTCAACCAGCGGGAGGAGAAGTGTCGCAATGGCATGTGACCACGACGCTTCAAACCCCACGCCGCCCCAATCATGTCTTGCCACGTGCCCGCCCTCTCAGGAGCGACCGCATGACCGCGGTTGCACGGCCGCCTGATATGGTACAACTCCCATCGCGCATTAGGCAACGGCGCGATTTTCGGGATCATCAATGCATTGGTGATGGGCCACTAGCCATTTACTCCGGCGGCGATGTCGCCACCGACTTTGCCTCTGCGGATCAGATCAGACCCGCGATGCTATATGGAGCAGAATGTTGGGCGACTAAAAGACAACATATACAGAAAATGAGTGTAGCGGAGATGAGGATACTGTGGTGGATCTGTGGTCACACAAGGCGGGATCACATCTGCAATGATGATATACGTGATAAGGTGGGGGCAGCACCAATGGAAAAGAAGTTTGTCTAATATCGCTTGAGATGGTTTGGTCATTTCCAACGAATGCCTTCTGAGGAACCGATACGTAGTAGAATTTTAAGGCGTATTAAAAACGTAAGAAGAGGCAGATGTCGACCAAGACTGACGTGGGAGGAAGCAGTTAAACGAGACTTGAGGGATTAGAATGTATCTAAAGAATTAGTTTTGGATAAAAGCGTATGAAAGTTAGCAATCCATGTATCGGAACCATAAGAAAGTTAGGGGCAGTGTTTTAGGCTTTTAGTTTAGATAGCAATTCGTACAGCTTAGGATTTTAGCATTATACATTTTTATTTCAAAGCTCTCATCATTTTGATCTTAAAAAGATTTTATTCTTAGTTTATCTTAATTATTTAAGATAAAAGATTTTGCTATTGTTGTTTGTTATTGGAAACTAGCACGAGTGCATACAGGTGGTGCTGGGAATTTTGGTCCTGCCACCGCTCGATGCTAGGGCTGGCACCGAAGCCGAGAGGGGAAAAAAAGGTTAGCAAGCATCATACACGTGCATCCCGCGGTCCACGCTCACACCTCTGATCCAACCCCAATCCCCAAGCCGACCGCAACACCAACGCGGCCCCCTCGCGGATGACGAAGCAGAGAACAACGTTACCGAAGCCTGGATTTCCCCGCACGCCAAGCTACGGTGCCCCACAGTCCTTATCGATCCCACCCATCCAACGGCGTCGCCCACCTCGCGTTTACTCCCTTCCTCTGTCCGTTTTCCACCCCGACCGCCCTTCCGAAACTGCGTGCCGGCGGCCACTCTTTTATAAGCCCGCTGCCCCGATTGGGAGATGGAGAGGGCGTTGACCGCCGCCGCCGACGATGAGGACGCGATGCCGCACGTCTCGAGGGAGCACCGCGAACAGCACGCGCAGGGGGCGCCGCCGGGCTTCGTGCCGCCGATGAGCCCAGCCGACGTCGCCGCCATGGAGGCGCTCCTGGGATACGAGTTCGGGGACAAGGGCCTGGTGGAGCAGGCGCTCACGCACGGCTCCTTCTACTACCCCTACCGCCCCGGCGAGACCTACGAGCGGCTCGAGTACCTGGGCGACGGCGTGCTCACCTGCGTCATGTCGCGGGAGGTCTTCCTCAAATACCGGCAGCTCCAGCCCGGCCCGCTCACCCGCCTCCGCGCTGCCAACGTCGACAAGGAGAAGCTCGCGCGCGCCGCCGTCGAGCACGGCCTCCACCGCTTCCTCCGCCACAAGGCGCCCCACCTGGATGGACAGGTACGCATCGCTGGAGATCTGCTAGGCATGTACAGTGGTACATATTGTCTGTAAATATAGAAAAAATGGAGGGAGAAAGATGCTATTTATTAAATAATTTAATATACGGTCTATACAAATAGTATATTAATTGTAACGAATAATTATACAGATAACATATTATATGTGTTGTCTTTAGTTCTGTTTATAGATGATATAGATGCGTATTATAGATTATCGTTATCTATATCATTGTACATTATGTTAGTCATTTCTACTATTTGATTTACCTCGTGTGATGACGTTTATATTATACATGAGAGCAACAGATAAAAATCGGCCTTTTATTCATTGGGCCCTGGGTTATGCTCCTTTTTGGTGAAAGGGGAGAATCTGTTTTGTTCCGCTGTCGGTTGATTCTTGCCTGGAGTATCTGGTCTAGTCTCATAAATGATTGACCAAGGCTGATCCCAATATATTGGTGCAGCAGCATTTTCCTTCCGGCTACTGAAATTGTATTATAGTGACTGTTAGTTTTTTTTGAGTCATACAATTTACAAAAAAATATAAAAGAGAGAGAGGGCCACCTTTTTATGGAATTGTACTAGCTGCCGTGCAATTCAAATGGCATTTGCAATTATATTGGCTGGGCCCTAGGGTATGATCTTCCGTTATATTTTTTTTTGGGAGAAAGGGGAGAATCTGTTTTGTTCCCCTGTCTGTTAATTCATTTTTAGTATCAGCTCTAGGCCTAGCAATATTTAAGAACATGTCATCCCAAGAAGGGTTCTCCCAAGGTGCCACCTTTTTCAGGATTTGTGTTACCCACCTTACACGTCAATTGGCATGCGTAATTCTAAATATACCAACTGCGCATTTGGAGTGCCTTACCTTACACAAAGGTGAGGAAAATTTTCAAATTGTGCAGCAATTTTTCTCACCACCACCACCATCTCTTTTTTGATTTTTGATCAAATGGTTGTGGCTCTTAGTAAAGCAGTCAAAGCAGAATTGTGCCTGTTGTAGGGGTGGCCCCCACCTAAACCCAGCAGGCCTGGTAGGAGGTTATGAGGCCCAGAATAGGCCTGGTAGCCGCTATGAAGCATCCGGCGGATCTGGAGACAGTGAGGCGATGGTCCCTGCACAGACCCATCCGCTGGGTGTTCCGGTGGCCCCGACAGCACCTGCGGTGGAAAGCGCCATACTAACAGCCCTCAACGCGTTCCAGCGGGAATTAGGGGACCTTCGCGGAGCCGTCCGAGATATGCAAGAGGCTCGGAGCCAGCAGGCTGCGCCAGTAATCGCGCCCGAGCCCACGCCGGAGAGGGCGGACAGTCGCGAAGCCCCCACGTCTAGCCGCGTGCCGCTGCGGCGCGTAGATCCAGAGTCCCCGCTTCCAGCGGGGCTGCAGCAGGCGGCATGGCCCGAAGACTTCAAGTTTCCTAGCGCCATCGATCCGTACAAAGGCGACACGGACCCCCGCGAGTTCGTGCGCGTGTACGACACCGCGATCGAAGCCGCGGGTGGAGACGGCACCACGAAGGCGAAGGGACTCCCCCTCGCGCTGCAAGGAGTGGCGCTCTCTTGGTTTTTTACCATAGAGCCGGGCTCCATCTATGCGTGGGAGCAGCTCCGCAACCGCCTTCACAACAACTTCCAGGGAAATTATGTCGAGCAAGTCGACGCGGACCAACTCTTCGCTGTGAAGCAAAAACCCTCGGAAAAGCTCCGGGACTACTTCAAGCGCTTCGCCAAAATTCGATGCCAAGTGAAAGACGTTAATGCAACCACCGTCGTTAATGCAGCCATACAAGGCCTTCGTCCGGGCCCGATGGCCGAGTACAATGCACGAAAGCCAATCAAGATGGTGGCGAAGCTCTTCGACAAAATGGAGGAATACGCCAGGGCGGAAGAAGATGCGCGGCGAAGGCAAGGTGACGACTCCGACACCAACCAGGTCGGAGCCTCGGCAAAAGCTGAAGATCCACCGAAGGACGGTTCTTCGAAGGGAAAACGTAAGCAGGAGTCGTCCAGGGATGCGCCCGACCGCAGGGATGCCTCGCACAAGGAGTCGTCTGATCGGCCCAAGCGCGGCCAGCAGAAGTCGAGGCGAGGCCGGTACGTCCTCGACATTGAAGGCGGTTCCGACGAAGGTGCTCCCACGGGCCGAGGCGGTCAGGGGCGCCGTGGCCGGGGGCGCGGCCGTGGCCGGGGCCGTGACGATAAAAGTCGTGGAGATTACGACGACCAGCACCAGGGACTGTGGTGCGTAGTCCACGGCCGCGGCAACCACGACACACGCACGTGCACCTCCATCGCGGCGCTCCGCGATAGCGTCGCCAGGGACAGGAACCCGGAGACGCGTCCGCCTGCGGTGGCCCACGTCCAATTCCCATACGAGGCCCCCATGCAGGTACAGGCGCAAGGGATGCAACCCCAGGAAGGCCCCTTATGGATCCAAGCTCACGTACAGCAGCCTCGGGAGGGCCTCCTGTCGCTGCAGGAAGGCCCCTTATGGATCCAAGCTCACGTACAGCAGCCTCGGGAGGGCCTCCTATCGCTGCAGGCCCCGGAGGCAACCCACCGCAGGGTCATTAACGTCATATTCGGAGGCTCTGCGCTGGAATTCGCCTCAGCGCGGCAGCAGAAGGCCTATGCGCGAAGACTACATCACGTGGCGGCATACCCAGCGCAAGCGCCGCCGGACTGGGCGCAGCACGAGGTTACATTCACACCCGACGACGCCCAAGGCGTGGACTTCCCTCATCAGGACCCCCTGGTCATCCGGGTCACTATCGCGGGATGCGACGTGGGGCGTGCCTTGGTGGACGGCGGTAGCTCCGCGAACGTATTGTTTGCGGCGGCCTTCGACCAGATGGGGATCCCTCGAAGCCGCCTAGGGCCCTCAGGAATCCCACTGCAGGGCTTCGGGGGACAGCCCCTGCGGGCGCTGGGCCAAATAGGTCTTCAAGTCTCCTTCGGCCAAGATGACAATGTGCGGGCCGAAGATGCCACCTTCGACGTGGTCGACCTTCCGTACCCCTACAATGCCATATTAGGGCGCCCAATCCTCAACTCCTTCGGTGCGGTACCACATCACGGCTATCTATGCATGATGATCCCGGGTCCCCGAACCATCATCACCATCCGAGGCGACCAGGACATGGCCCGGCGCATCGAGCCAGGTACCAGGTACCCGCGCCGCGAAGCCCAACGACGCTCTTAGAGCTGGCGTCACAGCTGGGGTCCGGGGCCATTGAGGCCCTTGGCGGGCCCTGCAGATGTCTAGCGACTAGAGGCTTCGGCCGCACCAAGGACAAACGGTTAGTATATCCACCCCCTGAGTATAAACAAAGTCGCACGCTCGCGTGTGCACTCGCCGTGAGCTGTGTACGGATCGAGTATAATCAAGTCGCGACGTCTGCGTGTGCACTCGCCGTAGCCAAAGGTGACGGGCCCGAGTATAAACAAAGACGACGTTCGCAGTGCACCGCCGTAGCTGAGTACGGACTGAGTATAAATCGAAGTCGCACGTCCGTGTGTGCACTCGCCGTAGCCATGGGTGACGTGCCTGAGTATAAACAAAAGACGCGCGAGGGGACGCCCTCGCACGCACTCTACGGAGTATAAATAAGACGCGGATGTTCTCCCTGCGCACTCTACGGAGTCTAAACAAGACGCGAACTCCGCGCATGCCAGGGACCTCATCCCTGTGCATACTCTGCGGAGTATAAATACGACGTGGATGTTGACCCCACGCACTCTGCGGAGTATAAATAAGATGCGGATGTTCTCCCTGCGCACTCTACGGAGTCTAAACAAGACGTGAACTCCGCGCACGCCAGGGACCTCGTCCCTGTGCATACTCTGCGGAGTATAAATACGACGTGGATGTTGACCCCACGCACTCTGCGGAGTATAAATAAGACGCGGATGTTCTCCCTGCGCACTCTACGGAGTCTAAACAAGACGCGAACTCCGCGCATGCCAGGGACCTCGTCCCTGTGCATACTCAGCGGGGCGAAGCTCACCCTCGCGTATTGCGGGAGGTGAGCGCAGCGCGCGTTGCCGAAGGCACAGCGCGCCAGAAGCTACCCCCGCCATGAGGAGCAAGAGGAACGGAACGTGCGCGCACTTCCGCCTCCGCACCCGCCAGTCTACGGACTATAAAAACGCGAAATGCCGAGGTCCGCCTCCGCACCCGCCAGTCTACGGACTATAAAAACGCGAAATGCCGAGGTCCGCCTCCGCACACGCCAGTCTACGGACTGTAAAGGTGAAGTGCCGAGGTCCGCCTCCGTACACGCCAGTCTACGGACTATAAAAAGGCGAAGTGCCGAGGTCCGCCTCCGCACACGCCACTATACGAACTATAAAAAGGCGAAGCATCGAGGTCCGCCTCCGCACACGCCCGTCTGCGGACTGTAAAAAGGTGAGGCGCCAAGGACTGCCCCCGCAAGCGCCGCTCTAAGGAACCCTTGCGCGACTACTTCGCCAACGGCGCGCGTCGAGCGCGGAGATCCCGTCCCCGCGCAGCAGGTGGCGTACCGGTGAACCCGAAGTGGCATCAACGCACAGCGCATATCTTAAGATGACAGAAAATCTGCATATCGGAAAAATCACACAAGTACAAAGATCCGGCAGCATCCTTGCCGTTCTAAGCCGCTATCCCGCGGGCTCGTCCTTAACACGCGCTAAAGCTAGGGCCTCGCTCGAAGAAGGTCGGCCTGCCCAAAAGTTCAACGACTCCTCGTCCCTTTGCGCCGCGAAGGCGCCGGCTGGTCGCAAGGCGACGGCGAGCGCGCCCCAGCAAGGAAGCTGCCCGGGATGAAGGCAAGTGATCAGTTCGTGAAGCAAACACGCACTTTATTCATTCAATTAAGGGGCAGACGTTACAACGCACGCCCACACCTAGCCACGTTGGCGCCGCACCTGTGAGCCTTCGGCATCTTCGGAGGCCTCAGCGCCACCCTCGTCGCGCCGCGGGACTTCGTCCAGAAATTGGCCGAGGCTCCCCCCACCACGAAGGGACTTCCGAAGCTCGACCTCCGTGGCGGCTATCCCGGTGTAGTCCCAGATCCGCTCGTAGAAGAATTTGACGGGGCCGCGAACGGCACGGACTTCACCGGACATCACTCCGGCCCCGCCGGGCATCTCCAGCTGAGGGTTCTCCAGCTCGGCGATGTGCGTGCAACCACGGTGCCGAAGGAGGGCGCACACCAGGCACGACGCCACATAGGCACAGTGGTCGCCAAAGTTCGTCGCAGCCCCGCGCGCAACGTCGGCGGCGTCATGAATCCAGCGAAGGGCCTACAGCAACTCCTCCGGGCCGAAGGCGTGGTCCGCACTCCAGCCACAAGTCTCTGGAGGTGGACTTCCAGCATTTGCAGGGTGTCCCACGCAACCACCGAGGCGTCGCCAAGCGTCTGGTTGCGCTCCGCTAGAGTCGAGGCAAGCTCGCCTTTTTCCTTCTCTAGCAAGGCGACCTGTTCCAGGAGCCCGTCCCGCTCCGCCGCAAACTTCTGTTGAGCAGCTTCCGCGGCCGACTCCCGCGCCGACGCAACAAGTCCCTCGGCGTGTGCTCTCGCTTCGGCGCATTCCGCTTCCAGCTGGCGGATGCGGGCATCCTGGGCAGAGCGGGCTCCAGAGGCTTCGCGTAGCTCCTCCTCGGTGGCCCGCAGCATATCCTCGAGCACCTTTCGGCCACGAGTATAGGCCGTTTGCAGGGCCTGCCCCAGCACAAGTGTCTGCAGAAGGGAAAGACTTAGCAAGCTCAGCCAGCCCAGGCGTTGTCGCATGAGTACTTACCCTCACCCCAGACACCTCGAAGGCGTCTTCGAGGCGCCCCGCCCCGTAGGCCTGCAGCACTTGCGGGTCGACGCTGGTGGCCGCGTCATTCACAATCCCGCGCCACGCCCTCAGCGTCTCCGGGGGCGGTACGAAGTCCGCGGGGCCTGCGTGCGCGGAGGTCCCGTGTTCCGCCAAGTGCTCCCCCTCCGGAATGAGCAACGCTGCAAACAGGGCTGCAGGTGAGCACCGCAAGGCATGAAAGAATACACCAGAGTTAGCTAAGCCACCCTACCTTCGGTAGCAGAAGGAGGGTCTCGGGGACTCGCCCCCTCATCCCCGGGCGGGGCGGCGGTGGCGTAAGCCCCCGCAGAAGGAATGGTCCCGCCGCGGGCAGAAGCCTCCACGTTCGGGGCAGGCGACGGCTGTCCCTGCGCGGCGGGCGGCGTGGCCAGGGGGGCGGAAGGCGCATATGCCGCAGGGTCTCCGGCACTTGCACTGGACTCCCACAAGCTTCTGACGCCCGTGGCCACGACGAATCCCCGCGGTGTCCGGTGGAGCTCCGGCCGCACACACGGCCGTTTAGCCGGGGCAGCCAGCAGCGATACCGCCCCCGCAGGCGCGGATGGGGAAGCCCCCGCGGTTGCAGCGCCCGGGGGCGAAGGTTCCGCGGTGGCAATTGTTGCAAGGGGCACCTCGGTCTCTGCCGCTGTCGGTAAAGGCAGCATGACTCCGTGCGCCCCCGTGGAGGGCGCCTCCGGCACCACAGCGGCCACGGCCGAAGGCTCCACCTCAACATCGCCGGTCCGCACGGGTTCCACCTCGGCGACTTCGGCGGGCGGCGAGACGTCCCCCCTCCGGCTGCTCGTGGCAAACCCGCCGTCCGGGGCGCTCGCCGAAGATACCTCGCCTTCGGCGTCTGCGCCACCCAAGCCTGAATCGGCATACCTCGCCGAGTCCGACTCCGCGTCCGCCAAGCCCTCGGGAGCACTAGCAGCAGCAGCGGCAGCTGCTGCGCCAAACACGGCGGGCGCCTCGCTGCGGCCCCTTTTCCGAGACGGCGTCTTCTTCTTCTTCTTCGCCGCACCGTCGTCTGGAGCGACGCGGTCCGGCACGGCAAGGCCGAGGGCCTCGCACACGCGGTTTATTCGCCCCAGCCCCGCCTCGGCGATAGCAGACGCGCGCTGCTCGTGCTCCCTGCCGGCGTACGACCCTAGGAATACGCGCGCGGCTTGCTCCGCCTCCTCCAAGGAAATCCCTGAGGCAAAGGAGATAGCATCAGCACATAACGCATTTCGCGTGAACAAAGGAGAGACGCGGTCGAGGCTTACGAAGACTGGAGGGCGCCGGCAGTAAGCAGATCGATGGCGAAACATTGTCGTCTCGACGCTTCTCGGCGACAAGACGCCAGTCGCGGGCAAGCGGTGCCACGCCGTACATCACGTACTCTTCGGCGAGGTCGCGCATGTTGAGGCGGGCGGCCACGCCTACGAGCTGCTGGGCCCTCCGCCTGTCCTCGTCATCGAGCGTCCGGTCGGGCGAAGGCTTGAACGCGATCGGTCGGCCTGTGCACTCAAGGCCGCTCCCGCTCTCCACACGGTGGTAGAACCACCGCTTCATCCAGTAAGACTCCCACTTCCCGCGAGTTGAGTTCGCAGGGAAGAGCTTCTTGCACGACGGACAAGAATAAAGGTGACGCTACCGAAGCTGGACAGCGTCCCGTCCTTCCGATCCTTGGGCTGGCACCGTGCCTCGTGAAGGTAGGCGAACAACGAGGCGCTGGGCCAACACGCCCCCGAGCGCAAGGCCCAGCTATACACCGCGAGCCAGGCCACGGCGTTCGGAGTCAGTTGCGCCAGCTCCAGCCCGAAGGTCCGCAGCACGTCGCCCACGATAGCCGCCGCTGGGATGCGGAGCCCCGCGTCGAAAAAGGCAACGAACACGACCGCCTCCGACCTCTCGGGATGCGGTTCCATCTCATCGGCGGCGGGCAATCGTACCTCCTGGCGCTCGAAGAACTTCTCAGCGCGCGGAAGCCCTTGGATCGTCTTCTCGGTCACGAGCGAGGGGCCTAACTTGATGTAGACGAGGTGCCCGATCTTTCGATGAGATTGATAGCTATCGATTTTGAGTGGAGGTGACCCTCACGATCCGACTACAACCGTACGACGACGCTTGCGCATTAGCAATCGCTGAACCAACTCCGAAGTGTTATTGATCTCGCTGGAGGCGCGATCAACCTGAACACGAAGTTCAATCCCTACGAGCAATCGAAGAACTAGCAAGAATAAGACGAAGGCAATCTGAAATTGTGAATATGAATGAAGCACAAATTGTATTGCGAATAACAAAGGAGGGATTCCGAAGATGTCTTGACAGGTGGTCAACCGACACAACTGAAGAACAAAAGTTTGCACAATGGCTAAACCTAAATTCAACGAAATCCAAGTCTTAGCAATGGAGGCGGCGGCTCCTTTATAGGGAGAACCACCAGGGGGGGCGTCCAAGGGCACGCCCTAGGGTTACAAGGCCCATGGGCCCAAGTGGAGGTGGCGCAGCACCCTTTTTGACTCGGACTCAGAAACCAACGTGGAGTCTTTTGACGATTGCGGTCGGCTCAGATAGAATTTGAAGATGAGGTCGGATCCGTTGGAAAATAGACTTCCTAAGCTTTCCATGAAGTACAAGAACGTCCCAATCGGAGTCCGTATGAGGAAGTTATGCCCGTTTGAACTTGGTACCATCGCAGCAGTCCGAATCTGATTCCAGAACGTGTCCAACTCGAATTCTTGTTTGGCTTGGCCCGAAAGTGTCGTGGTGAACTCCATTATTCCATCCAGGCATGTCCATGACTCCACGTCCCTCTCCTTCATCCTTTCCCAGGTTCCTAAGCACAATTAAATCACTTGCATTAGGTAGCGGTCTATTCTCAGTAATATATGAACCTAGGAATGAATTCACCTGGTAATTAAGTTGACAAGCACGAGCGCGAGTGAGTGGTCCTTGTAACACTTGTTGTGGCTGAGTTGTATCCATGGAAGGGATGTCCTCATCATAACTCGCCGGAGAACGTGCCTTCCTCCTCCGCCACCAACCGCTCCTTGTCCGCCGCCGCCGGGTCGCGCTCTTGGAGCGCGTATTTCACCTCCAACAGGGAAGACCGCCGGCGAATGCCAGAGCCACCAACCGCCTGGCCGCACTTGCCACCGGAGGCCATCGCTTCCCACGGAGAGATTGAAGCGGTGAAAATATCGCGGAAGTGTAGAGGGCGGAGCAGACAGGAAAGAGGGCGTAAAGGTGCGGGGACGCTGTTACGGGGGGGGGGGGGGCTATTTCAAGCCACCTCGCCCATACCGCCGCTACCGAAGCGTCGCAACGGTCCGTGGGCCGGATACAACCGCAGCGGTGTAAAGGTCCGCCCCGCACGATTCCCCGCAATAGAAGACGGGGCATCGTGGCGATACACGCTACACGCGATCGCAGGACCAAGGACCGTCAACGCAAGCGGTCACGGCCACGCAATCCATGACCCACCGCGGCGCTCCAGTTACAAGCCGCCGCATGCCCTCAACACGTGAACGGACACTGCACGACGCAGCAACCCACCTTTTGGCAGGCTAGGCGTCGGTACGATCCCAGCTGCCATTAATGGCGCCCTACCGGACCGACACGGGCAACCTCCAATTCTGCCTCTGGCTCCAGCAAGCGCGCGCGTCTACTTCGAGCTAGGCGTCAGCCTCCGCTGCCACCCGTTCGAGAGGTAGGGGACGGAGCGCGCGCGCGCCTACTTTGACCTAGGCGCCAGCTTCCGCTGCCACCCGTTCGACGGGTAGGGGACGGAGCGCGCGCGCGCCTACTTCGAGCTAGGCACCAGCCTCTGCTGCTGCCCGTTCGAAGAGTAGGGGACGGAGCGCGCGCCCACTTCGAGCCAGACGCCAGCCTCCGCTGCGACGGAGCGCGCGCGCGCCTACTTCGAGCTAGGCGCCAGCCTCCGCTGCCACCCGTTCGAAGGGTAGGGGACGGAGCGCGCGCGTCTGCCGAGCCAGGCGTCGGCCTCCACCGCCACCCGCTCGAGGGGTAGGGGATGGAGCGCGCGTCTATTTCGACCTAGGCGCCCGCCTCGCTGCCACTGCTCGGCGGTAGGAGACGGAGCGCGCGCGCGCTGCCGAGCAGGCGCCGGCCTCCGCTGCCACCCATTCGGAAGGTAGGGGACGGAGCGCGCGCGCGCCGCCGAGCCAGGCGCCGGCCTCCGCCGCCACCCGCTCAAGGGCAGGACGGAGCGCGCGCGCTTACCGAGCTAGGCGCCGCCTCCGCGCCGCCGTTCAAGCGTAGGGGACGGGCGTGCGCGCCACTTCGAGCGGATGCCGGCCTCGCTGCGGCGGCGCGCGCGCGCGCCGAGCCAGGCGCCGGCCTCCGCGCCACCCGCTCGAAGGGTAGGGGACGGAGCGCGCGCGCTTACTTCAACCAGGCGTCGCCTCGCGCCACCCGCTCGAGGGGTAGGGGACGGAGTGCGCGCGTCTGCCGACCTGGCGCCGGCCTCCGCGCCACTGTTCGACGGGTAGGAGACGGAGCGCGCGCGCCTGCCGAGCCAGGCGCCGGCCTCGCGCCACCCGCTCAAGGGTAGGGGACAGCGCGCGCGCGCTACTTCGAGCCAGGCGCGGCCTCCGCCGCCACCCGCTCAAGGGTAGGGGACGGCGCGCGAGCGCCACTGAGCGAGGCGCCGGCCGCGCGCCACCCGCTCAAGGCTAGGGGCGGGCGCGCGCGCCTACTTCAAGCCGACGCCGGCCTCCGCTGCGGCGCGCCTCACCCGTCGAGCAAGGCACCAGCCTCCGCTACCACCCGCTCAAGGGTAGGGACGGAGCGCGCGCGCCGACCTGGCGCCCGCCTCCGCCGCCACCCGCTCGAAGGGTAGGGGCGGAGCGCGCGCGCTCGCCGACCTGGCGCGCCTCGCGCCACCCGCTCGAAGGGTAGGGGACGGAGCGCGCGAGCGCCTCGCCGACCCAGGCGCCGCCTCGCTGCCACCCGCTCAAGGGTAGGGACGGAGCGCGCGAGTGCCTACTTCGAGCTTGGCGCGGCGTCCCCGCCACCCGCTCAAGGGTAGGGGACGGCGCGCGCGCGCCTACTTTGAGCTAGGCGCTAGCCTCCGCCGCCACCGCTCGAAGGGTAGGGGCGGAGCGCGCCGCGCCACTTCGAGCCGACGCCGGCCTCCGCTGCGACGGAGCGCGCGCCTGCCGAGTTAGGCGCCGCCTCCACCGCCACCCGCTCAAGGGTAGGGCACGAGCGCGCGCGCTCGCCGACCCAGGCGCCGGCCTCGCGCCACCCGCTCAAGGGTAGGGGACGGAGGCGCGCGCGCTACTCGAGCACGCGCAGCATCGGCTGCCACCCGCTCGGCGTAGGGGACGGCGCGCGCGCGCTCGCCGACCTAGGGGCGGAGCGCGCGCGCTACGCCGACCTAGGGGACGGGCGCGCGCGCCTACTCGAGCGAGGCGCCGGCCTCCGCCGCCACCCGCTCAAGGATAGGGGACGGAGCACGCGCGCTCGCCGAGCGAGACGCCGACCTCCGCTGCGGCGGGAGCGCGCGTCTAGTCGAGCTAGGCACCAGCCTCCGCTACCACCCGCTCGAAGGTAGGGGACGGAGCGCGCGCGCGCCTACGACCAGGCGCCCGCCGTCGCGCCACCCGCTCAAGGGTAGGGGCGGAGCGCGCGCGCGCTCGCCGACCTGGCGCCAGCCTCGCGCCACCCGCTCAAGGGTAGGGGACGAGCGCGCGCGTCTGCCGAGCCAGGCGCCGGCCTCGCCGCCACCCGCTCGAAGGTAGGGGACGGAGCGCGCGCCTCGCCGACCCAGGCGCCGCCTCGCGCCACCCGCTCGAGGGTAGGGGACGGAGCGCGAGCGCCTCGCCGACCAGGCGCCAGCCTCGCTGCCACCCGCTCAAGGGTAGGGGACGGAGCGCGTGAGCGCCATTGAAGCAGCGGCAGCGCCCGCCGCCACCCGCTCGAAGGGTAGGGGCGGAGCGCGCGCGCTTACTTTGAGCTAGGCGCCGGCCTCGCGCCACCCGCTCGAAGGGTAGGGGACGGAGCGCACCGCGCCACCGAGCGACGCCGCCTCCGCTGCGGCGAGCGCGTGTGCGCCGCCGAGCTAGGCGCCGCCTCCGCCGCCACCCGCTCGAGGGTAGTGGACGGGCGCGCGCGCTACCGAGCCAGGTGTCGGCCTCCGCTGCCCCGCTCGAGGTGTAGGAAACGGAGCGCGCGCGTCTCGCCGACCTAGGCGCCGGCCTCGCGCCACCCGCTCGACGGGTAGGGGACGGAGCATGCGCGCGCCTACCGAGCAGGCGCCGGCCTCGCCGCCACCGTTGGAAGGGTAGGGGACGGAGCGCGGCGCCTACGCCGAGCCAGGCGCCGGCCTCGCTGCCACCCGCTCAAGGGTAGGGGACGAGCGCAGGCGCCTCGCCAGCGAGGCGCCGGCCTCCGCTGCCACCCGCTCAAGGGTAGGGACGGGCGTCGCGCGCGCTACATCGAGCCGACGCCGCCTCCGCGCCACCCGCTCGAAGGGTAGGGGGCAGCGCGCGCGTCTACTTCGAGCCAGGCGCGAGTTCGCTACCACCCGTTGGAAGGGTAGGGACGGAGCGCACCTACGCGAGAGCAGGCGCCCGGCCTCCCGCCACCCGCTCAAGAGTAGGGGACGGAGCGCGCGCGCTTCGCCGACCAGGCGCCGGCCTCCGCGCCACCCGCTCAAGGGTAGGGGACGGAGCGCGCGCGCCGCCGAGCCAGGCGCGCGCCCGCCGCCACCCGCTCAAGGGTAGGGGACAGAGCGCGCGCCTACGCCGAGCCAGGCACCAGCCTCGCGCCACCCGCTTGAAGGGTAGGGGACGAGCGCGCGCGCCTACCGAACTCGCGCCCCGCCTCGCGCGACGCGCGCGCGCGCTTACGAGCCGACGCCCGACCTCCGCGCCACCCGTTCGAAGGGTAGGGGACGAGCGCGCGCGCGTCTACTTCGAGCTAGGCGCCAGCCTCCGCTGCCACCCGTTCGAAGGGTAGGGGACGGAGCGCGCGCGCGTCTACTTCGAGCTAGGCGCCAGCCTCCGCTGCCACCCGTTCGAAGGGTAGGGGACGGAGCGCGCGCGCGCCTACTTCGAGCTAAGCGCCAGCCTCCGCTGCCACCCGTCCGAAGGGTGGGGGACGGAGTGCGTGCGCCTACTTCGGCGTGGTGCCGCAAAGGCGGGGGTCTCGTCCCGCAAAGTCTGCCTCGTTCTCCTTAACAAGCCACCTACAGTGCATCAACATAAAAGGTAATGCGGGCGGGCTCCATCAGGAACACCGACTGTAGGTAGGCCTGTTTAGAAGAACAGGGCAAACCTTGCTGTCGCCTGCGAAAGCACGGTGCGGGGGCAGGAAGCGCGGCTGGATGTCGACAACCGACGCTGACCATGCTCCCAAGAAAAATGGACCTCCTTCTGTGCATCAACATTCCCCAAGCCGCTCAGCGTCACCCAGGAATGTTGATGCACGGCAGGGGCCCATTTTAAGGGAGTAGATTCTATCACAATATATGCAGGAACAACACCGCACCAGCGCCCCTCATCAGCAGGGAAGCCAACCGGCGGAAGTCCAATCGGCAAAAATCCACCGGCCGGGAGTCCGCCGTCACATTAATGGTCACGACGCCTCAAGGCCCGCACCGCGCCAAGCACGCTTCACCACGTGGACGGCCGGAAGAGCGAGCGTCGCGGCACGTCCCTTATCGCGTAAGGCTCACGCGGCGGCTCAGGGGCCCGCTACGCTTACCTGTGCCAGTGCAACGCCCCCGGCGCGCGTCTACTTCGGCTAAGGCCACCTCCGCCGCCGCCCGTTCGAAGGGTGAGGGACGGAGCGTGCGCGTCTGCTTCGACTACAGCACAGCCCCGGGTCAAGCTTGGAAAAGTTCACAGGCCGCGGGGACGGAGGGGGCCAAAGGACTCGGCGACATGGCTTCGGCCCCGTGAAGCCCTTTACCATGAGAGGCTCCTGTTGTAGGGGTGGCCCCCACCTAAACCCAGCAGGCCTGGTAGGAGGTTATGAGGCCCAGAATAGGCCATGTGTAATGACATAACTGCCCCCAGAGGGGATAACCAGATGTAAGGGTACAACTGTAAAAGCACTCCTCATGTGCATATATATATGAATACAGGCCATGGGGAGAGGGCACGCCATTTTCACTCATCTCCATTACTCTCCACTACCATCTCTCTCTGTTTGCCCTGTAGCCACAACAGTGTCATTTGAACTCCACGGTAGAGCAAGCCTTCCCATTTTGTGGAATGTAGCGATAGCTTGGAGTGTTTGCCTTGTCATTGGCCTGTATGAGAAAATAAAAATTTTCAATTCTGCTTTATTAATAGAGTATTTTGTTCTCACAGGCAGTGTGCATTGTTTGTAGCAGCATGGCTTATGTTCAAACATGCTTTTGTTATCATTGACACGCATATGTATCTAAATGTAATGACAACAAAGGTGGGAAAAAATTCAAATTGTGCAAGCTGATTTTGTTTCACCACCGCCCTCCATCTCTTTTTTAGTTTTCTGATCAAATGGTCGTGGTTCTTAGTAAAGTAGTCAAAGCACCGTTTGGGCTCCACGAGTCCATGGTAGAGAAGCCCTTCCCATTTTGTCTGGTACTTTTGGTCGTAGTTCTTAGTAAATCAGTCAAAGCACAACTGTGCCATTTGGACTCCACGGAAGTGAAACCCTTCCATTTTGTCCGGTACCTTTGAGCGATAGCTCGAAGTGTTTGCCTTGTCATTGGCCTGTAAGTGAAAAGAAAATTGGTCATTTCTGCTCCATTAATAGAGTTTTTTTTTGTCACAGGCAATGTGCATTGTACTTGTTTTAAAACATGCTTTCGGTACCATTCACACACATACGTAGCTAAACTAAATGTAATGACAAGCCAATCAGTAACATATTTATTGTGGGTGCTGTTGTTCTGCATGGTAAGACTAAACTTTAGGGTTTTGCCTAGCAAGCTACATTTTTTTTGCGTGATGTCTGGTAACCTGCCTTACAATTCAATCTTTGCTTATCTTGTCTAGTCAGGTTGTTTATGCACTAGAGTTAGTACTAAACAGTTGACTTGTAATGCGACAAACTTCTAAGGTATTTCATTGCATTCTATTAAATTTTTTAACCTATCCTTTTGTTTTCATGCACTAACATTTAGTTGAGCACATGAAGAGAAGTACACATTATATACTCTTAGGTCGTAAAAGATTATGATACTGCAATAGGAATCCTAGATGCATATTCCACTATGCTTACCCCATGGTCATGATTACAGTCTGGAACCAAGCAGAGTCCTCTCAGGTCCTTCCCATGTAGAAAAATTGAATCATCACGAATGCAGTGTAACTGCTCTGATCATTTGGGTGGTTTTGGGATATCTATAATTTGTTTGTTTAAAAAAGTAGGCTGTCTGAACAAGTAGATTAGTCACTATTATGATACTTTTTACACATTTATAATAAAGGAAATAATGTGGAAGATTGTATGGATCTCTTTGTTTCTTTATTTCCCACTAACAAACTTTTTTATTTCTAATAGCTGAGTGTTCGCATGTTACTGTGAGTCTGACATACACATACAAAATGCTTCCTTGTTATCTCCAGCTTTATGCTTTTCTCTTTGATCACTTCATTATCTAACAACTCAAACTTCGATGGGCACCATCCTCCAAACCTGCATTGGGCTGTTTGTTGCTTGCTAACACTTCTTGCATGTGGGCCCATCTAGCATCGAATTGTGTGCAACTAAAATGACTTGCAGATCAAGAAGTAAACAATTTTCATTGCTGTGGACTCTTGATTACTTGATCTCTTGATTAGGGATAATACACTAACATACATGGATGCAAATTTTATCTCTCCATGCGAGAGCAAGGGTAAATGAAAATCTTTTGCCTTGCATGCCCAAGTGTATTGTTTGTTACGATTTGGTTGCAAGTTTGTTATTGTCTGTTAGTTTCATGTAGATGATTTTTTTCTGGTTTCCCTGGTTTTATTCTAGCAATTTTTTTGCGAGGTCAGAGGGGAGCAGATGAAAGAAGCCACCGAATTTATCTTTTTTAACTAAAATAAAGATGTTGATATATGATTTATGTGATATCCCTTGTGGTGCTTTGGCATTTACAGATTCATCATTTCATAAAAGGTTTGTGCAAGTATCCATATCACTCGAATGGGCTATTGGATCCTCCAAAAGTGCTATCTGACATTGTGGAATCTCTTATTGGTGCCATATACTTAGACTCCAACTTCAATCAAGAAGTAGTTTGGCAGGTATATATTTCTGTCTGAACTAACAAACCTTGCATTTTATTCCTCACTCTAGACTGGGATTATAATATTTCTTTTTCTCATAGGTTTTTAGAAATTTAGCTGATCCACTTATTAGCCTAGAGACATTAGGCAAGCATCCGGTGAGTGAGCTTTTCGAGTTTTGCCAAAAGACTCGGCGAGGTGTGAAAATTGTGAAAGATGAATGGTATATGATGTGACCACGCCACAAACACATACGATAATAGCGCCCAATATCAAGATTGAACTAAAGGTGAATTCGTTTCTTCAGCCTTCATATGTTACTAAGAATAGACCGCTACCTAATGCAAGTGATTTAATTGTGCTTAGGAACTTGAGAAAGGATGAAGGAAAGAGACATGGAGTCCTGGACATGCATGGAAGGAATAAGGGAGGTCACCACGTCACTTTGGGACCAAGTCAAGCACGAATTCGAGTTGGACACGTTTTGGAATCAGACTCAGACTGCTGCGATGGTACCAAGTTCAAACGGGCAGAACTTCCTCATACAGACTCCGTTTGGGACGTTCTTATACTTCATGGAAAGCTTATGAAGTCTACTTTCCAACGGATCCAACCTCATCTTCAAATTCTATCCGAGCCGGCCGCAATCGTTAAAAGAGTCCACGTTGGTCACGTACTGGAATCGGATTCGGACTGCTGCAATGGTGCAAGTTTAAACGGACATAACTTCCTCATACGGACTCCGTTTGGGACGTTCTTGTACTTCATGGAAAGCTTATCAAGTCTACTTTCCAATGGATCCAACCTCATCTTCAAATTCCATCCGAGCCGGCCGGAATCATCAAAACAATCCACGTAGGTTTCTGAGTCCGAGTCAAAAGGGTGCTGCGCCACCTCCACTTGGGCCCATGGGCCTTGTAACCCTAGGGTGTACCCTTTGGGACGCCTCCCCTGGTTGTTTTCACTATATAGGAGCCGCCGCCTCCGTTTCTAGGACTTAGGTTTTGTTTAGATCAGTTTAGCCCTTGTGCAAACTCCACGTTCTCTTGTGTCGGCTAGACCAACAGATTCGTGTTACAGAACCTCAACTATCCATGTGCGACTTTTATATCTAGCAAGTTTCAGGTTGCTCACTATCCTTGTTCTTGCGTGTTCTTCGGTTGCATGCAGGAATAGACCTTCGTGGTCAGGTCAACCGTGTTCTTGGCACGGTTGATAACATCTTGGGGTTGGTTCAGCGATTGCTAAGGCGCAAGTGACGTCTCGTACGGTTGTAGTCGGATCGCAAGAGTCATCTCCACCGAAATCGATAGTTATCATCCTATCGGAAGATCGGGACCCCATCGCCTCATCAGTATAAGAATTTGAAGGTTGAGGTATTAATTGATGGTGAGTTAGTGGAAGCGCAACTTATGCTCAAAAGAAGGAGATAGCTCAGAACCATGCTGCAAAGGCTGCTTTGGATAAACTAAAGGAGACATTTGGACAATCCCAAACTAAAGGAGAAGTTTCTGAACCGTTGGACAAATTGGATCTAGCTGGAACTTTAGAGGTTCAGTGACAATACACAATCCGTGCAAGAAATGATTCCTTCGGTGGTTGATCTATTTACATTGTATTTTGTTAAGTTGCATTGTAATTATTGGTATGCCAATGATATGAACATTAAATAGTGGTACATACTATCAGACGTGATCTTAAATTGTACAATGAATATGAAGATTCTCTTACACGTATATCAGGCCAATACAGAAATTAAATTGAAAATAAATGTTCACACTTAGTAGCTGATGTTGTTTCTTGTCTAATATTAGTACAAATAAAATATATTAGACATCTGGGACATAAAATATCTTCATATAATATTATTGGTAATGTGCCAGATGAATTAAAGCTCCTATCCTTTCTCAGCATAGCAACTATTTTGATCTTGCTCCTTATAGTAGCCGGTAGCTATCTGCTAAAAGTTACTTTCATAATGTTCCATACAATGAGAATAATACTTAGATGGTGTTAGCTTCATGGAAAATCACTGAGCCACACTAATCTTCATGGTGAGCAAACAAACAAGGGGAAATCATAATAAGATAACAAATTGTACTTTTCAGGGAAATCACTGAGTCACACTAACCTTCATAGTGAGCAAATAAACAAGGGGAAATCATAATAAGTCAACAAATTATATTTTTCAAGAAATTCATAGTATGCAAACAAACGTAGTATGCCATGTCAGATGTAATCCACCACTCCTTTCCAGTTCATTCTGATACAACATAAATAATAGAACAAAGAGTAAATAGTACTTACAAAATAAAAACATTCTCCATGTAGAATAGCACCTTCTTTTATGACCTAGATGCACGGCAAGAATTTAAATTACGATATGTAGATTTAAGTCTGAGGATCTATGTTAGTTAAGCAAATATAATGCATTTCAAACACTATAGAAAACTATCTTATCGTTAGATGCCACAACATAATAGGAGCAATACATTTTGTAGTATTGGCCAAATAAATAGAGCACTTTGTGTAGAGACTATGTTCAAGCCTAGTGAGTTGGCTACTTGAATAGAAATTCAATATCATGCCTACAAAACAACAACAATTTAGAGAAAATAAAGACAATCGATGAGAATTTCTTCTTTTTAATTGGTAATAGAACTAACTTTTTTGAGGCAATTATCGAGTAGTCAACATGCACATAAATTTGTAGAGTCAAATTCTTGGAGAGAATTTCATTTAGGATTTAGGTAGCAGACACACAAGCTAAGTAGGTGCATATTCCATGAGCAAACAAAGGGGCACAATAGATTCTTGTAAATTGGAATTTGTTTGGGGCAATTCACCAAGCATGCCACGTGCACACATAAAAATAGAAAATTAATAACCCAATTTATCATCTTGTTTGAACATAACACTTGTAAGAAATAAAACTCATCCTAATCATCTCTCAACCAATTTTGGGTGAAGAGCAAGCAAAATCATCACAATGATTTTGGGTAAGGGACGACCACAATTCAAAAACTTTTGCACGGGGTGGGGCTGCGGGTGAGATGCATTGTTCTTGCATACTTGCATGTGTGTCATGTTGATGCTAGTCAACTTAAGGACAATGGTTAGAAGGGAGGAATTCTGGTGGATGGCTTGCAAGTCAGCACTCATAATTAAAGACATCAGTGGGAATAAATCAATTGATGAATGAAAGATTCAAAAACAAAATCTAAGGTGAAAGAAACAACCACATATGTTGGTTGAACCAGTGGATTCCAACCAAATGAATAACCGAGAGAAGGGAGTCCTAACCTCAATGGATTGCTTCCTCCACCTGTTGCATTGCCAAAGAGGTCGATGGGATGAACTCGTCTCAATGCAGGTAAGTGGTCAGTGCCGCCATCAAGATGAGGCGTCTGAGGAGATGCTCGATGGTGAGTATTATCGCAATCAATCCCTATCTCCAGAGTGCCCCAGTCCCTGCTTATTCCTCCTCATTGGTCACTAGTTTGTGAGGTCACACTGAGTCCCATTGGGATTTAGTGGAGCCACTACAGATTGGGCCCATGCGTCGTCACACCAGATCCAAAGCCCTACATTGATCTATCTCCTTCTCTCGGTCTCCACGGCTATCGCCGTCGGTGGCAACTTCCATCAGGGTTAGTGGCAAGGGGATTTGGCCCGATCTTTCGATGAGAATAATACCTATGATTGATTGATGTGACGTTGATAATGAGACTACTTGACCGAAATGACCAAGTTCGTCTTGAAATCGCTACACCACACGCTTGTCATTACCAACTGTGTTCAACATGTATGATCTTTCCTACAAGTAATTGAGAATCAAGCATGAAAAAATAAGTACGATCTGAATTTGCAAATGAAAGAAATATGGATATGGATGACCTCCAATATTCATCCTAAGCGTGTCTGTGACTCCATGTGCCTCTCCTTCATCCTTGCCTATGTTCTAAGTACAATCACATCACATGCATTAGGCAGCAACTTATTCTCAGAAGCTGAATTAAACAACCCTAGAAATGAGCTCAGCTGATAATTCAACTATTGTGCACAAGCCCTCGTCATAGTTCCTTTCATCATAGTTCCTTGCCTAGCATCTTGTGGATGAGTGTTGTGTTTATCCAAAGAATTATGTCCTCATTATCCTTCCCTTCTTGAATTGGAGTCGTTCTCTACTCAATCTTATCTTCTTCTCCCAAGTATGGCTTCAAATCTATAATATTAAATATGGGACTAATTCTAAATTCTGCAGGCAACTCAATTTTATATGCATTATCATTAATCTTTTCAATAATATTAAAAGGACCATTAGCTCTAGGTATCAACTTAGACTTTTTCAATTATGAAAATCTATCTTTTCTCAAATGCAACCAAACAAGATCACCAGGTTCAAAATTTATTTCCTTTCTACCTTTACTACCAGCAACTCTATATTTCTCATTCATGCACTCTATTTTTCTTTTATAATTTCATGCAACTTAAGAACAAATTCAGCACATTTCTTGGCATCTAGATTTACCCTCTCCGAAGATGGTAGATGTAATAAATCAATTGGAGCGTGGGAATTATAGCCATATACTACCTGAAAAGGGCTAGTCTTTGTGGTTGAATGCAGCGAGCGTTTCGTCCCATATCTTCAAGTTCTTCAAAACAACCCTGCACATTATTGATAAGGTACGGTTGATGACTTCAGTTTGTTCATTAGTTTGAGAATGACAAGTAGTTGAAAATAGAGCTTCATCTTAAGTTTTCCCTAAAGTGTCATCCAAAAGTGACCCAGAAACTTCGTGTTACGATCTGAAACAATTGTCTTTGGCACACCATATAGTCAAACAATCATGTGTAGCATCATCATTTTTATGACAAGAAATAAAATATTACATCTTAGAAAACCTATCCACTACAACAAAAATACCATCCCTCCCCATCTTTGTTCTAGGCAATTCTAAACTAAAATCCATAGAAATATCCTACCAAAGAATACTAGGAATAGGAAGAGGCATGTATAAGCCATGTAAATTCAGTTGTGGCTTAGCTTTTTGGTATGTAATGCATCGTGAAACATAGCGCTCGACATCGCACCTCATCCTTGGCCAATATAAGTGTTCAGCAAGAATGCCCTCCATCATTTTGATGCCAAATTGTCCCATTAATCCTCCCCCATGCACCTCCTGTGACAACAAAAGACAAATGAAGTTAGCTGGAATGCATAACTTGTTAGCTCTAAATAAAAAACCATCATTAAATCTTTACAATTGGATAAGGCATCTTTACAATTCATCATCAGAAACATATAAATCTTTTATTGTCTCTGAGCCTAAAATTCTACAATTAAGTTGAGACAACAAAGTATACTATCTAGACAATGCATCAGCAATCACATTTTCTTTTCCTTTCTTGTGTTTAATGACATAAGAAAAATATTCAATAAATTTAACGCAACATTCATGTCTACGGTTTAGTTTAGATTGACTTCTAATATGCTTCAAAGATACATGATCAAAATATATAATAAATTCTTTGATTCATAAATAATGTTGCCATATTTCTAAAATTTGAACTAGAGCATACAGTTCTTTATCATAAGTTGAATAGTTCAAACTAGACCCACTAAATTTCTCGTTGAAATAACAACAGGTTTAACTTCTTTTATCAACACACCATAAATTTTAATTCCATTAGCATCACATTCAAGTTAAAAAGTCTTACCAAAGTTAGGAAATTAGAGCAATGGTGCATTTGTGAGCTTTTCTTTGAGAAGATTGAAAGCTTCTTCTTGCACTTGTCAATTCATTAAGTGGCGCGGTGATGGTGCTGAAATCTTTCACAGAGCGGCAATAAAATCCAGCAAGTTCATGAAAGCTTCACACTTATGTGACCATTTATGGTGTCGGCCGACTCTTTATAGTTTCGATATTGCCTTTATCTACCCCAATTCCTTATAGAGTGACAACATAGCTAAGAAAACAAACTCAATCAGCACAAAAGGTGCACTTTTCAAGGTTACCAAACAAATGTACACTCTCAAAGCAATAAAAACAGCATTTAAGTGTTCAAGATGCTAAGTGACTTGCTATAAATTAATATATCATCAAAGTAAACTATCACAAATTTACCATGAAAGCATGTAAAACTTCATTTATTAATCATGAAAGTGCTAGGCGTATTAGTTAAACCAAAAGGCATCACTAGCCACTCATATAATCCTAACTTAGTTTTAAATGCAGTCCATTCATCTCCAAGTTTCATTCTATGGTGGTATCCACTACGCAAGTCAACTTTAGAGAAAACAGTAGAGCCACACAATTCATTCAGCATATCACCTAACCTAGGAATAGGATGATGATATCTAATTGCAATATTATTAATCGCTCTACAATCAATACACATACACCAAGATCCATCTTTTTTAGGAACTAAAATCATAGGAACAACACAAGGACTAAGACTTTCACGTACGTACCTTTTGTTAAGTAAGCCTTGCACTTGATGCTGAATTTCCATAGTCTCCTCCAAATTAGTTCTATATGGTGCACGGTTTGCCAAAGCTCTTGGGAACAAGTCAATTTGATACACAATTCCATTAACAGGTGGTAGCCCCAGGGGTATTTCAGATGAACATACATCATTAAACTCCTACAAAAGGTTAGTAACAGCAGAGGCAAAGATGCGGGCAAATTCTCAAGTGAAAACAAAGCATCTTTGCAAAGCAAGGCATAGCAAACCGAATTTTCTACTTTCAAGTCACTGAAATTAGATTTAGTAGCTAATAGAATAGCATCTTTCAATTTATTTTTATTCTTCCTAGCATTTGATTATTTTGCTTTTTTCATTTTAGGGGGAAAGCATTCTTTAGCTACTATCTGATTCTCAATTTTTAACATTCTCCTTCTCACGTTTAGATCATTCAATTTAATATTTAATAATGGTTTCAGGAGACATTGGATGAAAAATAATTTTCTTGCCCTTATGCATGAGAGTATATTGATTAGTTCTACTATAATAAGTGAAATCCTTATCAAACTATCATAGCCTACCTAAAAGTAAGGAGCATGCTTGCATAGGCATGACATCACAATTAACATAATCATGATATGAACCAAGTGAAAATTGTGCTCTCATAGTTTTGATTCTTACCACATGAGTTGAATAATTGGATGTAGTAAGGACATGGGTGAGGACTTGTGGTTAAGCCAAGCTTCACTATAAGGCTTGCCAAGTTGTTGTAACTTTTGCCATCGCTAATGACACAACACGAACATTCCTTGATGACGAACGTGGTTTGAAACAAATTATGTCATTGGTCCTGTTCAACACTCTCCATTTATGCACTAAGCACACACTTCACTATAAGGCTTATGTACTTGTTTAAAGCTTCAGCACTCAAGTGTTCTTTCTCATCACTAGTGTCAATCTCATCACCTGCATGGTCATTTGCAATAAGTTTAGATTCTTCATCAATTTCACTAGCTGAAGTATACTCACCATCTTCTCTCACAATGAGAGCTTGCTGACATGGGCACTCTCTCATGAAATGCCCAAACCATTTGCACTTATGACATTGGATGTCCCTTGTAAGTCCAGTGGAAGCAACTGAAGATGCACTATTTCTTAGAACAAATTTGGTGGGAGTTTAAACACTTGTAGCCTTACTTGTTTTGGGTGCACGTGAGGGCGTGGAAGTAGATCGCCCTCATCTTGGTATAGGTGGAAGGGATGCCCTTACTATTCCAGCACTTAGTTTGGATGAAGAAGAGCCCCAAAATGACTCCTTGTTCTCATGTGCGCCCTTGTATTTTCCTTTCAGCTTTCCAAGCAAGATGAAATAAATGGGTGACAGAATTGTATTCCTTATAGTCAAGTATGTCTTAAATTTCCCAGTTAAGCCCTCCCAAAATTTTAGCCATTTTAGCTTCTTCAGTTTCTTCCAAACCACAATGCAATAAACCAATTTGCAATTCTTGATAGTATTTCTCTATTGACCTATTACCTTGTTTAAGCATTGCAATTTATTTAACATGTCACGTGAAAAGTATGAAGGCACAAATCTAGCTCTCATGAATCTTTTCAAAGCATCCTAAGTTCTAGGTACATGTGGTAGTGTACATTGTTCCCTCTACTAAATTTATGCAAAATTAGTGAATTCACTAGTAGCAGCCCAACTCTTTTATTATCAGAAAAATTATGGCATGCAAATTTTTGATCTAATTATAATTCTCAATCAAGATAACTTTTAGGGTCATATCTACCAGTAAATGGGGGCATTGTAAACTTGACTTTAGTGAATGCATCATCATCACGTACCTCCCTTTGTAACCTACCTATACCTCGTTGATTTTGCCTGAGTCAACGATGGTCACGATCATCGGGGCCCTCAACTTCAAATATCAGTATCGCAGTTGTTCTCTTCAACATCATCATCCTCATTCGCCGAAGAGTGAGGAGGGAACAGATCTTGTCGAGCAGTTGGTGGTGGTGGACATTGCTTAAGGTTCTCAACTCTGTTGTTGATGGTGGCGAGGGTGTCATTGAGCTGATCCAACACGTTGTAGATCTCCTTCATTATCTTATTGACCTCATGGTTGAAGTGTTCAGAAGCATCCTTGTGTGAGGAGTGTGAGGTCTGGCACTCTTAAGTTCAGAAGATTGGTTATCATTCTTGCCACCATGTTTCAAACTTTGTGAACTTGCCATTGTTAGTAGAACACAAGAAACTCACAAGAAAATTTATTAGCTCCCTATCAACTACTAGGTGCTACAGGCTACAAAAGTCTCACACTCTCATGCTCTTATCAAATGCTTACTAGATTCTTACCAAGCAAAACAAGTGGTACAATCGATGGCTGGTTTGTGGTAACTTGACTAGAGTGATGAGTATAACGCTTGCCAATACATTGAGACCTATTCGGTTAGTAGTATGTGGAGCTTGGATAGGCAATATATAAGTAGCAAATGAATGGCAATATTCAATTTTAGAATTACACTAGCTGAATAATAGTTTAAAGAACTCGCCTAAATTGTTGGCACAAACTAGTACTCTACCCTAGCTCAAGCAAGTAAACACTAGATGACACATGGATATATAAAGAGAGCTCAAAATGTAGAAATGGAAAATGCCACAAAATTTTCTTCTTTTTTCTTACTTGTGCGGCTCTTTTCTTTTTTCACTTGCCTCTTTTCTTTTTTTTCTTTTTAAGAGCAATACGAATATTAAGATCACTAAAATATGACCTAGAAACAAAGATTACACAATCTGGAATGAAAGAAAATTCAAACTAGATGGTGAATGGATGCTGAAACTTTGGAGGCCATTTTGAGGCCCTAAATGACCTTTTTTGGGTTTTCACTTTTTTGGAGCCTCACAAACACCATTAGACCTATCCATATAGATTTCTAAATGTAACTTTTTGTTAGCTTTCCAACAAGCCAAAGAATGCTGCAATCGAAGTTTATGTAAAAGTTATGGCTGTTTTAGTGAGCGCTGCACAAAACCGTCCTGAATTCGGCCCCCCCAAAAAATCAAAACCCGAACACAACTCTGTCCTAGGTGATTTGGCCAACCAATAAGAAGTGAAAATTGAGTTGATCTCTAACTTCCAATGATCTAGTGGTGCTGACACAAACCCCAACCCTTTCCAAATTAGGCAGCGAAGAGCAACCGTAGGAAGGGAGGGGTAAACCATTGATGTAACCAATTTTTTTTATTTTTAGATGCAATACCTGAAACTAAAATCAATGCATTAGACTTAGACCAGCAACTAGAACTTAACGATGGATGAAAATTCAACACGGTAAAATGGAAACTGAAATTGCAAAGGCACAACTAGGGTTCGGTTTTGGTGATTTTCGACGAGCGTAATATTTTTGTGGGGCAATTTTCTGTTTGTGGGGCATGAAAAACAAATCTAAAATAGGAATCTCACTAGATAATCTGTGCTCTGATACCAACTGATGAGGGGATTTGGCCCGATCTTCTGATGAGAATGATAACTAGGATTGATTGATGTGATGTTGACGATGAGGATATTTGATCAAAATGACTAGGTTCACCCTACAGCCGCTACACCACACCCTTGTCGTTATCAACAGTGCCCAACATGGATGATCTTTTCTACAATCTATCATGAATCAAGCAAGAAAGAAATTAGCATGATCCGAATTTGCAAATGAAATATGAAGTTTCATTGAATAATGAAGAGGCCTGGAGTAAGTGTAGTTGGTCTAGTCGACATAAGTACACAACCAATATTTTTTGAATGAAAAATAGTCTAAACAAGCCTAAACCCTAAAAGTGGCATCCTAGCAGTTTTTGAGGGTCTAGGGACATGGGGGAGCACATCCGTGAGGGTGGGAGAATATCCCACTACAATTCTCTAGTTGGGCTCAAACTGATACAAGGCCCAGGTACCAGGTTGGAAATAATTCAGACATGTTTCATAGATTACAATGTGAGTAGATGGAGTTTTGAGGTAAGACTAGAACCATTGAAAAAAGAATATCATAAGTGTTGTAGGGGTGGCACTCACCTAAGCCCAACCGGCCTGTTATAAGGTCGTAAAGCCCAGATGGGACATGTATAATGACATAAATGCCCTTGAGAGGGATACTTGGGTGTAAGAACATAACTATAAAATGCTCCCCATGTGAATATATATAAGCCATCCAGACCATGGGGAAAACCCCCAAGCATTGCTCACCTAACTCTCCATTACCATCTATCTGTTTGGTCTGTAACTACAACAGTTGGCGCTGTCCGTGGGGAAGACAAGAGCAAGCTCCAAGATCCGAAGAAGGATGGCACCAAAGAAGGCTTCGTCATTAGCAGCGGCGAAGAAGAAGAGGAGCACGAAAGAATGGCTAGGCGACACGTCGGCTACGGGTGCGGGCGACGACGCCGCGCCTACAGACGTGGGCGGTAGCGCCGGTGCTGCGACCACTGACCTCGACGTCCGTGGTGTGACAGTCGCCCCAACTGCTGGCACGGCGGTCGACGCGTGCACTGACCGGACTATCGGGAGCACTGACGCCGACGCCCGAGTGGCCTCAGCGGCGGGTGGCCTCGGCGGCGACACCGGCCCTGTCACCGACTCCGGAGCTCTCTGCACCGACGCGCCGAGCAGTTCTGGAGTGCGAGCCGTGGTTGCCGCTAGCCCAACTGCAGCCACGTTAACGGTGGAAAGCGCTCTACTAACGGCCCTCGGCACGCTGCAGCGGGAGCTGGCGGACCTTCACGGAGCTGTCCGGGATATATGCAAGAGGTTCAGAGCCAACAAGTCCCGCTGGTGGCCACGCCGGAGCCCACGCCAGAGCAGGCGGACAGCCGTGACGCCCCAACTTCCAGTCATCTCACGTCCAAAATGTCCCATCAATCCACCTGCATGTGATTCCTTCAGTAATAGCAAACGCACGGAGGATTCTGGAACGCATAATTTGTTAGTGCGAAACAAAAACCCATCATGGATGTGAAATTTATCCCAGCCTTTTCCCTCTTTGCAACGTGCATAAGGGATAGAAAAATCAAGGTCATGAGCATATAAATCACACACACTCGCTAAACGAGGAATGTGCACTCCTAATTGAGTTAAAAACACACTTTTCCTAGAATTCGACCCATCTAAAGGCTGCCAATACAAGGCTTATATAGCCCCTTGGGACATCCATATGGTCCCCAAACCAAGTACAACTCAACCCTATATGGTTTTGGATATGAACTCTCACAAAAAGGAAACTATATTTTTCACCTGTCATATTGTTTCGGTCATAACTTTTTATCCGTGATGAATTTGAAGGCGGAACTAGATCCATTGCGTAGCCGTTGAAATTATCTTTCCAACGAGTCCAAGAACACTTGAATCGGACTCCGTTTGTGAAAGTCATGGCCTTTTTAGTAACTGCCTGTCAGGCTGTCCTGAACCGAATCCGAATTGAATCCTGAGTTGAATCCGAGTTTGAATTGGGTTGTGCACGTGGGAAGTCCGAATTTGGCTTGAAAATCTTGTCCAAAAAGTTGTAGTCTAAGTCCTTGGGCTCCTCCCTTTTGCTCTCCCAAGTCTTCACATGAGTCATATCTAAGGATACATAAAATACTAGCATGTGGTAGTATTCCAAGTTCATCATTAACTAAAGGAAACTCCTTAAGAAACAAAAGCACTTGTTTGTTTAAACGCTTGGCTCTTGCCCTCGTCATTGGGCCCTCTGGTTCTCGGTTATTCTCATGCATGCTTGGAGTGGAAGATGTATATGTAATGGGGATGTCCTTATCAGTATGTGCATGTCCACCAATAGGAGAAGATGTATAAGTGTTAGGGATGCCCTCATCACGTAGTCTCCAACCTCAAAACTTAATGCCCTTCGCCTCTTGTCTGCATAACTCTTTTGCTTGGACTGAGCTGCTAACAATCAATCTCTGATCAGGCGAACCATTTCTTCGGCCTACTTTAGAGTGTCTGGCCCAAAGATATAGCCCTCTCCTACTTCTGACCAGTGTAGAGGTGTTCGACATTTTCTTCCATATAGTGCTTCGAATGGGAACATTTGTAGACTGGCTTGGTAGCTATTGTTGTAAGCAAACTCAGCATATGGTAAACATCTATCCCAATCTTTGGAGAAATCCAGGGCACAAGCCCGAAGCATGTCCTCCAATATCTGGTTTACCCTCTCTGTTTGACCATCTGTCTGGGGGTGGTAGGCGGTACATGATACGGATACGCACATGCGTAGCACTTTTAAGTCAAATACATTATTTCACTGGAAAGAAGTATTGAGCCGCATTAAATATTGTCAGGTGAATTTGTTCCTTAATGAATTTCCTTCTATTCGTGGGAATGATATACTACCTTATGCCAAATTCTTGTTTATTATTAGGTTTGAATATTGTGATGATTCCAGGGCCAAAGCAATAGAGAAGCACAAGGAGTGTAATCATATTTGCTACCAAGAACAAAAAGCTCAAAGCCCATGGGAATGGAAAGGAGAAAGCCAAACAGCCCATGCAGCTGATCAAGGAGGAAAGAAGCCCATGCAGCGGGAGAGCAAAAAGGGAGGAGCCCAAAGACTTAAACTACAAGTTTGGATAAGATTTTCAAGCCAAATTCGGACTTCCCACGTGCTCAATCCAATTCAAACTCGGATTCAACTCAGAATTCAATTCGGATTCGGTTCGGGACAGCTTGACAGGCAGTTACTAAAAAGGTCATAACTTTCACAAACAGAGTCCGATTCAGGTGTTTTTGTACTCGTTAGAAAGATAATTTCAAAGAATACGCAATGGATCTGGTCCCACCTTCAAATTCATTACGGATAAAAAGTTATGACCAAAACAATATAACGGATGAAAAATATAGTTTCCTTTTTAGGAGAGTTCGTATCTAAAACCATATAGGGTTGAGTTGCACTTGGTTTGGGGACCATATGGACGTCCCAAGGGGCTATATAAACCTTGTATTGGCAGCCTTTAATTCAGACCACGTTTGATAATAAAATACTCTTGTTCTTTTTTATGGTTGACCCAACTTGAGGGAACTGAGAGTTTGCTGAAATCAAGATCGTTCAGCCTTTCCGTTGGGAATTGGGAGCGCGATGGAACCTCATCGGTGGTCGTGAAGTTCAACACGTGTGGTTGGGCGAATTATAGAGTGCTAACTCTTGCATTAGCAATGGGAGATCACTACGGTTCATCAAATCCACGTGAGTATCTTGATCCTACGTCGAGAGGATCGGGCGACCCTGTATCATCTTGGTATCAGAGCGCGGTTTACTCGGTAGGATTATTTACCCTTACTTTTAGATTGTTTTACTTATGTTCCTATAGTCCATTCAAACCGAAAATTGCCACACAAAAAAATCCAAACTCTAGTTTCGCATCTGTTATTTTCGTGAGTTTTATTAAGTCTTGATCTATTAGAAATTTTGTTTAGGTGCTGATTATTCATGTTTATTTGCGTAGCTTAATCTTTGTGTCCAATCCAAAATTAAAAAAAATCTTACTGATATTTTTTCATCAATTGAGACTAGTTGTTGAATATTGCATCTTGGGCTGCTCTTGAGTATTTTACACCTTGCTAAATATTTGTGACCTGTGCAAATTCAAAGAGACTATTAAATCTAGTTCGGCCTTTGAAAAAAACAAAAAAAGTCACCGATTGACAAAAAAACAAGAGAGAGAAGAAGAAAAAACAATGGCTGAATTTGCGTGAGTTCTTAGTCCATAAATTCAGATTGTGTAATTTAATTTCTTTAGCAATCTCGTGCCCTTACATTCATATCATTGCAATTGGCTAGTGTCTCTCCTAGTTCTTGGTGCAAAACGAGCTATCTAATCTTTAATTTCAGATTGCCTCTAGTTAGCTCATTCCTTTGTTTGCATCGAGTCACACTGATCTTTGCATGTGCGTTCATATACTTCACTTAAATCTTCTGGATCAACACTTAGGTAAAGTATTCTAGCCTGGATTATTACTTAATCTTACAATATCGTGAAATTCAGATTGTGTAGGATAAACATTTTCATACCAAACTCCACCATATAACCGTTGTTGAACACTCTTAAATTCGCTTAATCACCACTGTGCTGTTGTCACTTCTACCCGGTGTAAGTTTTTATTGGCCTTAATTCACTTCGGAAGAGTAAGAACTTTACTTGGGAGAGAAAACAGTGAGATTGAGTGATTTCCATAAAGCTTTTTTCTGCATAGCTATTTGTTTCTTGCATAACTAACCATGTCAGATGGAGGAGAACGCCATGATGAGAGTGGTGAGACAAATGAAACTCAAGCATTCGTCAAGCAATATCAATTTGGGGCACTCCATGAACACTTCAACGTGAGCTATGCCAAGGGCTCGATCAACTTCATGAGAAGCATGATGCTTTTGCTGATCAAATTGCAAGGGAGATGCAAAATATGGAGAGACAAGCTGATGAAAATGTGCGCCAATTACGGGGGGACATTAGAGCCCTCACTAGGCTCATACAAGCTCGTAATGGTGGCGATGAAGCAAGTGTTCGAGGAGGAGAAGCTGCTGCACATGTACCTCCTGCACCGCAACACCGAGTGGCGGCCAACATGGTTCGTCCACCACAGCTCGGAGGACGAGGAGGAGGCCATGGAGGGCGTGGCCAAGGCCTAGGTGGAGGCCGTGGTGGTGCTGCACATGCAATGGAATGGGATGTTGATTTTACTTTGCATTACAATGACCATTATCATCGTCCGCGCAATGAAGATAATGGATTGGGCAAACTCAAGTTTTCCATGCCCAAGTTTGTAGGTGGTACTGATCCCGAGGAGTATCTCACATGGGAATTGAAGGTTGACAAAATATTCCGTATGCATCACTATACGGATGAGAGAAAGATACAGTTGGCATCACTTGAGTTTGAAGGTTATGCTTTGGATTGGTGGGAACAAGTCATTACTCAAAGAGCTGAGAATGGAGAAGATCCTGTCGCATCATGGCAAGAGATAAGCGAGAAATGAGAGCCCATTTTGTTCCTCGTCATTATAAGCATGTTCTATTTGATAAATTGCAGAATATGAAGCAAGGAGCACATTTTGTGGAGAAGAGACTTATGGATATGCGTACACCACAGTTTCATCCAAGCCCATACTTCAATTCTATGCCTCTACAAGTGTGTCATGTGAGAAGATGACCGAGCATGGGACTCTCCCTTCGGTCAAGGAGACATGTAGTGCTGCCCCATTGATACAAACAACACTTGAGATGCATCAAAACCCATGTGAGAGTGAGAGCCACATAGCCAAAGGGAAAGAGAGTATTAAAAAGAGTGAGTTGTGTGAATCCACCATATGTGAATTTGAGCGCATCCCAATTGAGAGTGTGAGAGAAACACCAAAAGAGAAGAGAGAGGTAGATGATGGACAAAATGAGGTTGATTTTGAAACTAACACATTAATGTCTACTTCTAGTGTTATTTCTTACGTTGAGCAGGTTAAAATTGACGACAAGGAGTTGAACATTCAACAACCGGCATCCTTGAAAGCAAAAGATGAGGAGATAACCACGGAAGAAGATGAAGTAATTGCTGTCCCGTGGATACACCATGATGATTTCATACTTACAGCACCTACATCAACTGATTAGAGTGATAAAGGTAACAATATTGGTGTTGAATTTAATTGCAAAATGGTGAATAATTACGAGAATTCATGTGTTCAGTCAAAAATTCCATGTTCTGAAATTTCTTTGCTAAATTTACATGATGTGGAATTAATTACTTCTAAGGAAGTTCTGACTCGAATATCTCCTAGTGATTCTGATGAGGACATCCTTTCCATGGATACAACCATGCTGATTCCACATCAAACTAAAACTATGATACAAGGACCAATGACTAGAGCACGATCACGTCAACTTAACCATCATGTGAATGCGTTCCTAAGTTTGCATACAAATGTTTCAAAGAATGAAATACTACTTAATTCTTGTGATGATTTAATTGTCCTTAGGAACCATGGGGAAGAACCACGTGAGCTCAAGTATAGAAGTGGAACCGTCAAGCGCAAACCAAGTCCTGTTCGCGAGTTCAACTCGGATTCGGCCTTCCCAACAGCGTCTACTTCAAATGACCATAACTTTTGATCCAGAAGGTTTCTCGGGGCCCGTGAGTACGCGTTGGAAAGCTCTTGAAGTCTACTTTCAGATGGAGCCAGTCTCACCTCCAAATTCCATCCGAGCCAATCAGAAACTGCAAAACAAGTCACGTCACTTTTCCAGTCTGAGTCAAAGTGAGCCTTGTAATCGAGTCCTATTCGGCTTCCATGTGTTTTGGCTGACCTTCCACCTCCCGTATTCTCTTAAATAGGCAGCCGCACCCTCTTCTAGGGTTGGGTTTTGATAGACTAAGTTAGTTTTTGCTACTTCACCTTGTACTCGCGCGTGTCGGCAAGACCGTCCGAATACTTGTCTTCGAAACCCCACGGTCTTCTATTTCAGATTGAATCCAACATCATGTATTTGCAATTGAGTTGCTGTTCATCTTGTTCTTGCCTGTTCTTCGATTGCTTGCAGGAACAAGTACCGTCGTGGTTAGGTTGATCGTGCGCCGACAAGGTCACGAACAATCTCTGGAGTTGGTGTATCGATCGCTAAGGCGCAACGTCCTTGGATGGTTGTAGTCGGGTCGTCAACGTCTTCTCCTTCTCCAATCGAATCTACCACTCTCATCGAAAGATCGGGACCGATAGTGCTATCATATTCTTTGTATTATATCATGTTCGATGACCTAAGAGAGCTATCTAGTGTGATTAAGGATGTTGCTGAAATTTCATGTTTAAAATCACTAGTTAGTTACTGTGCCTACACATATAAGTTCAATTTGATCGGAGATTATGGTGTAGATGACAACTTTTATATTTATCGAATATGCATTACATGTGATAAGATTGCTGAGTTGAAATTGCATATTTTGGACAAACAATCTTTTATACCACGTCATGATCACAATGAGATGACGTTTAACAATAGTGCTTGCTGTTTACAAAGATTTCGTGTGCCTACTTGTTCCTCTTTCGATGAACAATCATATACAAATAATCAGAGTAGCGCAGTTGAAGCAAGGAAGGCCCTTAAAATTTTCTCTTCCATATTTGAACCGTTTGATCTGGTTTTGCCCACTAATGACTTGTCCACGTACTTCACAAAGTCGAGGACGACTTTTTCTTATGGGAGGGAGAATGGTGTGAATGAAAAACATTACAATGTATGCATTTAATAACTGTTGTAGTATTAATTGGTTTGTGCAAAACAGTGAGAATGAGAATGACACAATAATTGATTCATACATATACCACGCATATGTGTTGTTCTTTTTGCTTACTACACCTCCAGGAAATAATAATGTGAAAGACGGAAGGGGTGTAACTGACCAATATATATACCATGCATACACATTGTATTCCTTGTTTAGTACAATTTCAGGCTATCAAAAGCCAAGGACGGCTTTTCTTGAAGAACGGGAGGATGATGCGGATACGCACATGCTTAGCACTTTTAAGTCAAATACATTATTTCACTAGAAGAAAGTATTGAGCCGTATTAAATATTGTCAGGTGAATTTGCTTCTTAATGAATTTCCTTCTATTCGTGGGAACGATATACTACGTTATGCCAAATTCTTGTTTATTATTAGGTTTGAATATTTGATGATTCCGGGGCCAAAGCAATGGAGAAGCACAAGGAGGGTAATCATATTTGCTACCAAGAACAAAAAGCTCAAAGCCCATGGGAATGGAAAGGAGAAAGCCAAGCAGCCCATGCAGCTGATCAAGAAGGAAAGAAGCCCATGCAGTGAGAGAGCAAAAAAGGGAGGAGCCCAAGGAATTAAACTACAAGTTTTGGATAAGATTTTCAAGCCAAATTCGGACTTCCCACGTGCTCAATCCAATTCAAACTCGGATTCCACTCAGAATTCAGTTCGGATTCGTTTCGGGACAGCCTGACAGGCAGTTACTAAAAATGTCATAACTTTCACAAACGGAGTCCGATTCAGGTGTTCTTGTACTCGTTGGAAAGATAATTTCAAGGGCTACTCAATGGATCTGGTCCCACCTTCAAATTCATTACGGATGAAAAGTTATGACTGAAACAATATGATGGGTGAAAAATATAGTTTCCTTTTTAGGAGAGTTCATATCTAAAACCATATAGGGTTGAGTTGCACTTGGTTTGGGGACCATATGGACATCCCAAGGGGATACATAAGCCTTGTATTGGCAGCCTTTAATTCAGACCACGTTTGATAATAAAATACTCTTGTTCTTTTTGATGGCCGACCCAACTTGAGGGAATTGGGAGTTTGCTGAAATCAAGATCGTTCAACCTTTCCGTTGGGAATTGGGAGCGCGATGGAACTTCATCGGTGGTCGTGAAGTTCAACACGTGTGGTTGGGCGAATTATACAGTGCTAACTCTTGCATTGGCAACGGGAGATCACTACAGTTCATCAAATCCACGTGAGTATCTTGATCCTACGTTGAGAAGATCGGGCGACCCCGTATCAGTACTAAAATTCAAATGAGTACCGAGGGCTTCATGTAGGCTAGCCCAGAAATGTGAGGTAAATTGGGAACCTCGATCTGAGACTATCCTTTTTGGTACACCGTGCAAGCACACGATGCGAGACATATACAGTTCTGCCAGCTTGTCTCCCTTGTAGGTTGTCTTGACCGGAATAAAATGTGCAACCTTAGTCAACCTATCAATTACGACCCATATGGAGTCGTATCCCGACTTGGTTCGTGGAAGTCCTGTGATAAAGTCTATTCCGACTTCTTCCCACTTCCACTGAGGTACTTGTAATGGCTGTAGCAATCCTGCTGGTCTCTGGTGTTCAGCTTTCACTCTCTGACATACATCACAGCAAGCAACATGTTCGGCGATGTCCCTCTTCATACGTGGCCACCAGTACCACTGCTTCATATCCTGATACATTTTGGTACTTCCGGGGTGGAGAGAATACGCAGAGCTATGAGCTTCTTTGAGTATCAGGTCCTTGAGGTCTTTCTGGTGGGGTAGAAAGATACGTGTCTCGTATCTCAGCACTCCCTGTTGATCTATTTTCATTCTGGGAACCTTTCCTTCTTCCACTAATCTTTTCATCCTCAAAGCGGTTGAGTCTTCCTTTTGAGTAGCTATGATCTTCTCCTCTATACTTGGTTGTACCTCCATTACCGCTAAGGTGCCTTCCTCTACTATCTCCAAGTTCAATGCCATCAACTCCTTGTGCAGCTCGGGTTGTTGCTCTTGAACCATAAGGTTATTGCAATAGGCCTTACGGCTTAAAGCATCTGCTACCACATTAGCTTTTCCTGGGTGGTAGTGGACACTTAGGTCGTAATACTTAATCAATTCCAGCCATCTTCTCTGCCTCAGGTTAAGGTGTGACTGGGTAAAGAAATACTTAAGACTCTTGTGATTTGTGTATATATCACAATGGTTGCCAATCAGATAATGCCTCCAAATCTTTAGAGCATGTACCATTGAAGCTAATTCCAAGTCATGGGTTGGGTAGTTTGCTTCATGAGGGCGAAGCTGTCTGGATGCATACGCCACAACTCTGCCTCCTTGCATCAGTACGCATCCAAGCCCTTGATGTGAGGCATCACAATATACCTCAAAGTCTTTGCGTACATCCGGTAGGACTAGCACAGGAGTGGTGGTCAATCTCTTTTTCAGCTCTTGAAAACTTTCTTCACAGGCCTTGGTCCATTCAAACTTCTGCTCCTTTTTGAGTAGCTGAGTCATTGGCCTGGCAATTCGGGAGAATCCCTCTATAAACCTTCTGTAGTACCCAACCAATCCAAGAAAACTCCTCACTTCAGTGACGGAGGTGGGCTGCTTCCATTCCATTACTGCTGCTATTTTGACGGGGTCAACGGATACTCCTCCTGCAGACACTATATGCCCCAAGAAGCTGATATCACTTAGCCAGAATTCACACTTGCTATACTTGGCATATAGCTGATGCTCCTTTAGCTTCTCCAATACTAGGCGTAGATGTTCAACATGCTCTTCCGCATTCTTAGAGTAAATAAGGATATCATCAATGAACACCACGACGAACTTGTCCAAATACTCCATGAATACCTTGTTCATGAGATTCATAAAGTAGGCTGGGGCATTTGTTAGACCAAAAGACATGACCATAAACTCATACAGTCCATATCTAGTGGTAAAAGCTGTTTGGGTATATCCTCAGCTCTAAATTTTAGCTGGTGATAGCCCGACCTCAGATCTATCTTGGAAAATATGGTGGCTCCACCAAGTTGATCAAATAGATCATCAATCCGGGGAAGAGGGTACTTATTCTTGATGGTCACTTCATTCAAGGCCCGGTAATCCACACACATCCTAGCGGTGCCATCCTTCTTCACAAACAATACTGGAGATCCCCAAGGTGAGGAACTAGGTCTGATGAAACTTTATTCCTGCAGTTCCTGTAGTTGTTTCTTCAACTCTTCCAACTCCTCTATTGTCATCCTATAGGGCCTCTTGGAGACTGGAGCAGCTCCCAGCTTCAAGTTGATAACAAATTCCATATCTCTATCTGGGGGCATGCCAGGTAGTTCTTCAGGAAATACTTCGGGACAGTCTTGCGCTACTGTCATTCCCTCTAGGGGTATGTCCTCAAAATAATATACTACACGACCCCATCGATATGGTCGGTCCACTTTTATATTTATGGTCATTCCGGGACACTTGGTCAGTTTTACCATCCTGGTAGCACATTCTATGACCCCTTGATGTCTAGCTAACCAATCCATTCCTAATATGATATCCAGGGTCTGGGAGCTTAGTACTATCAGGTCTACTAGAAAGTCACACTTCTCCATAGTAACTTCTACCCCAGGGCATACTAGAGTAGCAGTGGTTATACCAGCTGGTGAGTTAAGTACCAGTGGTTTCTTTAGATGATAGACAGGTAACCCCAATTTATCAGCATACCCCTTGGATATAAATGAATGTGAAGCTCCTGAATCAAATAGTGTTTGTGCTGGTATGGACTTGACAAAGAATGTACCCATAAGAACTCCCATCGCTTGCTGGGCTTCCTCGGCCGTGATGTGATTAACTCGGCCGTGGTTGGGCGTTGGGGTACTCTTGCTGGCCTGAGAGGTCTGATGCCCCTTGTTGGTTACTGAGGCTTGGCTGCGGATGAAGGAACTCTGCTTGTGTGGGCATCTGCTGGCAAAATGCCCCTTTTCACTGTAGCTGAAGCATTTGTAGTTTGTGGCATAAGTTGACCTAGAGGACTGATCGCCTTGCATGGAGCTACCCCCTGCACGGGGTGTTGGTGTTAAAGCCTTGAACTGATTCGGCTTCGAGAAAGAAGATGAGTTGTTGAAGAGTTTATGGAAAAATCTTCCATGTGGTCGCTGAACCGACATCTTTCGCTTGCGATTGGCTTCTAAATTCTTCTTCTCATTTTTCCAAGATCAAAGCCTTGTTCACCAGCTGGTGGAAGCTAGCGAAGTCTTGGATAATCAGTTGTACTCTTAATTCTTCGTTCATACCTTCGAAGAATCTATCGATCTTTTCTTCCTCTTCCGCCACATCCTTCCGGGCATAGCGGGCAAGCTATGTGAACTTTGTAAGATACTCATTGATTGACATGTTTCCTTGCTTAAGGGTGCGGAATTCATTTTTCTTCATCCTCATCACCCCTGTTGGGATGAAATTGGCTTTGAAGGCCGTCTTGAATTCCGACCAGGGAATGGCTTCCATGTCATTGCCCGTGGTAGCATCTTCTTGGCCTCTGGCGGCTAAGTAATTTTGCCACCATGCTGCTGCAGCTTCCTGAAGCTGGTGTGCGGCAAATACAACCTTGTCCTCTTCTGCGCACTTGGCCAGGCGCAGTTTTCTTTCTGTATCCCGAAGCCAGTCCTCTGCTTCGAGTGGCTCGTCTGCCGAAGAAAAAGTAAGTGGCCGAGTTCTTTGAAAATCAGCCAAATCAGCTCTATGCCCGTCGGAGTTGCCTTGTTGTTCAGCGTTGATGGCCTGCAGTAGCTGGGTTTGCTACGCCATAACCTGTGCCATGGTAGGGTTGGCCAGAGGGGGCGGAATATTGACGCCTTGATTTTGGCCTCGACCTTGCCCTGTGGGCAGGTCTCCTTGCGTGGAGTCCACCTCAGCCTGGTTGCGGCTAGCCTGAGCTCTTGTAATCCGTTGGCTGGCCATCTGCAGTCATAGCTTTGTAACTTAGATGCTAGTTCTAGGCAAACGAAAGGGATACCATCCCGTGCATAAAAGCCAATAAGATAAACGACAAAACAACTTCCAACACAAGGCCTACATCCGGCCATACACTAAACATAACAACGGTTACATAGCCAGCTTCTATGGCTGGACATCGCAGTTACAACAAAGTAATTAAAGTTCATAACATGGGCACATAATCGAGGGTACTACATAGCTAACACTACTAAAGGGACTAGTGCTTGCTAACACTAACCAACATATAGCAAGCACTATGCTAACCAAACCATAGACTGTCTACTCCATGAAACTCGCACCGGGGCAGGAAGGGCTGTAGTCTGACGACTACGAGTGGGACCTGCTGTCGCTGAACTCCGAAGGGTCGGAGTCAGAGTAGGAGCGTGAACTGCTACGGCTGCGGCGAGTCTCTCCTCAACGAAGAGCGGACTGTGGTCCTGGAGGCCGCAGCTCATGCGCGCGGTGAGTCTCGTACAGGGTCCTCCCGACCCTGGCTGGGGTGGTGTTGGGGCTGCAATGGGTACGGTGGCCTGCTGGAGCTGGGCATGGGCGGCGACAGCCTCCGCCTTGGCCTCTGCCAAGGCCTTCTCGCACTGGGCGAGCTATTCTCAGAGGGTCGCCACCTCGGTGTGTCTGGCGACTAGGTGCTACCGGAGGGCGGTGATCTCCTATAGGGCGGTGGTGTGAGCCACCCCCATAGCCCTGGTAAGGTCGACCTGATGCGTGAGCATAGGGTCATCCTCGCTGGTCGGCATGTAAGTCACATTGTATCGCGCTCCCTCCTGGCGCGACGGGTGGTAGCAGTATGGAGTACGCCACAGAGAGGTCTTATATATGTCGCAAAGCCGTGCGACGGCTAAGTGTGCGGCGTCCTGGAGGGCCGCTACCTGGGTGCTCCTCAGATGCTCAGTCCTGAAGATGTGGGGCGGATCCTGTTCACTCTTAGCATAGATGAACACCTCGATCAGCCAGGATTCCATCCCTCCTTCGGCAGTCTTGAGTCCACGATATATGGGCTGCTCTTTGTAGCCCAAATAATGCAAGAGTTTGCGCATGATGCTAGCAAACTCTCCCTCGTAAACTCCATGTGCCAAGAAGTCCCAGTTGCCCTCATCTGCTACTCCTGCCATCTGTAAATTAAATTACTAGTGTTAGTAGTTTTTCAAAATATTAATGAAAGGTAGAATAGATCAGATCTAAGAAGGATACGAAAAGAAGTAACACGCTATATTTTCAGAATCATTTTTATGAGTTCTTCAAATATTGTGATCCTAGGCCCATCCTAGTACCTGTTCTAAGGCTTTTACCCTACAGTCGTATGCTCTGATACCAGCTCTGTCATACCCGGATTTTTCAATCCAGAATTCACTGTGTTACACTGCATTATTCCCTAGATCAGTAGATAGTGCACATAGGTATATTGCTGAATTACATCATACATCGCATAGACAACAATAATATTGCAGGATTTAAGTTACACCACATTGGGTGACAGTTTACAAAAGGGGCCGCTTAGGCCAAATGTCTTTAGTACAATTAAATAGCGGAAACGAAAGCAAAAGTAAGACCATAACCACAGGCAAGCAACTGGGGGTAATGTGTGCATTATATATTACCCAGCCTTAGACAATATACGTGCACACACTGCCGTAGGTCAAACTTGTCTATGTTCAGAAAACGTAGACTACGTCCTAATTTCCTTCATTGCTCCTTCCTTCAGCAGCAGGGGTGTCTTCATGGTCATAATGATCCTGTGTCCCTGTTTCTGTTTTGGTAATGCGAGTGTGAGCACAAATCCACCGTGCTCAGCGAGCCAACACACAGAATGCAATACTTTAACATGCTCAGCTTATCAAAGGAAGGCTCGAGCTTATTTTGTTTTGCATAGAGTGCTTTTTAAATACAATTACTTCAAATCCATAAGACCTAGCATTTTACAATTCACGACAATATTTTGTGAAGTAAGACCAACATATTAGTGACACAGATTCCATCCACCGTTACATGGCATCTGCACCATATAGCATTATTCAGCGTTATAACCGCTTATCTTACCACTGGGATGACACCCAGGACAATTCAAACTAGGGCTTATTGTTGCCCTCCATATTTCCATTCCCATTCTTCCCATATTTTTAAATAGAACAATATATAGTGAAGTTCCCATGTCCGCCCTTAACCGTGGGCACGGCTATTCGAATAGTTTTTGACTTTGCAGAGTGTGTACACTTTCACCACAAGAGACAATCAACCCGTTGCCCCACACGATTCCTTAGACATGTGGTTGAGTAGACCGTCACAATGACTATTCAGAATATCTAGCCCCTTTCGTCATCTTACCCTATGGGCTGTTCCCACTTGCGATGGGTCCCATACGTTGCACAGGGTGTTCCCCACGGTTACCAGCACTATTCGGGCTCCACTTCCCACAACGCTAGTACGACTAGGAAACTTCACCCTCCACTTGATGTCGCTTTGGGCCTCCCCTTGCCCTTGCCCTTTGAAGCTTGGGAGTTTCGATAAAACTACTTAGCCAAGTTGTATTTTACAGACTTGTGGTTGTACTGTTTTACACAGGATAACATGACAAGATTCGGTCCTTAGGTCTACCTGGATGGTTCTACCATATTTCACAATTTGTGCATCCACTACACCACATACCAGCCCCCAAACCATCCACTCAAGTATTTAAGCAATGTTGGGGTTTTTTAGGAACATAAAATATCCATACCAAACTACTCCAGTCATTCCCACCATGATGTCCAAATCATTTCATAATTGCAAGTGATGATTCTGGGGCATTTAGGTACCCCCGAGTAACTAGCAATACTAAGCAATGCAATATAATAAGGACTTATTTGCGAAAGCTACATTTTTATAATTTTACTACGGCGACAAGGTTCATTCATCCAAGAATTTCAACGGGGTAATACTAACAAGCATAATATTGGGATCATAACTAGCATCTTTAGAAGTGAAAGTAAATTGCCACATAAAATAATAGCATGCACATGGATAATTTAAAAGAAATTAAATTTGCATAAACATGGGTTCAATATGATCAAAGTGTTACTCGCCTGGGTCACAGGGGTCTTGGTCTTGAGCGTCGGGGTTTGCTTCAGCTTCGGTCTCCTCTTCCTGAGCTTCGTACGCTAGTTTTACGTGCGCAAAAATTTGGATAAAATCAGCAAATCAAACAAAATACCACCACAAAATTCAAATGAGCTTCAAAAATCCTGGTTTCAGTTCCATTGGATAGTTCTTCAATTTAGATGAATTTAGAAATTTGTTTCATTCAATTTGGAGTTAAAATGAATAAGTTATGCCTATTCAAAGTTTTCAGTTTAATTAAATGCAGAAAATATTAAAATCCTGATAGGTGGGGCCCATATGGTAGTAATGCCCATTCATACTCAGTCACTGACAGGTGGGTCCTACTTCCTATTTTTAATTTATTCTTTTCTTTTATCTTTGGCGCACTGTGCCTATGGCAGGTGGGACCCTGCTGTCAGTGGGCCGCTTGGGCTAGCAGCCGCTGACAGGTGGGGCCCACCCGGACTACCGAAAAATAAAGGAAAACTCGACCTCGGCGCGTTGCGGAGCCGGGGGCTCGAACGCACGCAGCCGAGGGAGTTGGGGGGGGAGATAGCGCCAATAGCCAGTAGAACTCATGGTGTTTCTTGACCTTATAGGGCGAATAAGGCAGTTATGCCGTGTGCTGCAGGGGGCCGAGCAGAGGAGGTCGGGGGTGACGGTGCCGACGGCGCGGGGCGGTCGGAGAGGTGCTGGGGTGGGTCAAAATGGAATGCGGGGGCCGCGGGGATGCCGAAGGTGGTGGCGTCAGAGACCGGGAAGACCCGAGGCAGATCGGCGGTGAGCGACGGCGGCAGCTTGGGGATGGGCTTCGGCGCCGGCGAGGTACGGTCCATGAGGAGCTCGAGGAAGGTCGGGAGTGGCTTTGCGGTGTTTCGGGGATGGCGTGGGGAGAGGGAATCGGGTTCTTATGGTGGTAATCGGTGGGATTTAGCGGAGGAGGCCGGTGGCCGGAGTTGGGGAAAGAGACAGCTCGCCGGCGTTTGAGGGGGCTCGGGCTCGATTACTCTTTGCAGGAGGTGGAGGAAGGCGTGGCGAAGCGAATGGAGAGGCGGCCGGGCTTTATAGACGAGCGGAGCGTGGCTAGCAACAGGCGATGACGTGCGGGCACATCGGGACAGGCGGCGGTGTCAGCGGCGACAGCGGGCGGCGGGGCATGGCAGCGAGAATCGGGGGCGTTCCACGCACGTCGGCCGTGTCGCGCGGCTTTGCTGTGGCGCACGGCTTTAGCCAGAGCAGATCAGAGGAAAAGGGGGTCCGGGCGCACGGGAGAAAAGGAGGAGGGAGGAGAGGCACGGGCCCGCTGGCCAGAGAGACGGGCGCGAGATGGAGGCGGGGCCCGCGTGGTAGAGGCGGTAGGGGCGGAGGAAGTGGGCTAGCGGGGCGCGCTGGAACGGCTGGTCCGTGCGGGGCTGGCGGGTTGGGCCGCTTCGGCCGAAGCAGGGAGGAGCGGGGGAGATGGGAGTTAGGCCGGGTTGATGGCCGGCCTGGCTCCATCTTTCCTCTTTTTTTTATATATTTTGTCTTGCTTATGTTTTTGTGTTTGTATATGGTATTCATTTTACTTGCTTCTAATGTTATTCTTGCCAATATTTTCAAAAATGACATTATATATTTTTAGGTGAAGTTTCTCCCTTATTTTTATGGATCATCTTTTCATATTCGAATTTTAAATATTCATTCTCTATTGTTTGAACATATTTGTTCCTTTCTTGAACTTTTAACTTTTTGGAACCTCAACCAAATTTCAGAAAATACCATAAAAATCCAAACTCAAATAAAATATATTGCAAAAACAATTCAAAAGCTTCACATTTTACAAATTTAAATTTCCAGGATGTTACACATCGGGTGACAAGTCCAAGCGTAGTCAATGTAAAGCCCACATAAACCGCTGCGTCTTAGACATCGAGGGCGGTTCTGAAGACAGTGCCCACACCGATCGCGACCGAGGTCGCCGAGGTTGGGGGCGAGGGCGCGGCCAAGGTCGTGACGACATACCCTGTGCGGAACAAGAAGACCAGCCTTACGGCCCGTGGTGCGAGGTGCTTGGCCGGTGTGGCCACAACACATGGGCATGCACCACCATTGCAGCGCTCCGACAGAGCATCGCCAGGGACAGAACCCTAGAAGTGGGGCCACCCATCGTGGCCCACGTGCAGCAGCCCCAGGAGGCCCCTTGCGGATTCAAGCCCACGGGCAGCAGCCCCAGGAGGGCCCCTTGCGGATTCGTGCCCATGTGCAGCAACCCCAGGAAGGCCCCTTGCGAATCCAGGCCCTGGAGGGAGGCCAACGCCGGGTTATAAACGTTATCTCCGGGGGCTCTCCATTGGAGTTCTCCTCGGCGCGGCAACAGACGGCCTACGCGTAGAGGCTACACCATGTGGCAGCATACCCGGCGCAGGCACCGCCGGAGTGGCTGCAGCACGAAATCACCTTCACGCGCCGCTGACGCTGAGGGCATGGAGTTCCCTCACCAGGACCCCCTGGTCATCCAGGTCACCATCGCAGGATGCGATGTCAAATGCGTCCTGGTCGATGGAGGCAGCTCTACGAACATCTTGTTTGCGGCGGCCTTCGACCAAATGGGGATCCCCCGGAGTCGCCTAGGTCCCTCGGGAATCCCAAGGCGCTGGGCCAGATATGCCTCCAACATAAGGAGCGAGGACGTCACCTTCGACATCGTTGACATCCCGTACCCGTACAATGCCATACTGGGGCGCCCAACACTCAACTCCTTTGGGGCGGTCCCGCACCATGGCTTCTTATGCATCATGCTCCCGGGCCCGCAAGGTATCATCACCACCCTTGATGACCAGGACCTCGCTCGGCGCATAGAGCTTGGCGCTCGGGGCCCGCACCATAAGGACCTCCACGAACCCTAAGGCCGACAAGACCATGCGAAGGCTCCCGATGACCTCAAGGAGCACCACGCAGACCATCCCACGTCGGTCTCTGTAGCACTAGAGGCTCGCCCCGGCACCAGAGGCTCCCCGATGGCTTTACCTTGCCACCACAGTAATAGTGGCCAGTGCCGTCTTTGTCCTCGAGCGATCAGTGGTTAGTATCCTCTCTTTTGTAATTGCTCGCCCGCGCAAATGGGACATTAATAAAGTCCATTCATTTGCGAAACTTGTCTCGTTTTGTGTTAAGACGCACGGGGGGACGCCTCCACGCGCACTCTCCGTGAGTGAAAACAAAGACACGCAGCCTGGCGCGCACTCTCCGTGAGTATAAACAAAAACACGCGGCCTCCGCGCGCACTCTTTGTGAGTATAAACAAAGACACGCGGCCACCACGCGCACTTTCCGTGAGTATAAACAAAGACACGCGGCCACCGTGCGCACTCTCCGTGAGTATAAACAAAGACACGCGGCCTCCGCGTGCTCTCTCCATGAGTATATACAAAGACACGCGGCCTCCGCACGCACTCTCCGTGAGTATAAACAAAGACACGCTGATGAGGCCATGGTGTCCCGATCTTCCGATAGGATGATAACTATCAATTTTGGTGGAGGTGACCCTTGCGATCCGACTACAACCGAACGACGTCGCTTGCGCCTTAGCAATCGCTGAACCACACTCCAAGTTGTTATCAACCGTGCCAAGAACGCGGTTGACCTAACCACAAAGGTCTATTCCTGCATGCAATCGAAGAACACGCAAGAACAAGATAACAAGCAATTTGAAATTGCAAATATTGATATTGAATTCAAAAGGTGGGATTCTGAAGGCTGTCTTGACAGGTGGTCGTCCGACACAACTGAAGAACAGAAGTTTGCATAATAGCTAAACCTAAACTCAATGAAATCCAAGTCCTAGCTGAGGAGACGGCAGCTCTTATATAGAGAGAATGACCCCCTAGGGTTACAAGGCACACGGGCCCAAGTGGTGGTGGCGCAGCACCTTTTTTGACTCGGACTCAGAAACCAATGTGGACTCTTTTGCTGATTGCGGCCGGCTCAGCCAGAATTTGAAGATAAGGTTGGATCCATTAGAAAGTAGACTTCATAAGCTTTCCATGAAGTACAAGAACGTCCCAAGCGGAGTCCGTATGAGGAAGTTATATCCGTTTAAACTTGCACCATTGCAGCAGTCCGAATCCGATTCCAGTACGTATCCAACACGGCGATTTGCTGGAGCAAGCCGTCGCGTTCCTCGGTGGCTGCACGCTGGGCTTCTGCCATGAGCGCCTGAGCATCCGAGATCGCCTTCGTGTCCTCCGTCTCCAAGAGTCAGATGCGATCGTCCTTAACGGAGTGGGCCTCTTCGGTTGCGCGTAGGGCCTCCTCGGCACCCCGCAGTTGGTCCTCTAGCACCCCCCGCTTGCGAGCGCCCGCCGCCTGTATGGCCTGAGCAAGGGCGAGCATCTGTACAACGCAATCGTTAGCAAAGTTCCTAAATGACGGTAGCGCCATCGAAGTAGAGCACTCACCCTTATCTCCGAGGCCTCTAGTGCGCCCTCCAGGAGCTCTGGCTCGCACGACAGCAGTGCCTGGTGATCCATGTCGGCGACCACACTTTCCACGGCCCCCTGCCAAGCCCGCATCATCTCCGACCGAGGGACAAAGTCCATCAACGTCAGTCGTGCGGCCTCTGCGGTGACAATTCTCAGGGCGCCGGTTGTCGACATCACCCCCAGAGCGTCCTCGTCCCCCGAGGGTTGCCCATGGCCGGGGGACCGTTCCTCTGCTAATAACAAAAGACTGATTAGAGAACTTTAGGGAAGCCTCAGACGATCATATGGGGAGTTGAGCCATACCCTCGGCACCAACCGGCGAGTCCCGTTGGGGTGTCCCCTCACCCGCGGAAGCGACCGCGATAACAACAGCGCCGTCTGTGGTGGCCAGCTCCTCGGGCCAGATGGCCTCCGTGTCGAGGTCGTCCCTTAACCCCACCGACCTCCACGGTGAACCCCTACTTCGGCCAGGAGGGTGATCCCTCCAGCTGGATGGCCTCCCCATCGGACCCAGGATCCTCGGCGACCCCAATCGCCACGACAAACCTCCTCTCCGGCAGAGGGGGCGATTGTGATTGAGGTCGCTTCACTTTCGGAGGCTAGGTGCCCTCCTGCGTCCGCGCTGCACCCTTGGTCCGCGGTCCCGCCCAAGGACTCCTCTCCTGGAACCGCCGCCTCAGTCCCTGCCTCAAGGTCCGAATCGGCATACTTCGCCGAGTCGGTGGCGGCGGCCGTCGCACCCTCGGATCCAGCATACTCGACGGGAGCGGCAGCCGCCAGGCTGGATACGGCCGCGGGGGACTCAGCCCGGTGTTGGAATGGTGCGCTCCGGCACGGGAATGCCCAGGGCTTCGCACACCCGGTTCATCGGCCCCAGCTTTTCCACCTCAATCGCAGTTTAGCTTAAGTCATGCTCCTTGGCTGCATACAGTCCGAAGAACACGACCACCGCTCGCTCCTCGGCTTCCAAGAGAAGTTCTATAGGGAAAGGCAAAGCGGAGTCAAAAAAAGGAAAAACCACGAAAAGACCCCCCGGGCAAAACTTACGAGGATTGGAGGGCCTCGGCAGCAATGATACGGACAGACATACACCGTCGCGCCTGGAGGCCTGTAGGCTGGATGCTGTAACCAAGCGTGTTTGTGACTCTATGTGTCTCTCCTTGGTCTTTGCCCAAGTTTCTAAGCACAATCACATTGCATGCAACCTAACGAATGACGATGCCAACAACTACCTTGATTACAGCAACCTACGACACTCAATTCACCCAACCACCTGATTCAATCCTTGTCTATTGAACCATGCGAAGATAAACATACAATTGCTCCTACAATCACTGAGGAAATCACAAGAACAACAGTGAAAAAGAGATAGACTCACCGATACTCCCAATTCCCAAGATTGTAGCCAGTGGCTTTGCACAAACCCTAAGCACAAGAGCAATATCTTCTCTAAATAATCATAGTAAAATTCATGGTTAAAAAAGCACAAATACATGGGCTTATATAGCCCCTAGGGTCAGCCACAATGTGTCCAAACTGACCCTAACTCATCCCCATATTGTTTTGGATTCAAACTTAAGTAAAAGGAAACCCTGATTTTACAACCACCAGATTGTTTTACATGTTATGCTATGCACAGTTGGAATCTGATGTTGAGAGTGGATCCATTGCATTGGCTTGACGTTAGCTTTCCAACAAGTGTAAGAGCATCCAAATCGGACTCTGTGTTCAAAAGTTATTGACTTGTTAAACTGGACCTTGCTGGATGTGGCGAGTTGATTTTTGAGTTGGATTCAAATCTCCATATCTATTGTTTCCTATTTTGGTTCTTTCCAATCCATGAGGGACAAGTAAAGGAAGTCTTCTAAACCTTGTAAAGTCATGGAATAGAAGGATATAGACCATACACGTCATACAAGCGACGGACCCAACATATTATGTGACTCCCATGTGGCGTTCCTGACAGCCAGCGTGGCACACAATCTAGTTGCCATAACTTTTTGTAAAAAGATCTAAATCATGCATTGTTTAATCCGTTAGGATGTAGACTTGATAGCCTTTCCAAACATGTGATTTTTATGCATGGAACCCTCTAAAGTCATGCAAATATCTTCATGAACTTAGTGGACAGAATTATAAGTATCTTATTGGTTATGACATGATAGATCTTGTATTTTCCTCTTGGCTGGATGCTTCCTTCCATGGTGGTGCCCCTATCTCCCACTGGTTGCACCTACCATTATCATACATCTTAGGACAACAAATTAACACAACATCACCTCCTTGGTTCTTCTACTCAACCACTAGGGTTCCTTTCTTCTCAAATCTGAATACATTTAGAGAACAACCATTAGGTGGTAAAGAGTCCCTATGTAAATTAAAATGTATTCAGTTAAGGACAAGTTCACCATATGTTGAGTTGCGCTTCAAACAAGTTCAAACTTGTTGATATCATTAATGGTAGCACAATATGATTCATGTGACAGAGAGAATGTGTTAATGCAAGGGATATTTGTATCACACTACATAATTGTTATATTCTTTAGTCTCATCAGTTTGTCTTATAAATAATGTATGTAGGATCCTTGGTAGTCTGACTGGTTGGACCATGGTGGTCTAATGTAACAACCTAAATTTAGGATGTTTGAAATTTTGAGTAATTTAAAACTTTTATTTGCATCTTACTGGCATTTGAATTTTTGGCTCAAAATCTTATTTGGGTTTTCCTGAGTTTTGTGTTGAGCCAATAAATAACTAGAAAGAATCCTTGAGCACAAAAATAGCAATCATAAGAATTTCAAATTAACTAAATAGATACAAATAATTTAAATGGTGTTTAACCCTTGACAACCTAAAATTCACTGTAATTTACTAACTCAAAACATGGGTTATAAAATTGATTAGGGATAATAGTGAGAAAAATTATAAGTCACCTATATATATATGTACATACATAAATTATACAACCAAATTCAATGCAAGGGGGAGATTTTGAATCCAAAACTTAAGCTATAGAAGATTAAAATTTTGAATCCTAGAGTTTATTTGCTTCCCCCTTCCTTCTATGCCATGTGGGCCCCTTTTTCCTTTCTTTTCCTTCTCTTTCCTCTCCCTCTCTCTTTTCCTCCCTGCCCACGGGCCTATTTCCTCCTTCCCGTTTCTTTGCATGTGGGCCCGGCACCCCCTCCTTTCCCTTTCTTCTTCCCTGTTCTTTTCATCCTCTCTCCGCTCTGTCGTTGCTCCGGACCAGCCACCCACTCCCTTGTTCATCTGTCACCCCGCTGGCCTATGCAAGCATCACTCCGGCCCCGTTTCCATCACATCACCCTACGCGCCCGTCACCCTCACACCTGTGCTGGCCTGCTCCCATCGCCTCCCGCGCTAGCGCCATGCCTTGCTGCTTTTAGTCCGTCGCTGCCTCACCATGTCCTTCCGTCAGCCACAGCACCGCCCCCTCGTCATTACCGTGACGCCACCGCGTCGCCATCACTGCGCCCCGCCTGCACGCCGCACGAATTCTGGGTGCGCCCACGCGCGCCATGCGGCTTGCGTAACCCTGCCTCGCCGGGTCATGCCGCTCCCTGTTCTTTCGTCAACGACAACATGGCCGGCACAGCACCCCCTCTCCACCGCTATAAGTAGCCTCGATCTCCCTCGCATCTTGCACAAATCCTTGCATTCCCAAACTTCCTCCTCCTCCCCTCCTCAGGGCGAGCACCCCTACCCCGTGAAATTGCCGCCGCTGCCTCCTTGCCATTCTGGCACCCCGGTGTGTCCCCCGCCAAATCGGCCCTGTCATAGTGTATACCCGCTTCCCCTCTACTCCCTCTCCAAATTAATTGGAGTTTTGTGCATCGGAGGTCGCACATTACCTTCTTCCCCGCGTCTAGCCGAAAAGCGCCGCCACAGCTGCCACATCTTTCCCGGAAGGGCTCCGTCCGATTCCTCTCGGGAGGAGCACTCTTGCAGCCCTCCTTAACTCCCCACACTGCCAATTTGAACTTCCGCCCACTCTAGCTCACCGCCGCTGTCGACCCTCGGGCACCACCGCAGGCTCACATCGCTGGAGCTGCTCGCCGCACCTGCACCTCTTCATCCAGCTCGGTAAGGTTCACTGCTACTCTCTCTTGCTCATGCCCACCCTAATTCTACTCCCCACCTTCTCTGATGCCGTCGCTCCATAGCCACCTCACCGCAGGCCACTTCGGGTTGCTGCCCGCTCGCCTCGCCGCCGCTCCGGTCAATGCGCCACCACCCTCATCTTGCGTACCTACCCCGGAGCCCATTTCACCGGTCTTCACCTCCCTCCGACTGCCCACCTCGTCGGCGACGCCGCCATCTGCCAACGCTGCCGCTCTACCCTGTTTCAGCCGTTGCATCCTCCGTTTTAGTCCCCAAATACCTGCTCGCTTCTTCAGTGTTAACTCCCTCCAGTAAGTCATGAAATATCGAGAGCCCAACTGGCTAGCCGAGTGAGTGGTGAACTCAGAGATGCGGGTTCGAATCTCCTCTATGCACATTTTTTATTCATTTTTCTTGTAGCACATTTTAAATAGAAAGCAATTACGAAATAAAACAAGGGAGCTAAGCTAATTGGCTTGGATTCAAATAAAATTTATGTATACACCAAAATATGGGATTACATGCATGTTAATAATTAAGTGATTAAAGAAAATCAAAAATTAATTCATGGGAGCTAATAAAAATTGAATAAGATGTAAATGAGATTATTTAAAATTTTGTATTGGAATAATTATCATAAATATGGCTTGAATATTTATTTAAATACTAATTATTAATTAGAGCCCTTAATAAAAGATGACTTGGTTAACTATTCAAATGTAAGTTAAAAGATATACAAGTTAAAGTTAAGGGAATAAATTGGATGTTAGGTTTGGCTATAAAAACAAGACTTTAAAATTAAAAATGTCCTTTAATTTTAATATATGCCCTAAAATTGAACATGCCACCATTAAATAAATCCCAATGGTAAATTTAATTAAATAGCAACATTGAGATAAGACCCTGTATAGCAAATTTGACCCTAGGTAAATAGAAATTTAATTAAAGATCGAACTTTGTCAAATGCTAAGTAAAGGTATAAGATATCAATACCAGTAACTCCCATAACACCTCCAGATTAAAAAGTCATATTAATATACAGGTACCAAAATATAATAGCCCTAGGTCATCGGACATTAAAATGACCTAACCAATATATATATATTGAAGGAACGCGCGTAGGCTACGATAGCAGAAAATAAAAAATTTCTACCGCGCACACCAGGACATCATGCTAAGGAGGGATCATAGATCGTTACCACTAGACGCGTAGCGCAGCGGAAGAAGAGTTGGAGAAGCCGATCCAACCACGCGCGTCGAGGTAGTAGTGGAAGTAGCCGATCGTCCCGAACAGATCGTCTCCTCCACGCGATCAACCACACCACGAGCAGATCCAATCTGTAGTTTGTTGATGCCGATCAACGCCGCAACGAGCAGCGCCTCCACCGGTATCCACACGTCCGGGTGGGCGCCGATCGCGAGTGTACCAAAGACTCGCGAGCGGCTAGGGTTTGGCTCGGGAGGTGGCGGCTAGGGTTTTGCTCGGGAGGAAGCGAGCGTACATCCTCGGCCCCGCCTCCAAATATATAGACCTCCTCACTTGGGCCTCGTGGACCGAGGCCCAATAGGAGTCTATCCGGATCTCTATCCGAATTGAGCCCACATCCGAATCACATTGAATTAGTGTTCCAACCCGTTAAGTGTGCGACCACAGAGGTTCACGATACTTGGTCGCGACCGGAAACACCTTTCCGGTCACCCTATTAATAGCGGCCTCTAGCAAGACATATTAACCCCAAAGTATACGTAAAGATCATATCGGCTGAACCTGTAATGTTCTCATGTACGAATCCCTTTGCCTCACGATATAGATTAAGCTCAAAGCGAGACCTGTGTCATCCTCTTAATAGCTCAATCACTCTCTCGATTCCGTGATAGATTATAAACTTGTGATTGACTCCTCAATCACATTGGCATGGCCATGCACTTTCATAATCCATTACATCGAGGGCCGAGAGATCTCTCCCATAAGGAGGGCAAATTCTATCTTGATCATTCACATCCCACTACATGTTTCATAGCAAACACGAAGACTACTTTTATGACTACCCGAGCACGGAGTAGTGGTTAGTAGTCCCAAAATAGGCTACTACGCATATTGGGAACCATGATGATCTCAAGTCTAAGGATTCTACATAAACACTACTTGAGACCAACTAATGACACATGAAATCTCTGCGTTGTCTCATGGCGGGTCTATCCAACATATGTTCACTAACACATGTCCATATTATTGATTTGGTATCTCCATACCATGATCCATGAGACATGATCATCAATCAATACATATGCTGATCTTTGAATCATATTTGTTCCTCATATGATATATGATCAGGGATCATTTAGAAATAGCAACATTTTGGCATTAAGAGTCTCATGAATAAGTCACATACTCATTGATCAATAATGATAATGTCTATTTCAAGGAACAAAGCAATGTATCATAAACATAGTATGTGATATATTCAACATCTCCATGTTGCCTCTAGGGCATATCACCAACATATATAAATATTCTAAAGTGAACATTTAATTAATAACACGAGTAATTAGGGTTGCATGAAATGCTACATGTCAAGTTAATAGTAATATGAATTAATTCAATAAGCTAAAAGTCGTATATGCCGTCTTTGAAGCCCCTGCCTTAACCCATGAATGGCAACATTTGACCAATACGATACTTAATACTCAACTAAATTCATATACCTGCCCATATGTCTGTCTTGACTCATGGAACTTTCTTAATAAAAATAAAAATAATAAAATAAGTTATTAATAAAAAGATCGGGTCACCATATCCTGCCATCAACTATACCTAACCACGTCCGAGTACTAAACAGAAATGATCCCATGAATATACCTTTAGCATGACCTATCCTTTGACCCCCATTTTGACAGGTTCCTCTGCCAATTCCCACTTCACTCCAACCACTATGACACCGACAATACTCCGCGCTCAATCAACCTTGTCTCAAAACACCCATTAACTCATAATAAAACTAAATTGAGTTTATTTGGATTTATTGGATCTTTTGAGTTATTTGTGTTGTAGGGGTGGCCCCCCCTAAACCCAGCAGGCTTGGTAGAAGGTTATAAGGCCCAGAATAGGCCATGTGCAATGACATAAGTGCCCCTGAAGGGGATACTCAGATGTAAGGGTATAATTGTAAAAGCACTCCCCATGTGTATATATGTATGGAATACAGGCCATGGGGGGACCCGAGCCATTACGGTCACTTACTCCCAACTCTCCACTACCATCTCTCTCTGTTTGGTCTGTAGCCACAACAGTTGGTGCCGTCTGTGGGGAGGACAGTAGCAAGCCTGAAATATGAAGAAGGATGGCACCGAAAAAAGCTTCGTCAATGGCGGCGAAGGGAAAGAAGGCGGCCGGGTCGGAGCGTCGCATGGGTACGTGGCCGGCATCGCCGTTGCGGCGTGGTGACGACGCAGGTGCGGTGGTCGAGGACGTCAACGTTCGCGCTGCGACGACCGACCCCGTCACCGGCGCTGCAACGACCTACCCCGTCATCGGCACTGCGACGACCGACCCCGTCACTGGCGTTGCGACGACCAACCCCGTCATTGGCACTGCGACGACCGGCCCCGTCATCGACGCTACGACGACCAACCCCATCACCGACACTGCAACGACCAACCACGTCACCGGCACTACGACGACCAACCCCGTCATCGGCACTGCGACGACCGACCCCACCGACGCGACAGCAACCAACCTCGCCGCCCTCACCGTGATGCTCGCCGGTAGCGCGGACCGGGCAGTTGGAGGTAGCCACAACGGAGCGATCGGCAGCTCGGGAGCTCACGAGGTGATCGTACCCGTGCCGACCCGTCCGTTGGGCGTGCCGGCGGCCCCGCCCGCGCAGGCGGTGGAAAGCGCCCTGCTGGCGGCCCTCAAAGCGTTCCAGCAGGAGCTAGGGGATCTTCGCGGGGCTGTCCGAGACATACAAGAGGCTCGGAGCCAGCAGGCCGCGCCGGTGGTCGCGCCAGAGCCCACACCGGAAAGGGCGGACAGCCGCGACGCCCCCACATCCAGCCGCGTCCCGCTGCGGCACGTCGACCCAGAGTCCCTGCTTTCGGCAGGACTACAGCAGGCGGTGTGGCCCGAAGACTTCAAATTCCCCAGTGTCATCGAGCCCTACAAAGGCGACACGGACCCCCGCGAGTTCGTGCGCGTGTACGAAACCGCAATCGAGGCCGCGGGCGGAGATGACACCACAAAGGCGAAGGGACTCCCCCTCGCGTTGCAAGGAGTGGCGCTCTCCTGGTTTTTTACCATAGAGCCGAACTCCATCGACGCGTGGGAGCAGATCCGCGACCGCCTTCACAACAACTTTCAAGGAAATTATGTCGAGCGGGTCGACGCGGACCTGCTCTTCGCCATGAAGCAGAAACCTTCGGAGAAGCTCCAGGACTACTTCAAACGCTTCGCGAAGATACGTTGTCAAGTCAAAGACGTTAATGAAACCACCGTTGTCAATGCAGCCATACAGGGCCTTCGCCCGGGCCCGATGGCCGAGTACAACGCACGGAAGCCAATCAAGACAGTGACGAAGCTCTTTGACAAAATGGAGGAATACGCCAGGGCGGAAGAGGACGCACGACGAAGGCAAGGTGATGACTCCGACACCAACCAGGCCGGTGCCTCGGCAAAAGCCGAAGATCCACCGAAGGACGGTTCTTCGAAGGGAAAGCGTAAGCAGGAGTCGTCCAAGGACGAGCCCGACCGCAAGGATGCCCCGCACAAGGAGCCGTCCGATAGGCCCAAGCGTGGCCAGCAGAAGTCGCGGCGAGGCCGGTACATCCTCGACATCGAAGGCGGTTCCGACGAAAGCGCTCCCGCGGGTCGGGGCGGTCGGGGGCGCCGAGGCCGGGGACGCGGCCGTGGCTGGGGACGCGGCCGTGGCTGGGGCCGTGACGATAGAGGCCGGGGAGATTATGACGATCAGCACCATGGGCTGTGGTGCGAAGTCCACGGTCGCGGCACCCACGACACGCACGCATGCACCTCTATCACGGCGCTCCACCAGAGCGTCACCAGGGACAGGGACCAGGAAGCACGCCCGCCCGTGGTGGCCCACATACAGCACCCATACGAAGCCCCCATGCACATCCAAGCGCAAGGGATGTAGCCCCACGAGAGCCCTTTGCGGATTCAGGCCCATGTGCAGCAGCCTCAGGGGGGCCTCCTGCAGCTACAGGCCCCGGAGGCCGCCCACCGCAGGGTTATCAATGTCATCTCCGGAGGTTCCTCGCTGGAGTTCACCTCGGCACGGCAGCGGAAGGCCTACGTATGGAGGCTACACCACGTGGCGGCATACCCAGCGCAGACGCCGTCGGACTGGGCACAGCACGAAGTCACGTTCACACCCGCCGACGCCCATGGCGTGGAGCTTCCTCACCACGACCCCCTGGTCGTCCGAGTCGTTATAGCAGGATGCGACGTGGGACGTGCCCTAGTTGATGGCGGCAGTTCCGCGAACATTCTGTTCGTGGCAGCCTTCGACCAGATGGGGATCCCCCGAAGCCGCCTCGGCCCATCGGGAGTCCCGTTGCAAGGCTTCGGAGGACAACCTCTACGGGCGCTCGGCCAAATATGCTTGCAGGTCTCCTTCGGCCAGGGCGACAATGAAAGGGTCGAAGACGCTACATTCGACGTAGTCGATCTCTCATACCCTTACAATGCCATATTGGGGCGTCCAATCCTTAACTCCTTAGGGGCGGTACCGCATCACGGCTATTTATGCATGAAGCTCCCGGGGCCGTGAGCCATCATTACCGTTCGTGGCGACCAGGACATGGCCCGGCGCATCGAGCACGACACCAGATGTCCCCGTCGCGGCGAGCACCGGCACACATAGGATCGGCACCGCCGTGCGAAGGCCCACGGCGTCATCCGGGGGCGACTCCGCAAGCCCTACCGAAAGTGCAACTACTAGAGGCTCCGGCTGCGCCGAGCACAAATGGTTAGTACCTCCCGTCATATGTAAACGCTTACCCGCGCAAACGGGAATACAGTAAAGTTCCGTTTGTCGCCAACATATTACCATTGTGCAAAAATATGCGGCGAGCACACGCGGAGGCTTCGCCTACGTGCGTGCTCCCGCAGTATAAACCAAAGACGCACGTTCGCGTGTGCACTCTCCGTCAAAGACATGGGTATGAGTATAAACCAAAGACGCACGTTCGCGTGTGCACTCTCCGTCAAAGACACGGGTATGAGTATAAACCAAAGACGCACGTTCGCGTGTGCACTCTCCGTCAAAGACACAGGTATGAGTATAAACCAAAGACGCACGTTCGCGTGTGCACTCTCCATCAAAGACACGGGTATGAGTATAAACCGAAGACGCACGTTCGCGTGTGCACTCTCCGTCAAAGACACGGGCATTAGTATAAACAAAGACGTGTGGGGGGACGCCTCTGCACGCACTCTACGGAGTATAAATAAAGACGCGAATGTTTTCCCTGCGCACTCTACTGAGTATAAACAAGACGCGAACCCCGCGCACGCCAGGGACTTCGTCCCTGCGCGTACTCTCCGGAGTATAAATATGACGTGGATGTTGACCCCACGCACTCTACGGAGTATAAATAAAGACGTGGATGTTGACCCCACGCACTCTACGGAGTATAAATAAAGCGTGGGTGCTCTCTATGCACTCCGCGGAACGCAAGGAGGGCATGGATATCAGTCGCGCATCACGACAGAGCGTCGAGGCTCGCCTTCGCGCACCACGGGAGGTGAACGCAAGGCGCGCCACCGAAGTCCAATTCCAAGAGCTCCAAGAGGGCGACTTATCAAGTCAGAGGCTGCCCTCAGGAGGGGCGCACGCGGAGCACGAGGTACACCAGAGGCTACCCCCGCCTTGGAGGGCAGGGGAACGGAGCGTGCACACACTTCTGCCGTCGCACGCGCCAGTCTACGGACTCTAAACAAGTCGTAGCGTCGAGGTCCGCCTCCGCACGCGCCAGTCTGCGGACTCTAAACAAGTCGTAGCGTCGAGGTCCGCCTCTGCACGCGCCAGTCTGCGGACTCTAAACAAGTCGTAGCGTCGAGGTCCGCCTCCGCACGCGCCAGTCTGCGGACTCTAAACAAGTCGTAGCGTCGAGGTCCGCCTCCGCCGAGGAACAAGGCCCCGGGAGTGCTGGGGCCCCCGCACAACTACTGTCAGACCACCCGAAGCACAGCGCGCAGTGCATATCCTAATTGCCAGCAGATGTATACATCGGGAAAATTTTACAAGTACAGAGGCCCGCCAACATATCTGCCGCTCTAAGCCATTATTCGGCGGGCTCGTCTTAACGCGCGCTAAGGCCGGGACCTCGCCTGAGGAGGATCGGCCCGCCCAAAAGTTCAGCGACTCCTCGGCCCTTTGCCAGCGTCGAAGGCGCCGCCGGGTCACAAGGTCGGACACAAGCAGTCGTCCCCAGCAAGGAAGCTGCTCGGGGCACAGGTCAAATAGTCAGTTCGTTAAACAAGCGCGCATTTTATTCACAAAAAAGGGCGGACATTACAACTCACGCCTACACCTAGCCACCTCGGCGTCGCACCTGCGAGTTCTCGGCGCCTTCGGAGGTCCCAGCGCCATCCTCGTCGCGTCGGGGGACCCCGTCCAGAAATTGGCCGAGGCTCCCCTCCCCGTAAAGGGACTTCCGGAGCTCGACCTGTGCGGCGGCCACTCCGGCGTAGTCTCAGATCCGCTAGTAGAAGTGCTTTATGGCGCGACGAACGACGCGGACGGCGCCGGACATTACTCCAGCTCCGCCGGGCATCTCCAGCTGGGGGTCCTCTAGCCCGGCGATGTGCGTGCAACCACGATGCCGTAGGAGCGCGCACACCATACACGACGCCACGTAGGCACAGTGGTTGCCGAAGGTCGTCGCGGCACCGCGCGCAGCGTCGGCGGCATCTTTGATCCAGCGAAGGGTCCGCGACAGCTCCTCCGGGCCGAAGGCGTGGTCCGGCACTTTGGCCACAAGCCCCTGGAGATGGCTTTCTAGCGTTTGCATGGCATCCCATGCAACTACCGAAGCCTCGCCAAGCGTCCAGTCACGCTCCGCTAGAATTAAGGCGAGTTCGCCTTTTTCCTTTTCTAGCAAGGCGACTTGTTGCAGAAGGCCGTCCTGCTCCGCCGCGAACTCCCGCCGCATCGCCTCCGTGGCCGACTTTCACGCCGAAGCGGCAAGTCCCTTGGCATGCGCCTTCACCTCAGTGCATTCCGCTTCCAGCTAGCGGATGCGGGCATCCTGGGCAGAACAGGCCCCCGTGGTTCCGCGCAGCTCCTCCTCGGCGGCCCGCAGTCTATCTTCAAGTGCCCTTTGCGTATGACCAGTGTCTGCAGGGCAAAACAACTTAGCAAGCTCAGCATGGCCAAGCATTGTCGCATAAGTAAGCACTTACCCTCACCCCCGACACCTCGAAGGCGTCCCCGAGACGCTCCACCCCGTAGGTATGAAGCGCCTGCTGGCTGACGCTGGCGACCGCGTCATCCACGATCCCATGCCACACCCTCAGCGTCTCAGACGGAGGAACGAAGTCCGCTGGACTGAGGCGCACGACGTTCGCGCCGCCGGCACCAGGACCCTCGTGTTCCGCCAAGGGCTCCTCCGGAATAAGCGACGCTGCAGACAGGGACGCAGGTGAGCACCGCAAGGCGCGACGAACAAGACACCAGGGAAGCCAAACCACCTTACCTTCGGTAGCGGGAGGGCTCCGGGGGCCCGCCCCCCTGTGACCAGGCGGAGTAACGGTAGCGCAAGTCCCCACGGAAGGCGTGGTCCTGCTGAGAACAGAAGCCTCCGCGTTCGAGGCCGGCACCGACCGTTCCTGTGTGGTGGACGACACGGCCTGGGGGGCAAAGGGAGCGCGCGCCGCAGGACTTCGGCATATGCGTCGGAGTCCCACAAGCTCCCGATGCCCGTCGCCACGACGAATCCCCTCGATGTCCGGTGGAGCTCCGGCCGCAGACACGACCGCTTAGCCAAAGCAAGGGGTGACGACGCCGCCTAGCGCCATCGCCGAGAGGCCTCGCGCTGCGCGCACTGGAGGCGGCCCCCTCCGTTGCAACCTCTGCGGGGCAACTTCGGTTTCGGCGGCCGCTGGTGAAGACCCAGCCCGCGGCGCCTCACGCAGGACGTCTCCGACATTATGACAGCCACGGCCGAAGGCTCCACCTCAGCACCGCCGGTCCTCTCCGACTGCTCGTGGCGAGCCCGCCGTCCAGGGCACCCACCGAAGATTCGTCGCCCCCAGCGTCCGCGCCATCCAAGACGGAGTCGACGTACCTCGCCGAATCCGACTCGGCGTCTGCCGTGCCATCGGGAGCGCTAGCAGCGGCACTGGCAGCTGCTACACCAAACACGGGCAGACGCTCCACCTCGGCCCCGCTTGCGAGACGGCGCCTTCCTCCTCGTCGCGCCGTCGTCTTGATGTTGCGCGGCCGGCTCAGCACGCTCCGGCACGGCAAGGCCTAGGGACTCGCACACGCGGTTTATCCGCCCCAGCCCCGCCTCGGCGGTAGCGGACGCGCGATGATCATGCTCCCTGCCTGTATACGGCCCCAGGAATACGCGCGCAGCCTGCTCTGCATCCTCCAAGCTAATCCCTAAAGTAAAGCAAGAGTTAAGGTTAACATGTAGCGCATTTCGCGTAAGCAAAGGGGAGATACGGTCGACGCTTACGAAGACCGGAGGGCACCAGCAGCGAGCAAACCCATGGTAAAACATTGTCATCTCGATGCATCTCGGCGGCAAGGCGCCAGTCACGGGCGAGCGGCGCCACACCATACATCACGTACTCTTCGGCGAGATCGCGCATGTTAAAGCGGGCGGCCACGCCTACGAGCCACCGGGCCCTCCGCCTGTCCTTGTTGTCGAGCGTCCGGCCGGGCGAGGTCTTGAACGCGATCGGCCAGCCCGTGCACTCAAGGCCGCTCCCGCTCTCCACACGGTGGTAGAACCACTGCTTCATCCAGTGAGACTCCCACTTCCCGCGAGTGGTGTTCGCAGGGAAGAGCTCACCGCAAGTTGACCGAAGAATAAAGGTGACGCTGCCGAAGCTCGATAGCGTCCCGTCCTTCCGATCCTTGGGCTGACATCGTGCCTCGTGCAGGTAGGCGAACAACGAAGCGCTGGGCCAGCACGCTCCCGAGCGCAAGGCCCAATCAGACACCGCGAGCCGAGCCACGGCGTTCGAGTCGATTGCGCCGGCTCGGCCGGGTCCGCAGACGCCGCCACGATCGCGCCGCGGGATGCGGAGCCAGCGTCGAAAAAGGCAACGAATACGAGCGCCTCCGACCCCTCGGGGCGCGGTTCTGTCTCATCGGCGGCGGGCAATCGTACCGCCTGGCGCTCGGACAGCTTCCCCGCGCGCAGAAGCGCTTGGATTATCTTCTCGGTCACGAGCGACGGGCCCAACTCGCCGGAGAACGCGCCTCCCTTCTCCGTCGCCAGCCACCACTTGTCCGCTGCCGCCGGGTCGCGTTCTTTGAGCGAATACTTCACCTAGCGGTGAAGCTCACCGGCGAACGCCGCAGGTACTAGCCGCCCGGCCACGCTTGTCGCCAGATGCCATTGCTTCCCGCAAGAGGAATTACAGCGGCGAAAATGCCACGGGAGTATAGAAGGCGAGGCAAGCAAGAAGGGGGCGTACATCTGCGAGGGCGCGATTACAAGGGCTATTTCAAGCCACCTCCCCCCGATGCCGAAGCGTCGCGACTGTCCGCGTACCGGGCGCGACCGCAGTCGTACAAAGGCCCGTCCCGCACAATCCCCCATACCCGAAGACGAAGGGGCATGACCGCAGCGGTGAGGACCGTCAGAGCACGACGCTCCAGCGGCCTCTCGCCGCGTGCCAACCCCCTCACGAGATATCTGGCGCACGCGAGGCCAGGCGTCGACACGACTTCAGCCGCCATTAAAAGCGCATTAATGGGCCACCGGATCACAACAGCTTAGGCGCTGCGCCATTCCCCACCCGCAACGTGTCCCCCTTGCCTAGGGAAGAGGAGAGCAGCTGCGATCACGCAACCGTTCACATCCCACCGCGCACCAGTTACAAGCCGCCGCGTGCCCTACACGCGCCGAGGCAAGTCGTACGGTACGACAACCTAGCTCTGGCAAACAGGTGGCCGGCACGATTCCAGGAACCTTTACAGTGCATTACCGCATCGCGAGATCGCAATCACCGCACGCATGGCGGTGTTCGCGATGCGAAGTTGCAACTCAAAACCACCGCTGAGCCTCTGCCGTGGCAGGCTCCAGTCCCGGCCTCGGCTTCAAGGATCGCACGTCTACTTCGGCCAAGCGCCAGCTCCGCTGCCACCAGTTCGAAGGGTAGGGGACGGAGCACACGCGCGTCTACTTTGGCAAAGCGCCAGCTCCGCTGCCACCCGTTCGAAGGGTAGGGGACGGAGCGCGCGCGCGTCTACTTCGGCGAGGCGCTAGCTCCTCTGCCACCCGTTCGAAGGGTAGGGGACGGAGCGCACGCGCGTCTACTTCGGCCACGCGCCAGCTCCGCTGCCACCCGTTAGAAGGGTAGGGGACGGAGCGCGCGCGTCTACTTCGGCCACGCGCCAGCTCCGCTGCCACCCGTTCGTAGGGTAGGGGACGGAGCGCGTGCGCGTCTACTTCGGCCAAGCACCAGCTCCGCTGCCACCCGTTCCAAGGGTAGGGGATGGAGCGCGCACGCGTCTACTTCGGTCAAGCGCTAGCTCCGCTGCCACCCGTTCGAAGGGTAGGGGACGGAGCGCGCGCGTGTCTACTTCAGCGAGGCGCCAGCTCCGCTGCCACCCGTTCCAAGGGTAGGGGACGGAGCGCGCGCGCTCTCGCCGGTCAGTGCCGCCCGCGCCACCCGTTCAAAGGGTAGGGGACGGAGCGCGCGCGCGTCTACTTCGGCCATGCGCCAGCTACGCTGCCACCCGTTCAAAGGGTAGGGGACGGAGCGCGCGCGTCTGCTTCGGCTAGGCGCCGCCTCCGCTGCCGCCCGATCGAAGGGTAGGGAGCGGAGCGTGCGTGCGTCTACAACTTGGCGCCAGCTCTGCTGCATCGACTTCGGCAGCCTAATAAGGGCGAGTTTCCGCTTTAGCTGCGAAACTCTGCCACCCGCCTCGGCCCTGCGTCGAGGTATAACGGCAAGCCGCCGCAGGCCAAGCAACCTCGGCGGCAGCCTCGATGTGAGCTCTGCCTCCATGGGGAAGGCGCAGACGGCCACTTCGGCGGCAAGGCCCGTGCGACAGAATAGGTCAAACCTTACCATCTTCATACAGGAGCATGACGCGTGCGTAGGAGGCCGTCTTCTCGATCGCCACACCAACCTGGCCGCCATCGCGGCTTCGGCCTGGACCTTGGCTTCGAGGAGCGGACCCGCGCGCACGAACTCGCCCGTTGGCACCTCCCACGCATGGCAAAAGCAAAGGTCATGTCGCGCAAAGTTTGGCTTGTTCTCCTTAACAGGCCACCTTCAGTGCATTAACATTTTTTCAAAGTAATGCGGACGGGCTCCATCAGGAACCCCGACTGAAGGTAGGTCTGTTTACGAGAACAGGGCAAACCTTACCGTCGTATGCAGAAACGCAGCGTGAGGGCAGGAAGCGCGGCTGGCTACCGATAATAGACGCTAACCAAGCTCCCAAGAAAAATGGACCTCCATCTGTACATCAACATCCCCCAGGCCGCTCAGCGTCGCTAGGGAATGTCGATGCACGGAAGGGGCCCATTTTAGGGGAGCAGCTTCTATCCACGGACACGATGCAGGAACAACGCCGCACTAGCGCCGTATATATACCCCATCAGCGGGGGAGCCAACCGGCGGAAGAACCAACCGGCGGGAGTCCAACCGACGGAAGTCTAACTACCGGAAGTCCATCGCCACATTAAAATGGCCGTGACGCCTCAAGGCCCGCACCGCGCTAAGCACACTTCGCCACATGGACGGCCAGAAGAAGGAGCGTCGCAGCGCGTCCGCTATCACTTGACGCATGCGCGACAACTCAGGGGCCTGCTACGCCTACCTATGCCGGCGCAACACCTCCGACTCGGCCCAGGCAACCCCGATCCCGCCACGGCAGGGGGACGAAGCGCGCGCGCCTACTTCGACTAGGTGACAGCTCCGCTGCCACCCGCTCGAAGGGTAGGGGACGGAGCGCGCGCGCATCCACTTCGATCAGGCGCCAGCTCGGGATGGAACGCTCGCGCATCTACCTCAACCACCAATCCAGGCGTCGGGTTCGGCTACGGCCTCAACCCCCGGTCAAGTTCGGAAAAGTTCACAGGCCGCAGGGACGGAGGGGGCCAAAGGACTCGGCAACATGGCTTCGGCCCTGTGAAGCCCTTCACCATGAGAGGCTCCTGTTGTAGGGGTGGCCCCCACATAAACCCAGCAGGCCTGGTAGAAGGTTATAAGGCCCAGAATAGGCCATGTGTAATGACATAAGTGCCCCTGAAGGGGATACTCAGATGTAAGGGTATAATTGTAAAAACACTCCCCATGTGTATATATGTATGGAATATAGGCCATGGGGGGACCCGAGCCATTACAGTCACTTACTCCCAACTCTCCACTACCATCTCTCTCTGTTTGGTCTGTAGTCACAACAATTTGCATTTGTTGGATTTAGTTGCTTAGCACGTAATTAGAAATTGGAAGCCATGAAGATTCAAGGGATCAAGGGTGATCAAGAGCGAAGTGAAGATAAGGATCAGAAGCTCAAAAGAAAGCATTATGTGAGCTCAAGACCGCGGTAAACCGTGCAAGGTGAGTGCGCAACGAATCTGCCCCGCACGTCTGCAGACCACCAATGTCTAAGTTTCAGCATTACCATTCACCACCACCTGCTCCGACGAAACCGACGGCAAAATGCACGCAACGGATCCATTTCTGTCGCTCTCTTCTTTTCCGTTCCCAGTTCGAGTTAGGCATCGGAGTCCGGAGCTATTTGGATTGCATCCATGGAGGTGAGAATCCAGTTTCTCCTTTTCCTTTTTCATTCTTACACCCCTGAAGTAATGTATGCGTTTGAGATCGGGATGTTCCTTAATTATTAGGAGTTCATATTTTAGGTTTTGGACTCTTGGTTAGAACTCATACGGTTGCATAAGTACACATTTCGTTTGCTGTATGACGACACTTTTGGGGTTCTCGCATGGGAGGAAAGAGATAGCATAAGCATTGGTAGTCTGAATCCTTAAATTTTCTTCTCTTTTTTTTGCGAGGATGAATGCTTAAAATTCATAAGCCGCCTATTTGTAAATTTATGTACTTCAGAATTCCTACCTAATGCATGTAGGTTTTTTTTGTCGATTTACATAATGTACTATGGCTTCAACTGCTAATGTGCCATCATTTGTTACAGTTTTAGGTGGAGGCTTGTAAATTCTGAAAAGAAAGTTTTTCCGGTCAATTTCTTCAATTTTGCACCAATTCGAAGTGTTAGCAATTTCGTACTCTGATAAAAGTTCTTTATTTGGACAATTAGTCATTGGAATCATTTGTATTGGCGATGGAAGTACATATCGGGAAATGGAACCGTTTATGGTATAGTGTTGTTTGACATACTTCAGAGTAATGTCTCATGTTTAACCCTTTGGTTGCACAAATAAAACAAAGAACACAACTGATCCCTCTGCATGCAATGGATCTAACTCTTGAGACAAAGGTGTCTCCTGCATAGAGTCTGGCCTCTATTTTTCTCCCCCTCCTACTCCTTTATTTTTAAACATTTGTAGCAGTATATATTTGATTGAATAAAGTAAACTGGTTGAACTTCCAACCCCACCGTTTTAGAGTAAAATAAATGTTGTTTAGTTGTATCTGGAGATGTACTCTATAACTGCTATTTACACGGTAACATTTGCATGCGTATCTTACCTTTTTTAAACCACAGTATGTATTAGAAATCCATTCAAAAAGTAGAATTTGAAGCATCATGTGATGTTTCATGCTTCCATTTTGTTCTGATATATGTCTGTTTATTCGGTACTAGCATGTGCTCAGAGGACTGAGTAAATATCCTATTTTCGTATTTTGTTTGCCAAGAAACCAACGACCCAAGAATGCATGTAAAATTGGCTCTTTCTTTTGACTGTTGAGCTTATTTCTTATACTCTTTATGAAACTGAATGAAATATTGCAAGGCATAATTAATTAAAATATAACCAGCTATATGATAATAGACCATTCATTTGCATAGATATTGTTTTATGGTAAGTAGACAATTTTGCATAGGATTTGTTTTTGGGTTGTGTCTAGAAAGTTCCAAATGATTACTCGCTGTTTGTTCTTCGTTTGGCTACTGAGGAAAGAAGTATATTGTACATTGTTCAGGCTAACTAGCTATGGAGACAATTAAAATGGAAAAATTGTGATCATTGTGCTGATTATTTCCTTTCTGTTCATTCCTTTTTTCAAAGGCAAGTATGGTTAGCACGGTAAAGGTCCACAATGTGTCAATGCATCATAACAAGATACTAAGGAGTTCTTTTCCTTTTCTGGTGACATCGTACATGTCGAAATGCAAAGGATAATGCCTCCATGACACAAGTATTGTCGTCTATATGAAACATGCGTTATGTTAACCTAGCAATGCTTTGCATGCTTCTTACAGTATGAGTTCTTCCATCAGTGAACAGTCTTTGCTACTATTTATTGGAATGATACACTTTACCACCTAAATAAGTTCAATGTGTCATAATATTCATTCCACTAATTGTGTTGAAGTGAGAAAAGGCATGGGTTCAAATTTGCTCCTTAGAAATGCTCTTGATTGCTTCTCTGTTTTTACGATGGGTCTTGAACTCGATTTGAACATCCTGGTAGCATACATGTCTTCTGCAGGAAACTATGACATTTTAGTGTGTACACTCTCGTTGTTGGTCACCGGGCATAAGTTTTTTGTCACGTCTTTGATTTTCTTTTGCATTCACTCCCTATATTCATTGATAATAGTGTACAATGACAAACTCTACGGTGTAAATTTCTATTTTTTGGTGCAGGGCGCAACTATAGTGGATATGGCTGTTATCATCACACCGGCGACCAATTACCAGTTGCCACTAGCTATTTTAGTTGATTTAGAGGTAGAACCATGCTATTTTTACATCTCAGAAAAACATCAGCTCACAACGACTGCAACCGCTAAAGTCTCTTCCATTGACAGGAGGATGGGTGTAAGGCAGAAGTTCAGCACCGGTACCTTAGTGGTAAATGAGAAAATGAAGGAAATGGATCAGAAATACCAGGTTGCAGAGAAGACCAAGTCGGCATTAACAGCAGAACAGACTGTCTCTACTGCTGGTTCTGCAATCATAACAGATATGTCCTTACCGAGGCAGCATGGGTAACTGATGCCTGCCAACAAGGTCGCAACCATTGCAACTGATGCTGGGGCCAAAGCAAAGGAAAGGGTGATGGCTAAGCAGGATGGCAAGCATTAGGATGGTGAACTCGCGAAGACCCATTTGCCTGAAAACTCTGAAGAGGCTGAATGTCGGACCCGGAGCAACAACTCCAGAACCCTCTGTGTTAATCACACTATCCCAGGAAAAGCTAGTACACACAGTGATAACAAAGACAAATATCATGCGTAATGACAAACTTTATTAACTAATATGAGCCTGATGGCCAAAGTTTACAATAGCAGCAAAAGAAGACAGCGGAAGAAATATAGCAGCAGCCCATCCAGCCTTCCCACAAGGCAAATGACTGTAAGACGTGGCCTAATCCTACGACTAGCTTCCTCTGGAAAGAGTTAGATAGAGCAACATGAGTACAAAAAGTACTCCACAAGTTGCACCAGGAGATTAACAGAATTAATGCATGCATATGGAATATCAAAGGAAGGCATAATATGGTTAATTTGCATGAAAGGCAACATTGGTGATGTGACGATGGCCCGATCTTCCGAGAGGTACTGATAAGTCGATTGTGAAGATCTCGACGTTGATGATCCAAAGGCTCCGACCAAAACAGATCGAACCCCTCGCAATCACTACACCACTGCTCCGTTGGTTATCAACCGTGCCGAACACGATTGACCTCGCCAAGAAGGCTATCTCCTGCAAGCGAATCGAGAACACAAGCAAGAGAGTACAAGATGCAACCTGAAATTGCGAAAAAATATTAAGTTCACAAGTTGGGGTCTCACAAACCGATGAACGGCGAAACTGTTCAAAGACAGATTAATCTAAGCAAAACCCCAGGAAAACTAAAGGGGTGCGGCCTCCTTAAATAGGGGAGGGGGAAGCCACACTTATCTAATAAAAAGGGATATGGTACTATTCTTAGTTACTGTTCACGCGCGTGGTATTGTTCACATGAACAGTACCGGCCCAAATAGCCCAAGTTACAAGGCCTTCGGCCCACTTTGACTCGGACTGGAAAAGTGACGTGACTTGTTTCGCAGTTTCTGATCTGCTCGGGTGGAATTTGGAGGTGAGACCAGATCCATCTGAACGTAGACTCCAAGAGCTTTCCAACGAGTACTCACGGGGCCTGAGAAACCTTCTAGATCAAAAGTTATGGTCGTTTGAAGTTGGCCTGTCAGGCTGAATCCGAATTGATCTGGAGGCCGAATTGGATTCCAAAACCTGTCCAACTTGAACCCTTGCTTCAATTGGTTCCAAAGTGATGTGGTGCTACAAATATATATATTTTCATTATTAGGTAGCATCATATTCTCATATAAAATATGTTGAAGTTGAAGAAACGAATTCACCTTTAGTTCATTCTTGATATTGGCCGCTATGGTCGTACGTGTTGGTGGCGTGGTCACATCATCCTCCCCTTCTTGATGGAAAACCGTCCTCGGTTTTAACATATGTGTAGTGTCACGTATTGCATGATCTTGATCATAAATCTTGGTGTATGATAACAAACGCAACAAACTCTCATTATGTAATATCATAAGTTCTTTATCAAATAAAGTAAAATCTCTTTGAAACGAGCTCACCTCATAATTTAAATGATGTGTTGGAGCTCTTGTAATTGTAACAACAAGTAGAGTAAATATGGTTGTATCCATAGGGTTCATGTTCTTATCATCCTCCCCCTCTTGCAAACAAAGCCATCCTCGGCTTTTGATAAGCTGAAAATATGGTAACAAAGAAGCCAAGGTGTATGCATGGTATATGTATATGTCATCCATTTTAACAGTTCTTCGTTGTTGCACAATTAATGTTATAAAACAACAATGATCATAAAAGCTAATTGTATTATTAACTCAAGAGTAATCATATAAGTTAATGAGCAATTCAAAATTTGTCACACAGTAATTGTTGCAACTTGTTTTGCAAATGTAAGTGAGGAACAATCCAGCTATATAATCATGTCTCAATCGAACAATAGCAAATTCATCTAGCCAGGGTGAAAAGATTTGTATGTTCTGCCATAATTCATCATCTTTATTCAGATTGTCTATACTAGATGGTGTAAAAAGAGTTGAATACATAGGCATTGGATGAGTACTAAATTTTACTTCCCTCTCACTTTGAACATGATTCAGCATACAAGAATTGTTGTTCCAAATAGCAAGTTTCAATTCATCCATGTGATCGCAAGTTATGCATATTCGATATACAAGAAATTGAGTTCCCACATCATAATCTCCAATCAAATTAAACTTATATCCAGGGGTATAGGCACTTAACAAGAATTTCGAACATGCAAGTTCAGAAACTTTCTCCATAGCATGTGACAATTTCATAGGTAGATCCAACATGATGTAACACAATGAATTAGCAGGAGAAATTCTAGTCAAAACTTCTTTATGTGTTATTAATTCGACATGTGCAAAATTATGAGAATTTAGATTAGCACATGGTTCATTTAAGTCAACACAAGGAATATCAAAAGATTGCACTACAGCAGGTATATACTCACAAGGTTGCTCTATATCTTGTTGTAGCACCAAATCAGTACCGTGAGCGATGGTAGCTCCATGTTCTTTACCTTTTTGGCTCTCCTCAGATGATGTAAGGGCATCCATCTCCTTATCTTCATTCTCAACCAATGGGGTCAACGATTCCATCAGCTCATGCTCCTCTTCGGCATGGTTCTCAACTACCTGCAAGTTGTTAGTCACAGAAAAGGGCACAAACACAGGTTTGTTCTCATGATCATCACCATTACCTGCAAGGTTAGCTGCAAGAGCATATTCATCCTCAACATCACTAGCACTTACATAACCACCATCTTCTGTCGCAATGTACGCCTGCTGACTTGGGCAATCTCTCATGACGTGGCCCATCCCTTTACAACGGTGGCACACAATGCCCGTCGTACGGCCCGTGGAAGCAACCAATGAAGAGCTCTGTGCTAGTGTTTGCACACTAGTAGATTTGCTCGTCTCGGGTGCGTGATGGTGGCGGCGGTGCTGCTGAATGCGCCCTACTCACAGAGGGGGCAGCAGCTCGACAAATAGGAGGTGGGGCTATCTTGGCTTGCCCAGGCGTTGATCTCGATGTAGACGTACCTCCAAAGTTGTTCCTCGACCTTTGTTGCCTACCCTGCAATTCTTTTTCTGCCAAACAAGCAAGCTGGAACAACTGGTTGACAGTAGTAAAATCTTTATAATAAACAATGTCCTGAATTTCACGCCGTAACCCCCCGTAAAAACGACAAATCTTATCCTCCTCATCTTCTACAACATTACAACGCAACATGCCTATTTGTAGTTCTTGATAATATTCCTCGACAGATTTATTACCTTGTCTAAGCACTGCAATTTCTTATGCATTTCATGTTTAAAAGCAGGAGGAACAAATCTAGCACGCATAGCTTCTTTTAACCGCTTCCATGTATCAGGTTGTAAGCGCATGGTACCCATATCATTCCACCAGATAATAGAAAAGTTCTTAAACTCACTAGTAGCTTGTCTAACTCTATGTTGCTCAGGAACCAAGTGAGAATTAAACTTCTGCTCTACCGTCATCTCCCAATCAAGATATATTTCAGCATCATAAAGACCAAAAAAAGCTGGAATGGTAAACTTGACTTTAGCAAATGGGTCATGATTAGAACGATCATTGTGGTGCTGAAAATTATTACCTCCCATACCGTGACGGTTTTGATGTAGGCGGTGTCGTGGGCGTGCATCTTGGGCAGCAAATGAAGCACTGGCGTCGCGGTTTTGTCTCTCATTATCATCTCCCTCCTCACGATCGTGGTCCGCTTCGTGATCATACTCGCGTCCATTGTTTGGTGGCCGATTCAGCATTCTTTCAAGGTGTGCAATACTCTCATTGATGGCGCGCTGCAATGTATCTGTCGTAGCTTGAAACTTCCTGTCGAAGTCCTCAATAATGGTAGTTCGTTGTTCATCGAAGAGCGTCATGAGCTCTCCCTTTAAAACACACTCTTGATTTTCAGACGACTCACCTGTCATGGTTAGTAGAAAACAAAGACAACACAAAGGTATTATCCCTATCAACTACTAGGTGGTGGAAGGTGGAATCACACATTCTCAAGCGTCTTACCACACTCTTACAAGTGTTTTTACCAATGCAGCAGGTGGTACAACCGGTGGCTGGTTCGTGACACCGTGTCGAGCGTGGGTACGATTGCAAGAGGGAACATGTTCTGATCAAGAGTAGGTGTAGCTTGGAAGGCACAATATGGTAGCAATGGAGAACAATCAGTTAATTTCAGAATTGTATAGAATTGAATTATAGTTCGTATCTAGCACTTAGCCTATGTTGCTGATCAACCAAGGATGGAAGAAGGCTAAAAACAAGTGTATGGCAATGTGTAGGAGTGGTAAATAGAAGATAATTCAATCCAATGCAATCTGGAATTGAAGAACACAAGGATTAACCCAAAACTGAAAACTGAAGATTTCTGTCCACTAGACAGAACGTCGGTATTTTGGCCGTAACTATTTCTCAGTTGCCTTTTTTCAATGATTTTTTTCTCCGTTTCCTGACGGCTTTTTCTACAACTTTTGTTTTGGGGCCAAGTTCTGGAAACCGACCGAAAAATTCGCACAAAATTCACAAGTGCCGACTGTTGCAGATTCAATCTGGAATTTTAGGTCAACTTCCACCGCAGATATCTCTTAACTGCCTTGCTGGAATGACGTGAAATTTTACAGATAGATGGATAAGGGATTTTTGAATCTAATGGCGGTGGTCCCACTCAATAATAATCTCGGAATCAAAAGTTATGACGTTTTTGGTGGCGGCTGCAGAGGAAGGAAAAATCAGCCGAAATTGGAAATTAGGGTTTGGGGTGGGGAATTTTTCTTTTGTTTGGATTTTTAATGGAACAAAGATATTACCAGCAACTAGACAATGCTATGACGGACACAAATTCAATTTAGCAAACCAAAACTAACAGATCGAAAGGCACAACGGGGTTTGGACAGCGGAATTAACTCTTTTTGTGGGGCAAATTTTTTTTCTGGGTTATAGGAAATAAAAACCAATCTACTAACTAGGGATACAAAAATTACCTCACGGGCAACCGTTGCTCTGATACCAACTGATGTGACGATGGCCCGATCTTCCGAGAGGTACTGATAAGTCGATTGTGGAGATCTCGACGTTGATGATCCAAAGGCTCCGACCAAAACAGATCGAACCCCTCGCAATCACTACACCACTGCTCCATTGGTTATCAACCGTGCCGAACACGATTGACCTCGCCAAGAAGGCTATCTCCTGCAAGCGAATCGAGAACACAAGCAAGAGAGTACAAGATGCAACCTGAAATTGCGAATAAATATTAAGTTCACAAGTTGGGGTCTCACAAACCGATGAACGGCGAAACTGTTCAAAGACAGATTAATCTAAGCAAAACCCCAGGAAAACTGAAGGGGTGCGGCCTCCTTAAATAGGGGAGGGGGAAGCCACACTTATCTAATGAAAAGGGATGTGGTACTATTCCTAGTTACTGTTCATGCACGTGGTACTGTTCACGTGAACAGTACCGGCCCAAATAGCCCAAGTTACAAGGCCTTCGGCCCACTTTGACTCGGACTGGAAAAGTGATGTGACTTGTTTTGGAGTTTCGGATCTGCTCGGGTAGAATTTGGAGGTGAGACCAGATCCATCTGAACGTAGACTCCAAGAGCTTTCCAACGAGTACTCACGGGGCTTGAGAAACCTTCTAGATCAAAAGTTATGGTCATTTGAAGTTGGCCTGTCAGGCTGAATCCGAATTGATCTGGAGGCCGAATTGGATTCCAAAACCTGTCCAACTTGAACCCTTGCTCCAATTGGTTCCAAAGCGATGTGGTGCTACAAATATATATATTTTCATTATTAGGTAGCATCATATTCTCATTTAAAATATGTTGAAGTTGAAGAAACGAATTCACCTTTAGTTCATTCTTGATATTGGCCGCTATGGTCGTACGTGTTGGTGGCGTGGTCACATCAATTGGAGTAAATATCATAAAGTAAGTGCAAAAGCTGAATTGATACAGTAAGTAAAACAACATTGTAATCAAAACAAATAGCGTTAGTGTAGGTCCATCCCCTACACTAACCTAACCACGGGCATCCCACCCGGACCATCTTTTCCAAAACAAACTCGTATGGATTCCATCCATCCATACGGTTTTCAAAATCTCTCATGGATTCCATCCATCCATAAGGTTTTTTAAACTAGATTTTTAACAAAACCAAAGTCTAATCTATGAAAAACTTTACTCAGCATGTCCTTGACCGTGGACACGGCTATCCAGGATAGTTTGATACTCTGCAGAGGTGTACAACTTTACCCACAAGACATGTTCTCCCGTTTTGCCACGCGATTACACACTACAAGAGATGTGTCATTTTGTGACATATATGGCATGACAAGGGTCTAAATGTCACTAAATCATCTAGTTTATGACGTTTTTGTAGAGGTAATTTGGCTTAGTGACAAAAATAATATGAATGTCACAAAAAATGTTATGATGCAAGTCTAAATCAATGTAGTGACAATATTTGTTGTGTCATTAGGGCTACTTTGCGAACGTCATAAATTAATGACAAAACTGGTGTGTCAGAAATTATTATATATCCATGTAATGACAATATTTGTTGTGTCATAGGGGCTACTTTGCGAATGTCATAAATTATTGACAAAACTGGTGCGTCACAAATTATTATATTGAATTATTTAAACCATCATTTTCCTTGTTGGCATACGGCTGACATGTGTCATATTTATGTATATTTACCCGTCATTTTACCCTCATATTCTTCGCATTTTGGGACCATTTATCATCATTTACACGTTTTTCCATATTTAATTGCTCGAAATGGACCATTTTACATTTTTATATATTTTTCTGCAGGCCGGCGCGATCGAGGCGCATAAACGACAAATTTGGCGCTTTTGGGCTGCTTCGTACAGTTGTACATGTCGTCACGGATGCGTAGGATCTATCCGCGAAGAAATCGGAGCTCTAGAGGACTAAAACAGAAGAAATCCAATGGAAAAGGGCTTGATTGCAATTCTTGAAAAGTGGGAGGACTAAATCGCAAATAGCCAAATCCCCATTCAGCCCTAAAATCCCTAGCCGCCGCCGCAATTTTTCTTGAGCCCGGCATTTCTCTCTCCCCTTTGCCTCCTCCTTCCACCATTCCCCATCCTCTACTCCGGTCGCCGGCGAGGCCGGGCCGACTCGCCGGCGTGCCACCCGTGCGCCGCTATTTCTTCCCGTTCTTTCTCAGCCCGCCTCCCTTCTTCGCCTCTTCATCCTCCACCGTCGTTCTCCATCCGCACCGCCGCCATTGCCTTACTTCGCCCGCCGCTCCTCACCTCCACCGCGCGCCACTAAGCTTCGCCGCCCCCATCTCCACGTCTCACCGCCGCCGCTCCGCCTACACTCTTCACCCGCGCCACCATCACCTCCACTCCCTTCTTCTCCACCCGCCGTTCCTCCCCTCCACCTAGATCCACCGGCCACCGCTTGTTTTCCCTCCTCTCTTCTATAACTCCGGTCGCACCTCTTCGTCTTCTTCGCCACGCCGCACCTCCTCCGTCGCCTATTCCCGTGCGCCACTTCTTCCCCACCGGCGCCGCCGCATCCTTCCTCCTCTCCCCGGTTCTCCTCTTCACCCGAGCGCCGCCCCTGCGCCATCACCGTCAGCCAACCCCACCACCAAGCGCCGGACCGCCGCATCCTTGAGTTCAACCGCAGCGCCAACTCCCTCCTCTGCATCAACCCCTTCACAGACGGTCCTCGGCGCCGCTTTCACTTCAACGCCGGCGACTACCTCATCTCCCTCGACTCCACCAGCAACTCTTCCGCCGGCAGCTCTGCTTCTCCTTCACCGACCTCCACGCCACCGACACCCTCATCTGCTCTGCTTCCTCTCTGCTCTACTCTTCGGTTCATCCCAAATTCTTCTCCCTTTATCTTTTTGCTGCTCATTATTACTGTTATCAATTAATTGTTAAATGTGCACTTTGATTTTGAGATGTTTAATCTGGAATGCACTGTGAATGTAAACTTGTTAATCTGTGATTGTGGATGTGAACTGTCATTTTGATTGGTGGATCATGATGGATTTTGATACTGATTCAGCTCATGTAGTTTTGCAATCTCTGTGTTTGTCATTAGTTGATACGGGGTCGCCCGATCTTCTCGACGTAGGATGGATACTCACGGGAGTCTGGATGAATCGTAATGATCCTCCAATGCCAATGCAAGGGACGAACACTCTTTAATCCACCAAAACACACTCGTGTTGATTTCGCCGACCACCAAGCGAAGATCTATCGTGCACCCAATTCCCAACGGAAAGGCTGAACGATCTTGATTGAAGAGAACGCTCCTAATTCCCTATGGAACTTCGGCAGCAATGCTAAACTCGAACAAACTTTAGTAGATTGATTTTTTCTCAAACGTGGTCTGAGCCCTAAAGGCTGCCATTACAAGGCTTATATAGCCCCTTGGGACGTCCATATGGTCCCCAAACCAATTACAACTCAACCCTATATGGTTTTAGATACGAACTCTCACAAAAAAGGAAACTACAGTTTTCACCCGTCATATTGTTTTGGTCATAAATTTTTATCTGTGACGAGTTTGAAGGTGGGACCAGATCCATTGCGTAGCCCTTGAAATTATCTTTCCAACGAGTACAAGAACACCTGAATCGGACTCCGTTTGTGAAAGTTATGGCCTTTTTAGTAACTGCCTGTCAGGCTGTCCCGAACCGAATCCGAGTTGAATCCTCAGTTGAATCCGAGTTTGAATTGGTTTGAGCACGTGGGAAGTCTGAATTTGGCTTGAAAAGCTTATCCCAAACTTGTGGTTTAAGTCCTTGGGCTCCTCCCTTTTGCTCTCCCACTGCATGGGCTTCTTTCCTCCTTGATGAGCTACGTGGGCTGCTTGGTTTCCTCCTTTCCATTCCCATAGGCTTTGAGCTTTTCGTTTTTGGTAGCAAATATGATCACCCTCCTTGTGCTTCTCCATTGCTTTGGCCCCGGAATCATCATAATATTCAAACCTAATAATAAACAAGAATTTGACATAAGGTAGTATATTGTTCCTACGAATAGAAGGAAACTCATTAAGAAGCAAATTCACCTGACAATATTTAATGCGGCTCAATACTTCTTTCCAGTGAAATAGTGTATTTGATTGAAAAGTGCTAATCATATGCGTATCCGCATCATCCTCCCCTTCTTCAAGAAAAGCCGTCCTCGGCTTTTGATAGCCTGAAATTGTACTAAACAAAGAATACAATGTGTATGCATGGTATATGTATTGGTCAGTTACACACCTTCCGTCTTTCACATTATTATTTCTTGGAGGTGTAGTAAGCAAAAAGAACAACACATATGCGTGGTATATGTATGAATCAATTATTGTGTCATTCTCATTCTCACTGTTTTGCACAAACCAATTGATACTACAACAGCTATCAAATGCATACATTGCAATGTTGTCTTTCATATCATTCTCCCTCCCATGAGAAAAAGTCGTCCTCGACTTTGCTAAGCACATGGACAAGTCATTAATTGGCCAAACTAAATTAAGTTGTTCAAATATGGGGGAGAAAATTTTTAGTTCCTTCCATGCTTCAACTGCGCTACTCTGATTATTTGTACATGATTGTACATTAAAGGATGAATATGTAAGCTTAAGAAAACTTTTAAAACATGAAGCACTATTGTTGAAACTCATCTCATTGTGATCATGATATGGCATAAAAGTTTGTTTATCCAAAATATGCAATTTCAATTCAGCAAGCTTATCACATGTAATGCATATTCGGTAAACATAAAACTTATCATCTATACCATAATTTCCAATCAAATTGAACTTATATGTATATGCATAGGTACTAACTAGTGATTTTAAACATGAAATTTCAGCAACATTCTCAATCACACTAGATAGCTCTCTAGGATCATCAAACATGATATAGCACAAAGAATCACTAGGAGATATTCGAGTAAGAACTTCCTTATGAGTAATCAATTCCACATTATGTAAATTGAGCAAAGAAATTTCGGAACATGGAATTTTCATTCGCACATATGAGTTCTCACAAGTACTCACCGTTTCACAATTAATTCCAGCGCTAATATTGTTACCTTTATTGTTCTCCTCAGTTGATATGGGTGTTGTAGGTATTAAATCATCATGATGTAACAACGGAACAGCAAGTACTTCATCTTCAACCGTACTTATCTCCTCATCTTTGACTTCCAATGATGCCGGTTGTTGAATGTTTAATTCCTCATCTTCAATTTCAACCTGCACAATGTGAGAAACAACACTAGAAGTAGACATTAATGTGTTAGTTTCAAAATCAACCTTACTTTGTCTATCTTCTACTTCTCTCTTTTCTTTTGGTGTATCTCTCATACTCTCAATTTGGATGCTCTCAAACTCACATATAGTGGGATCACACAGCTCGCTCTTTTAACACTCTCACTCAATTTGGCTATGTGGCTCTCATTCTCACATGGGTTTTGATGCATCTCAATTGTTGTATGTGTCATTGGGGCAGCACAAGTTGTCTCCTTTACCGAAGGGAAAGTCCCATGCTCGGTCATCTTCTCACATGACACACCAATGGAACCATAAGAACTGAAGTGTGGACTTTTATGAAACCGCGATGTACGCATATCTATAAGTCTCTTTTCCTGCTCAATAGCGCAATTCACAAGGTCATGCATGCTACTAAAATATTTACCTTGAAGTGCAGTGGCGATTTCAGAATTCAAGCCTTCTTTGAAATATGCCTTCTCCCTTAATGCACTTGTGACACCGGCACGACGCAATGCATCTTGCAGCTCAAAATAATAATCTTTAACAATGTTACTTCCTTGTGTGATACTCTCCAGATGGCGAAGCAATTCCCGTGCATAATATGTTGGCACAAACTCACTCCTCATGAACGCCTTCAAATCTGACCAAGATTGAATGAGTTGTTTTCCAAATAGTTGTTGCCACCAACTATAAGCATAGTCTTCAAACTCTCTAGTGGCAGCATCACCTCTTGGGATTTGGGGAGCTTCTGAAATCTAATCACTTTCTCCATTCGTCATTCCCATTCAAGATACTCCTCTGAGTCATTACTACCATAGAAAGGAACAAATGTATCTTCTTCTTGTTGTGGTCGAAGTGCCCGCACAATGTCATTCACGATGTTTGTTTGTAACACCTTCATTTGTTGATTGAGCTCAATACGAAGATCCTGCATATCCGCCTTGAGTTGTCCCTCCATTATAGTTTCTTGTGTAATGTACTTCTCAAGCAATGACGTTGGAAACGGTATCATAGTTTTCTTCTCCTCCTGTCATGGTTAGTAGCAAAAAGAAGACACAAAAGCCACAAATATATGGGTAATATGTGGAATCACTCAAACTCACTTTTCCTCAACCAAGTAAAGTTCTTACCTTTCCGAAGTGAATTGAGACCAAAAGAAACTTACACTTGGTGGTGTCTACAATAACAAGTGATGATCAAGCGGATTTTAAAGTGACTCACAATTGCACAGCAAAGGATATTTTGTGGAGCTTGGTTAGGAAGTATTTATCCTACACGATCTGAATTTCACGATGTTGTAAAATTAAGTAATAATCCAAGTTAGAATACTTTGCCTAAGTGCTGATCCAAAAGATATAAGTGAAGTGTATGAACGCACACGCAAAGATCAATGTGACTCAATGCAACAAAGGAATGAGCTAGATGGGAACAAATAGGAACAATAGCTCGTTTGCATCAAGTACTAGGAGAGACGCTAGCCAATTGCAATAACAAGAATAGAGGGCACAAGATTGCTCAAATCACTCACCCAATCAGCCTTCTCTCTCTTTTTTTTCCTCTCTTTTTTTTTGCTCACCTTTTTTTTTCTTTTTTTTTGCTACCTTGCCAATCACCCAAATATGTTCAACTCACTGTTCTGAGTCTATTAAGGTATATGGGTCACAAACTTTTGTGGAAGGTAAGGATATCTCTCTCTCTAAACATTGAATTTTTTTTAATCGGCCGAAGTGGTGATGCACAAGCCCAATATTCAGCTATGAGTATTCAGGAGCAGCCCTCAATGCAATATCAATGACTAGTCTCAAGTATTCAAAGGATATAAGTGAAGCTCGTATGTGTGGTGTTTGGCCGTATGGTGTTCAAGGAAGCAAACGCGAACACTAACACCTCCTTAGAGTTGGTTTCGGATGGCAACTTGCAAACGGATTCGAAAGTGGACAGCTAGCCAAAACCGACTTGGATTCTAGAGTTGTACTCAGATTGATCTAAGAGGAGTTATGGATACGGACTCAACTTCAAGAGTAAATTGAATCTACCTTTTTTTGTTTTATGGGGACACAAGATCAAGTTACGCGAAGGAACACAAAGATCAGCACGTAAACAAAATATCTAATGGATCAAGACTTAATAAAACTCACGAAAATAGCAGATGCAAAACTAGGGTTTGGATTTTTTTTTTGTGTTTTTGGTTCGTGGACTATAGGACAGCAAGTAATAACTGAAATTTAAAGGGATAAGATCCTACCGAGTAAACCGCGCTCTGATACCAAGATGATACGGGGTCGCCCGATCTTCTCGACGTAGGATGGATACTCACGGGAGTCTGGATGAATCGTAATGATCCTCCAATGCCAATGCAAGGGACGAACACTCTTTAATCCGCCAAAACACACTCGTGTTGATTTCGCCGACCACCAAGCGAAGATCTATCGTGCACCCAATTCCCAACGGAAAGGCTGAACAATCTTGATTGAAGAGAACGCTCCTAATTCCCTATGGAACTTCGGCAGCAATGCTAAACTCGAACAAACTTTAGTAGATTGATTTTTCTCAAACGTGGTCTGAGCCCTAAAGGCTGCCATTACAAGGCTTATATAGCCCCTTGGGACGTCCATATGGTCCCCAAACCAATTACAACTCAACCCTATATGGTTTTAGATACGAACTCTCACAAAAAGGAAACTACAGTTTTCACCCGTCATATTGTTTCGGTCATAAATTTTTATCCGTGACGAATTTGAAGGTGGGACCAGATCCATTGCGTAGCCCTTGAAATTATCTTTCCAACGAGTACAAGAACACCTGAATCGGACTCCGTTTGTGAAAGTTATGGCCTTTTTAGTAACTGCCTGTCAGGCTGTCCCGAACCGAATCCGAGTTGAATCCTGAGTTGAATCCGAGTTTGAATTGGTTTGAGCACGTGGGAAGTCTGAATTTTGCTTGAAAAGCTTATCCAAAACTTGTGGTTTAAGTCCTTGGGCTCCTCCCTTTTGCTCTCCCACTGCATGGGCTTCTTTCCTCCTTGATGAGCTACGTGGGCTGCTTGGTTTCCTCCTTTCCATTCCCATAGGCTTTGAGCTTTTCGTTTTTGGTAGCAAATATGATCACCCTCCTTGTGCTTCTCCATTGCTTTGGCCCCGGAATCATCATAATATTCAAACCTAATAATAAACAAGAATTTGACATAAGGTAGTATATTGTTCCTACGAATAGAAGGAAATTCATTAAAAAACAAATTCACCTGACAATATTTAATGCGGCTCAATACTTCTTTCCAGTGAAATAATGTATTTGATTGAAAAGTGCTAATCATATGCGTATCCGCATCATTAGTGGTTGTTAGTCATCTGTGTTAGTACTTGTTGATTGTGATTTTGTTTAGCTTAGTTAAAGAGGTTATATGTGTTAGACTGTTCAGCATTATGTGATGTTAGGGTAGTGAGTGTGTGTGTCTGTAAGCAGTTCTTGTGTAGGGTCTGCCCTGTTTACATACTACATGTGTTCTAGAGAGGCATGCTGATCTGTTTTAGTGCTATGAATTTTCGTAGATACAAATATATCTATTCTGGTTACTTGTTTTCCTATTTGCATGTAATTTCAGAAGCAAAATGTATGTTCAGAGATGCAACCAGATCTGTTCGGTTAACTTATTTTGCTGTTTTCATGTAATTTTAGAAGCAAGAAAAATATAAGGATGCGCCACCAAGTGCAATTGATATTTTCAAGGACACACACTGCAGTAGCAAGTCAGGTTTTAGTGAGAATGTGCAGGATGCCATTGTGAGTACCTTTTCTCTATCTTATCTTATATGATGAACAACAGTTGGGATACAAGAAACCTGAATTTTTTGTGCTATTGCTAGGCTCAAATGGAGGCCATCATTGCACAACCAACACAAGAAGGGCAAGATCCGAAGACTCCTATCCAAGCTGTAGCTCAAGTTCTTCCAAAATCAACTTTCCTTCGAAATGTATGGGCTCAAAATCAGCTTCGAGCACAGATGGGTAATCTGCAGAAGCAGGTAGAGGATCAGAATGATGCAGCAAGGAAGCATGCAGAAGAAACTGAGAAGCTGAGGAAGCAAGGAAGTGAGATCCAAGGCTTCCTTCGTTCCTTGTTTGGCAGCAAATTTGCATCATCTGATGCTGAGTAGTAAGCTCTCAAACTTAGGCTATAGATGAAATTTTGGTGGCTAGAGTTATCATTTTGATATGGATACCTGTGATGAGGTTGAGACAACAACTATATGTGTTTTGAATTTGTGTTGAGACACCAACTTTATGTGTTTTGAATTTGGTGATGCATGAAATGCTTGATATTTAATATCAGACCTGATTTGATTTGAATGTGTGTTGAGACAGCAACTATTTGTGCATTTTGTTGGATGGTTTGAATGTATGGGCTGATAAAAATATATGGGCTCAAATTTGTGGGCTGAAAAAAATATGGGCTGCAATCATAAAAAAATGGTACCCATCGGGCCAGAGAAAAAAATAGCCCAATTACTGTTTCAGCCCAAATAATTTATGACGTTTTTTAAATCTGCCACGTCAGCGTGACATCAACATTTTATGACGTTTCTAAATCTGCCACGTAAGCATTTTTTATGACGTTTTAAAATCTGCCACGTCAGCGCCACGTTAGCATTTTTATGACGTTTTTATATCTGCCACGTCAGCATTTTTATGACGTTTTTAAATCTGCCACGTCAGCGCCACGTCAACATTTTATGACGTTTTTTTATCCTACGTGGCAGCTGCCTACGTGGCAAGGCCTAGGATTTTGTGACATAAAACAAATGTCATAAGTTATTGTGACATTAAAATGAATGTCATAAATTTTGTGACACGGGACAAACAAGCGTCATTAAACAACTTTGTGACGCTCATTTTTTGACATAACGATTTTCGTCACACAGATGTCATAAAAGGTGAATTATGACATAATTTTAGATATTATGACATAAATGATATGTCAAAAAATGGCACTTCTCTTGTAGTGACACACTGCCTAAGGTGTGCGGCCGAGAGTTCATGACAAAGCCTTTATAATGATCAGTTGTCAACTAGATAACGCTGCTACTAAGGTTTCACCACAACATGAATCCACATGTTGGAGCCCCCTCTTGTGCCATGTGAGACTTCTCACGGCCTACGCCGCGCTCACATTCAGCCTATAGCGATATCTAGTTGGAACTTCACAAATTAGTTGGCTAGGTCCGTCCCATACCGGACTTGTGGTAGTACGTTGTGACTTTGTAAAAGTAGCTCACAGACTGGTCCTTATCTTGACTTAGGCCCAACCACGAACCCCTTGTGCCTGGCAATCAACATCGAGTCAACAAACTACGATGCATGCCAACAAGCACCCACCACCATACCAATGCCTAAGTCTAAACCAGTTTTATATTTTGTTTTGAAATAATTTCATAAACATTATTGACTCACCAAAGTCAAGAATTCATGATAAAAGTTTATCATTTTATGTGAAAGATCATCCCAAACCACAATTATCTTAAGCATGGCTAAGCATTTCTACCAAATTTCTAGTTAGTGCTAATGTACTAACTAGGTTTTATCTAGGTTTGACAAGGTACAATGGCATTCAATGTCAAATTTGGTTGTCCAAGGAGTTTGGGTATAACTAGAGTTCAAAACTGAATTTAAACTAACTTGGATAAAATTACGCATGCATAATAAGTTAAAATCAACATAAATAATTTAAAGTAATGGGTTCAGCATGGTCAAGGGTGTAACGTGCCTTGCTCGAAGACCTAGTGCGATTCGTCGGCGTCATTCTCTCCGAGATCGTCGAAATCTACGCGCGAAGAACCAAACAAACAAAATTCAAATAAAATTCAAAAATTGAAAAAGAGTCTATATTTGGGTAGTTTAGGATTTTAGAAGAATTTAGAAATTTGAACGGGTTAAAACGGAGTTAAAATGAGGAAGTAAGGGCTTCCAGAAGTTATAAAAAGAGAGAAAATGAAAAAGGCTATTTTCTGGAATTGTTTTTATACTGAAAAAGAATATTTATGATGTCAGCAATTATGAATTTTCTGGGCGGGAATATTTTTTCCGGCGGTCCATCGTAGACCGAGTCCACGCACCGTGGTGGGGCTGAGGTGGTAGTCCCGGTTGGCCAAGCGCCGACGTGGCGCCACATGGCTGCCTCGTGGCTGCCATGCGAGCGCTGACGTGACTGGGCCGGACGTGGTGGCGCATAGGCGGTGCGCTCGTTGGAGCATGAGCGCTCGGCAGCGGCCAGCGAGGGGCGGCGGTCGGAGGTGAGGCGGCGGGGCTTCGGCTCTTACCGGTGCCGGCTCGGGAGATGGCCGGAGGGAGGCGGCGGCGGAGAGAAAAGTGGTGGCGCACGGAGGAGAGAGAGAAGGTGGCGGTGGTGGCTTGGCGCGGCGGCTCCGGCGGGAAGAAAGCTCGGCCGAGGTGGGAGAGGGCGGAGGAGGAGGAGGGGATGCCGAAAGGAGAGCCCCGGGCGGGGTTTTATAGGGGAGAATGGAGGGGGCGAGCAGCGTGGGGCGTTAATGGCAGTGCGGTGTGAGTGATGCCCGAGGCGGCGCCTATGGGAGTGGAACGGGTGGGCGGCAGGTGGTTGGGGAGGCGGCCTGGGGAGTTAAGCCGAGCGACAGAGGAGAGAAGAGAGAGGGCCGAGAAGCCGAGGCGTGGGAGGGAGTTAATGCCGTGCGGCGGGCAACTCAGGAGGGCACGAGGGACGGCGAGGCGGCGCCATGAATGGCTGGCGTGGGGCGGCGGGGTGTGGCGGCGAGGGGAGGGGAGCCCGAGGCGGTTTTTGGGGAAAGGAGCCGACCGAATACCGAACTCATGCAGGCATTAATGGAGGTGGTTGGAGGTTGAAGAAGCTTATGACGGGTGGGGCCGGTGCATCAGTGAGAGAAAAGGGGGGTGAAGGGGTATGTGGCCGGATGGAAGACACGTGGCAAAATCTCGGCCTTATAAAATATCTTTTTGACTTTTAAAATTGATTTTTAATTCTAGTAAATTCTCAAAAATCATATAAAAGGTTTTAGACTTACTAAAAATATTTCCAACTTAAAGTTGGTCATTTCATTTTACACAAATACCCTTTTAGCTTTGAAATTGATTTTAAAATCCCAGAAAATTCTCAGAAATTACTATAATTTCAGGGAAGCTTAGGAAAAGCAAAATAAGCTCTTTTTGGCCTACATTTTTTAAAATACATTTTTTGGCACTAGGCTTTGAAATAAAATCGAGATAACTCCAAATAAAATCTAGGAAATCACATAAAATCCAAGTAAAAGCCAAATGCTTTAAATACTTAATTTGAAATAATATTTTTACAAAAATTTACAAATACCTCTCATTTAATAATAATTTTATATTTTTAACTAAATTACTTTGAACAAATTTTTTTTAAAAGCTGAAAATAGGCAAATAAAATCTTCACAATTTAGGCAACCGAAGAGCACCTTGTTTTTATTTTAAATTAAATTAATTTTATTTTTTACTGAAATTTTTGAAATAAACAGCTGGGTTGTTACACTGAACAAGAGCGCAAGCATTAGGAAGGTGACCCAGTAAAGATATCCGTGCTAGAAAGCTCTGAAATGGCTGAGTAGGAGTGCAAGCATCAAGGGGGTGAACGCCCATATACGTGATTTAATGAGTGGCATTAGTTAGGTGAGAGGGCAAATCTTGTGATGTGGCATTAGTCCAAGACGGTCTGACAATTATTTATGTATTAAGTATATTACAAAAAATATTGTTTATTACCATTTTTGTACATATTGTTGTATGTGGTGCTTGTTCTATCATGCTTCACTAATATGATGCTTGATTTATTTACAAGTATGAACATGTATGTTTTGCTTGATACATGTTGACGTAAGATAAAATTGATGTTTATTATTCAGTTTGAGATCATGTTTGATAGTATGTGTCACTTTTATTTAGTACTCCGTTGCAACGCACGGGCACTTTACTAGTAGATCCCTACATAAGTGTTTGGTGTCCATTTTCTGGGTGCTCAATGGCCGGTCTAATCGCTTGCCCAATGGCGATCAAACCATCCATGCCATTTTAGTCTAATCATTTATTGGCTGGTTTGACCGCCATGTAGCGGCCAGTTATAATGCACTAGTAGAGCTATCAGACCAACTTGGGACATAGGTTAGACCGCCCTTGCTGGGAACTTCTCCCCAAATCTCTTGTTTGCATTTTAATCAACTCAAATCCAATTCTATTGCCATCAATGATGTCATATACTCATCACAAACATGGAGTGACCTCTACATGGTCTTACAATCTCTCCCTTGATAAGTATATCGATAAGTAAGACAAATCGATAAAAAATGAGTTTTTTTGAAGAAAATGGGAAGGAAGTTGAAAACACACACACCTGGTCAATTTGAAGTGCAAGAATAGGTCATGACCATGTATGAGAGATGAGAAATGAGACAACACCAAGGAAATGCAAGTTTTCTACAAAAAGCCTCAAAACGCACAAAAACCACAAAATGCACTAGAAGGCATCAAAATAGCTCAAAATGCATATGTGATGAAACTGCTTGACATTAGGATTCCCCTCACTTAATTATCCCTAATTTCACTAGATATTACATTTTAGCTCAAAGCCTTCCTTTTTTGTATTTTCAGATTTATAATTTTTAATAAGCCAAAACATGCACAAATTCTCCTCTTTTCTGAACTTTTGCCAAAATTTCCGTAAACTATACCCAACCGTAAAGGTCTAACCAAAGATCAATCCAGATTCAAGACTTGATTAAGAAATGCTCGCCATGATATGAATCTCAAGAGAAACACTAGAGAAGTAACTTGTCAAGAGTTACACAAAGCACTTATTTGTTCAAGTTGAATTTAGGTAACACTAACATTACAAAGACTATGCTACACATATAAGAATATGACAAAGTAGCAGAAAAGTGAACAAGATATGGAAATGAGCAATAATAATGAGGCATAAACTGTCATAAGGGTAATAATCAAAGCTCATTTGCACATGAAGATATATCACAATGAAATGCAATGCATGTATGATAGATCTAATGCAAGAAGATCTTAAACTCCCACTCAAATCAAGCCATAGGAGTAGATAACCCTTAGCTCCCCCCTCAAATGCACAAATCTAGGACAATCAAGAGCTTATGTGAAAATGTTTGTGATTTGGCCATTATACTCCACAAATTCTAGCACTACATCACCCTTCTTGATATAGGGAGGGGTCCCGATCTTCTTAGTGAGGAACCGTGGATAGTTGATGCGAAGTAGACGATGTCGCTAGTTGAACACTCGCGCTAATGCATGAACCCTCAACTCTTCGGAATACGCCCAAAACACACCGGATAATTGTTCATCGCGAGACCACAAATGACGAACGCCAAGTCCCGTATTCCCAATGGAACGACGGCTTGACCTTGAATTGCAGAATGAACAATGGATCGCCTAGATCTCTCTCAAAGTCTTCGCTTGAACTCTGGTGTTGAAAGAACAAGCAATAGCTATGTTTCAATCTTACGCACAAAATTGGTCTCCCCCGAAAGACTACCAATATAAGGCTTATATAGCCCCTTGGGATGCCCATATGGTCCCCAAACCAAGTATAACTCAACCCTATATGGTTTTGGATACGAACTCTCACAAAAAGGAAACTATATTTTTCACCTGTCATATTGTTTTGGTCATAACTTTTTATCCGTGATGAATTTGAAGGTGGGACTAGATCCATTGCGTAGCCCTTGAAATTATATTTCCAACGAGTACAAGAACACCTGAATCGGACTCCGTTTATGAAAGTTATGGCCTTTTAGTAACTGCTTGTCAGGCTGTCCCGAACCGAATCCGAATTGAATCCTGAGTTGAATCCGAGTTTGAATTGGGTTGAGCATGTGGGAAGTCCGAATTTGGCTTGAAAATCTTATCCAAAACTTGTAGTTTAAGTCCTTGGGCTCCTCCCTTTTGCTCTCCCAAGCCTTCACATGAGTCATACCTAAGAATACATAACATACTAGCATAACGTACATGCTTAGCATTTTTAAGTCAAATACATTATTTCACTGGAAAGAAGTATTGAGCCGCATTAAATAATGTTAAGTGAATTTGTTTCTTAATGAATTTCCTTCTATTCGTGGGAACGATATACTACCTTATGCCAAATTCTTGTTTATTATTAGGTTTGAAGTGATGATTCCTGGGCCAAAGCAATGGAGAAGCCCATGCAGCTGATCAAGGAGGAAAGAAGCCCATGCAGTGGGAGAGCAAAAAGGGAGGAGCCCAAGGACTTAAACTACAAGTTTTGGATAAGATTTTTAAGCCAAATTTGGACTTCCCACGTGCTCAATCCAATTCAAACTCGGATTCAACTCAGAATTCAATTCGGATTCGGTTCGGGACGGCCTGATAGACAGTTACTAAAAAGGTCATAACTTTCACAAACGAAGTCCGATTTAGGTGTTCTTATACTCGTTGGAAAGATAATTTCAAGGGCTACACAATTGATATGGTCCCACCTTCAAATTCATCACGGATAAAAAGTTACGACCAAAACAATTTGACGGGTGGAAAATATAGTTTCCTTTTTGTGAGAGTTCATATCTAAAGCCATATAGGGTTGAGTTGTACTTGGTTTGGGGACCATATGGACGTCCCAAGTGGCTATATAAGCCTTGTATTGGCAACCTTTAGGGCAGACCATGTTTGATAATAAAATACTCTTGTTCTTTTTGATGGCCGACCCAACTTGAGGGAATTGGGAGTTTGCTGAAATCAAGATCGTTCAACCTTTCCGTTGGGAATTGGGAGCGCGATGGAACTTCATCGGTGGTCGTGAAGTTCAACACGTGTGGTTGGGCGAATTATAGAGTGCTAACTATTGCATTGGCAACAGGAGATCACTACGGTTCATCAAATCCACGTGAGTATCTTGATCCTACGTCGAGAAGATCGGGCGACCCCGTATCATCTTGGTATCATAGCGCAGTTTACTCGGTAGGATTATCTACCCTTACTTTTAGATTGATTTACTTCTGTTCCTATAGTCCATTAAAACCGAAAATTGCGACAAAAAAATCCGAACCTTTAGATTAATCTATTATTTCGTGAGTTTTGTTAAGTTCTCATCCATTAGAATTTTGTTTAGGTGCTGATCGTCGTGTTCCTTTGCGTCGCTTGATCATTGTGTTATTTCTTTTGTTTCGCCTAAACCAAAAAAAACAAAATAAACCGATCGCTACAGTGCGTGAACAGTACCATGAACAGTACTGCTGCAGTGCCGTGAACAGTACTGCTACAGTACCAAAAAATCCGTGCAACTTTGAGCCTAGTCCTGATAATTGCATTATGGGTTGCTCTTGATATTAATCTATATTTGCTAAAATTTCCAGTAATTGTGCAAAGAAACCCTAAACATTAGTGCCAACCCCAAGTAAAAAAAGAAAGAAGAAGAAGAGCCTCGGCAAATAAAAGAGTGAGTGTTGGCCAAATTGGGGTTAGGTAATTCTACTATCTAATTTCAGTTTGTGTATTTAATTTCTTTGAGCAATCTTGTGCCCTTACATTCATATTATTGCAATTGGCTAGCGTCTCTCCTAGTACTTGATGCAAAACGAGCTATTTCATTATTACTTTCAGATTGCTTCCAACTAGCTCATTCCTTTGTTTGCATTAAGTCACATTGATCTTTGCGTGTGCGTTCATATACTTCACTTAAATCTTTTGGATCAGCACTTAGGCAAAGTATTCTAGCTTGGATTATTACTTAACTTTACAACATCAAGAATTTCAGATTGCTAGGATATACACTTTCATACCAAGCTCCACCATATAACCGTTGTTGTGCAAATAGTGAACACTCTTAAATTCGCTTGATCATCACTGTGTTGTTGTCACTTCTACCAGGTGTAAGTTTTTATTGGCCTTAATTCACTTCGGAAGGGTAAGAACTTTATTTGTTTCTTGCATAGCTAACCATGTCAGGTGGAGGAGAACACCATGATGAGAGTGGTGAGACAAATGAAAATCAGGCATTCGTCAAGCAATATCAATTTGGGGCACTCCGTGAACACTTTCAACGTGAGCTATGCCAAGGGCTCAATCAACTCCATAAGAAGCATGATACTTTTGCTGATCAAATTACAAGGGAGATGCAAAATATGGATATACAACCTTATGAAAATGTGCGCCAATTGCGGGAGGACATTGGAGCCCTCACTAGGCTCATACAAGCTCGCAATGGTGGCGATAAAGCAAGTGTTCAAGGAGGAGAAGCTGCAGATGTACCTCCTGCACCGCAACACCGAGTGGCGGCCAACGTGGTGCGTCCACCACAGCTCGGAGAACGAGGAGGAGGCCATGGAGGGCGTGGCCAAGGTCTAGGTGGAGGCCGTGTGACCGTGGTGGTGCTGCACATGCAATGGAATGGGATGGTGATTTTGCTTTGCATTACAATGACCACTATCGTCGTCCACGCAATGAAGATGATGGATTGGGCAAGCTCATGTTTTCCGTGCCCAAGTTTGTAGGTGGAACTGATCCCGAGGAGTATCTCACTTGGGAATTAAAGGTTGACAAAATATTCCGTATGCATCACTATACAGATGAGAGAAAGATACAGTTGGCATCACTTGAGTTTGAAGGTCATGCTTTGGATTGGTGGAAATAAGTCATTACTCGAAGAGCTGAGAAAGGAGAAGACCCTGTTGCATCATGGCAAGAGATGAAGCGAGAAATGAGAGCCCATTTTGTTCCTCGTCATTACAAGCGTGATCTATTTGATAAATTGCAGAATATGAAGCAGTGAGCACATTCTAAGGAGGAGAAGAGACTTATGGATGTGCGTACACCACAGTTTCATCCAAGTCCATACTTCAATTCTTATGCCTCAACAAGTGTGACACATGGGAAGATGATCGAGCATGGGATTTTCCCTTCGGTCAAGAAGACATGTAGTGTTTCCCCATTGCTACGAACAACACTTGAGATGTATCAAAACCCATGTAAGGATGAGTGCCACCTAGCCAAATTGAGTGAGAGTGATAAAAACAGTGAGTTGTGTGATTCCACCAAACGTGAGGTTGAGAGTATCCAAATTGAGAGTGAGAGAAATACACAAAAAGAAAAGAGAGAGAGAGATGATAGGAAAAGTGAGATTACTTTTTATACTAACGACTTACTCTCTACTTCTAGTGTTGCTTCTCATGTTGTGCAGGATGATATTAAAGATGAGGAGTTGAATGTTCCACAACCGGTACCATTGGAAGTCAAAAATGAGAAGATAACCACAGTTGAAGATGAAGTACTTGTTGCTCCGTTGTTACATCACGATGGTTTAATACCTACAACACCTACATCAACTGAGGAGAACAACAAAGGTAACAATATTGGTGCTGAAATTAATTATGAAACGGTGAGTACTTGTGAGAACTCATATGTGCGAATGAAAATTCCATGTTCTGAAATTTCTTTGCTAAATTTACATAATGTGGAATTGATTACTCATAAGGAAGTTCTTACTCGAATATCTCCTAGTGATTCTTTGTACTATATCATGTTTGATGATCCTAGAGAGCTATCTAGTGTGGTTGAGAATCTTGCTGAAATTTCATGCTTAAAATCACTAGTTAGTGTTTATGCCTACACCTATAAGTTTAATTTGATTGGAGATTATGGTGTAGATGACAAGTTTTATATTTATCGAATATGCATTACATGTGATAAGCTTGCTGAATTGAAATTGGATATTTTGGATAAACAATCTTTTGTGCCATATCATGATCACAATGAGATGAGTTTCAACAATAGTCCTTCATGTTTTAAAAGATCTCTTAAGCCTATGTATTCATCATTTAATGTACAATCATGTACAAATAATCAGAGTAGCGCAGTTGAAGCATGGAAGGAACTTAAAATCTTCTCTTCCATATTTGAACCGATTGATCTGGTTTTGCCCATTAATGACTTGTCCATGTACTTCGCAACGTCGAGGAAGACTTTTTCTTATGGGAGGGAGAATGGTGTGAATGAAAACATTACAATTTATGCATTTGATAGCTGTTGTAGTATCAATGGTTTGTGCAAAACAGTGAGAATGAGAATGACACAATAATTGATTCATACATATACCACGCATATGTGTTGTTCTTTTTGCTTACAACACCTCCAGGTAATAATAATGTGAAAGACGGAAGGGGTGTAACTGACCAATACATATACCATGCATACACATTGTATTCTTTGTTTAGTACAATTTCAGGCTATCAAAAGCCGAGGACGGCTTTTCTTGAAGAAAGGGAGGATGATGCGGATACGTACATGCTTAGCACTTTTAAGTCAAATACATTATTTCACTGGAAAGAAGTATTGAGCCGCATTAAATATTGTTAGGTGAATTTGTTTCTTAATGAATTTCCTTCTATTCGTGGGAACGATATGCTACCTTATGCCAAATTCTTGTTTATTATTAGGTTTGAATATTGTGATGATTCCGGGGCCAAAGCAATGGAGAAGCCCATGCAGCTGATCAAGGAGGAAAGAAGCCTATGCAGTGGGAGAGCAAAAAGGGAGGAGCCCAAGGACTTAAACTATAAGTTTTGGATAAGATTTTCAAGCCGAATTCGGACTTCCCACGTGCTCAATCCAATTCAAACTCGGATTCAACTCAGAATTCAATTCGGATTCGGTTCGGGACAGTCTGACAGACAGTTACTAAAAAGGCCATAACTTTCACAAACGGAGTCCGATTCAGGTGTTCTTGTACTCGTTGGAAAGATAATTTCAAGGGCTACGCAATGGATCTAGTACCACTTTCAAATACGTCACGGATAAAAAGTTATGACCGAAACAATATGATGGGTGGAAAATATAGTTTCCTTTTTGTGAGAGTTCGTATCTAAAGCCATATAGGGTTGAGTTGTACTTGGTTTGGGGACCATATGGATGTCCCAAGCGGCTATATAAGCCTTGTATTGGCAGCCTTTAGGGCAGACCACGTTTGATAATAAAATACTCTTGTTCTTTTTGATGGCCGACCCAACTTGAGGGAATTGGGAGTTTGAAACCTTTCCGTTGGGAATTGGGAGCGCGATGGAACTTCATCGGTGGTCGTGAAGTTCAACACGTGTGGTTGGGTGAATTATAGAGTGCTAACTCTTGCATTGGCAATGGGAGATCACTACGGTTCATCAAGTCCACGTGAGTATCTTGATCCTACGTCGAGATGATCGGGCGACCCCGAATCAGCTTGGCTCTTGCCCTCGTCATTGGGCCCTCTGGTTCTTGGTTATTCTCATGCATGCTTGGAGTGGAAGATGTATATGTAATGGGGATGTCCTCATCAGTATGTGCAGGACCACCAATAGGAGAAGATGTATAAGTGTTAGGGATGCCCTCATCATACTCCCCCTCTTGAAAAGGCGTCGTCCTCAACGCTGGATCGTCACCACCAAAGAAAAGTGATAGATCAACGACATTGAACGTAGAGATCACGCCATAGTCATTGCCGGAAAGCTCTATCTTGTAGGCATTGTCGTTGATCTTCGCAAGCACCTTGAAAGGCCCATCACCGCGCGGTAGTAACATAGACTTGCGACGTTCTGGAAAACGATCCTTGCGGTAGTGTACCCAAACCAAATCTCCTGGTTGAAAAACCATCTTCTTCCTTTTCTTGTTCGCCTTCTCAGCATAGTACTTGACCTTGCGCTCTATCGCTTCTTTTGTCTTGAGATGCAATTTCTTCACATATTCAGCTCGCTTGGACGCCTCCATATGAGTATGGTGTTGACTAGGAAACGGCAACAAATCAAGCGGCATAAAGGGCTTGAAACCATAAACTGATGAGGACATCCTTTCCATGCATACAACCATGCCGACTCCATATCAAACTGAAACTATGATACAAGGACCAATGACTAGAGCGCGAGCACGTCAGCTTAACCATCAGGTGAATGCGTTCCTAAGTTTGCATACAAATGTTTCAAAGAATGGAATACTACTTAATTCTTGTGATGATTTAATTGTCCTTAGGAACCATGGGGAAGAACCACATGAGCTCAAGTATAGAAGTGGAATCGTCAAGCGCAAACCAAGTCCTGTTCACGAGTTTGACTCGGATTCGGCCTTGTTGACAACGCCTACTTCAAATGGCCGTAACTTTTGATCCAGAAGGTTTCTCGGGGCCCATGAGTACTTGTTGGAAAGATCTTGAAGTCTACTTTCAGATGGATCCAGCCTCACCTCCAAATTCCATCCGAGTCGACCAGAAACTGCAAAACAATTCACGTCGCTTTTCCAGTCCGAGTCAAAGTGGGCCTTGGGCCTTGTAATTCGAGTCCTATTCGGCTTCCTTGTGTTTTGGCCGACCCTCCACCTTCCGTGACCCTTAAATAGGCAGCCGCACCCTCTTCTAGGGTTTGGGTTTTGTTTAGACTAAGTTAGCTTTTGCTGCTTTGCCTTGTACTCGCGCGTGTCGGCTAGACCGCCCGAATACTTGTCTTCGGAACCCCATCGTTTTCTGTTTTCGATTGAATCTTACTTCGTTATTTGCAATTGAGTTGCTGTTCATCTTGTTCTTGCTTGTTCTTCGATTGCTTGCAGGAACGAGAACCCTCGTGATGTGACCATGCCACAAACACATACGACAATCGCGCCCAATATCAAGATTGAACTAAAGGTGAATTCGTTTCTTCAGCCTTCATATGTTACTGAGAATAGACCGCTACCTAATGCAAGTGATTTAATTGTGCTTAGGAACTTGGGAAGGGATGAAGGAAAGGGACATGGAGTCCTGGACATGCATGGAAGGAACAATGGAGGTCACCACGTCACTTTGGGACCAAGTCAAGCACGAATTCGAGTTGGACACGTTTTGGAATCAGACTCGGACTGCTGTGATGGTACCAAGTTCAAACAGGCATAACTTCCTCGTACGGACTCCGTTTGGGACGTTCTTGTACTTCATGGAAAGCTTCTGAAGTCTACTTTCCAACGGATCCAACCTCATATTCAAATTCTATCCGAGCCGGCCGCAATTGTTAAAAGAGTCCACGTTGGTCACGTACTGGAATCAGACTCGGACTGCTGCAATGGTGCAAGTTCAAACGGGCATAACTTTCTCATACGGACTCCGTTTGGGATGTACTTGTACTTCATGGAAAGCTTATGAAGTCTACTTTCCAATGGATCCAACCGCATCTTCAAATTCCATCTGAGCCGGCCGTAATCATCAAAAGAGTCCACGTTAGTCTCTGAGTCCGAGTCAAAAAGGGTGCTGCGCCACCACCACTTGGGCCCATGGGCCTTGTAACCTTAGGGCATGCACTTGGACGCCACCCCTGGTTGTTCTCCCTATAAAGGAGCCACCGCCTTCGTTGCTAGGACTCGGATTTTGTTGAGTTTAGGTTTAGCTATTATGCAAACTTCTGTTCTTCAGTTGTGTCGGACGACCACCTGTCAAGACAGCCTTCGGAATCCCACCTTTTGATCTTCATATCAATATTTGCAATTTCAGATTGCTTGTTATCTTGTTCTTGCGTGTTCTTCGGTTGCATGCAGGAATAGACCTTCGTGGTCAGGTCAACCGCGTTCTTGGCACGGTTGATAACAACTTGGAGTGTGGTTCAGCGATTGCTAAGGCGCAAGCGACGTCGTTCGGTTGTAGTCGGATCGCAAGGGTCGCCTCCGCCAAAATCGATAGTTATCATCCTATCGGAAGATCGGGACCCCATCGCCTCTTCAGTTGGTATCAGAGCTTCAGTTGACCGGTAGGAATTTCTTGTATCCTTAGTTAGTAGATTGATTTTTATTTCCCATAGTCCAGAAAAATTGCCCCACAAAAGAGTTAATTTCGCTGTCCAAACCCGTTGTGCTTTTCAATCTGTTAGTTTTGGTTTGCTAAATTGAATTTGTGTCCGTTTTAGCTTTGTCTAGTTGCTGGTCATATCTTTGTTCCAAGAAAAATCCAAATAAAAAAAAATTCCCCCACCCCAAACCCTAATTCCAATTTCGGCTGATCTGTCCTTTCTCTGCAGCCGCCACCAAAAACGCCATATCTTTTGATTCCGAGATTATTTTTGAGTGAGACCACCGCCATTAGATTCAAAACTTCGTTGTCCATCTATCTGTAAAATTTCACGTCATTCCAGGAAGGCAGTTAAGAGATATCTGCGGTGCAAGTTGACCTAAAATTCCAGATTGAATCTGCAACAGTCGGCATTTGTGAATTTTGTGCGAATTTTTCGGTCGGTTTCCAGAACTTGGCTCCAAAACAAAAGTTGTAGAAAAAGCCGTCAGGAAAAGGATAAAAAAAGAATCATTGAAAAAAAGGCAACTGAGAAAAAGTTACGGCCGAAATACCGACGTGCTGTCCAGTGGACAGAAAACTTCAATTTTCAAGTTTGGGATCAATCCTTGTGTTCTTCAATTCCAACTTGCATTCGATTGAATTATCTTGTATTTACCACTCCCATACATTGTCATACACTTGTTTTAGCCTTCTTCCATCTTTGGTTGATCAGCAACATAGGCTAAGTGCTAGATACGAACTATAATTCAATTCTGTGCAATTTCTGAAATTAATTGATTGTGTTCCTTTGCTACAAAATACATAGCCTATCCAAGCTCCACTTTTCTACAAACCGAACAGGTCTCGCTGTACCTTGCAATCGCTTTACTCATCACTTGAGTTGGATTTATCACGAACCAGCCACGGGTTTCACCACCTGTTTTGCATTGGTAAGAACTTGTAAGAGCTTGGTAAGAATTTGAGAGATGTGTGACTTGTGAAGCTCCACCTCCTAGTAGTTTATAGGGACTTACATAATTCTTGTGTATTTCCTTGTTTTCTACTAACCATGACAGGTTCAAGATCACATTGTAGCAATTTTTGTGAAACCAACAATTTGTTGGATCGTATTAATAAGACCCTCACCACCATCAACAACAGAATTGAGGGCTCCAATGATCGCGACCATTGTCGACTTCGACATAATCGACAAGGTACAGGTAGGTTAACAAGAGAGGTATGTGATGATGATGCCAAGTTTACAATTCCTCCATTTACTGGTAGATATGACCCTGAAGCTTATCTTGAATGGGAAATACAATTAGATCAAAATTTTCTGTGCTATGATTTTCCTGATGATAAAAGAGTTAGGGCTGCTACTAGTGAATTCACTGATTTCGCATTATTTTGGTGGAGGAAACAATGTAGCCTACCACATGTACCTAAAACTTGGAATGTTTTGAAACGAGTGATGAGATCTACATTTGTTCCTTCATATTATTCACGTGACTTGTTAAAAAGATTGCAACGTTTAGAACAAGGTAGGAGAACTGTAAGTGAATACTATGAAGAATTGAAAGCTCTTTTGTTGCGTTGTGATTTAGAGGAACATGTGGAAGCTACAGAGAATAGATTTTTAGGTGGGCTTAATCAAGAAATTAAGAATATTCTCATTCACAAAGAATATAATTCTCCTATGATTTGTTTATACTTGCTTGTAAGGTTGAAAGTCAGATTGAGGAGAAACTGAGAATGTTTAATGCCAAAAAACATGAGAACAAACCCTTGTTTGTGCCTCTTTCTGTGACTAACAACTTGCAGGAATTTGAGAACCATGTCGAAAAGGAGCATGAGTTGATTGAACCATCGATTCCATTCGTTGAGAACGAAGATGAGGAGATGGATGCACCTACATCATCTGAGGGGAGCCAAAAAGGTAAAGATCATGGTGCTATCACCACTCACGGTGAGTATGCTTGTGAAGAACAACAATTATGCACCGTTCATGCTATTTTAGAGCAAAACTTAGTGGAAAACGATTCTGACGTGCCCATATTTCAAGTAGAGAATTCACACTGCATTGATTTGAGTGTTGAGAATACGTTGAGTGCACCTTGTCAAAAAATAAATGAATTGCCTGCTGTTTTGAGTGATTCATGTGATGAATTAATCACATACCATGATCATGTGGCTTTGGTTAGACATAAAGAAGTTTTAACTAGAATTTCTCCTGCCAATTCATTGTGTTACATCATGTTGGATTTTCCTATTAAATTGTCACATGCTTTGGAGAAAGTTTCTGAACTTACATGTTCAAAATTCTTGTTTAGTGCCTACACCCTGGGTATAAGTTTAATTTGATTGGAGATTATGGTGTAGGAAATCAATTTCTTGTATATCGAATATGCATAACTTGTGACCACATGGATGAATTGCAGCTTGTTGTTTTGAACAACAACTCTTGTATGCTCAATCTTGTTCATTATGAAAGAAAAATAAAATTTAGTGATCATTCAATGCCTATGTGTTCTTCTCTTATTGAACCATCTAACATTGGCAATCTGAATAATGAAATTGATGTATGGAAGAACTTGCAAATATTTTCACCCTTACTTGATGAATTTGCTATTGCTCAATTGAAATCTGATTATATGGATAAACTTTGTTTGATTCCAAAAGTTGTAACTTTGCCTATATGTGCCACCACAGCAAGTTTACAACTTCAAAGATTTGAATTGCATAAATGCTTCACTTACATTTGCAAAACAAGTTGCGATAATTACTGTGTGAGAAATTTTGATTTGTTCATTAACATATATGATTACTTTTGGGTTAATAATACAATGAGCTTTTATGATTGCTGCTGTGTTATAACATTAATTGTGCAACAACGAAGAACTGTTAAAACGGACGACATATACATATACCATGCATACACCTTGGCTTCTTTGTTACCATACTTTCAGTTTATCAAAAGCCGAGGACGGCTTTGTTTTCAAGAAGGGAGGATGATGAGGACACGACCCCTATGGATACAACCACATTTGCTATGCTTGTTGTTCCAATTACAAGAGCTCCTACGCATCACTTAAATTATAAGGTGAGCTCGTTTCAAGAAGGTTTTACTTTGTGTGATAAAGAACGTATGATATTACATAATGAGAGTTTGTTGCGTTTGTTATTATGTACCGAGATTTATGATGAAGATCATGCAATACGTGAGGCTACACATATGCTAAAACCGAGGACGGTTTTCTATCAAGAAGGGGAGGATGTGTGACCATGCCACAAACACATACGACAATCGCGCCCAATATCAAGATTGAACTAAAGGTGAATTCGTTTCTTCAGCCTTCATATGTTACTGAGAATAGACCGCTACCTAATGCAAGTGATTTAATTGTGCTTAGGAACTTGGGAAGGGATGAAGGAAAGGGACATGGAGTCCTGGACATGCATGGAAGGAACAATGGAGGTCACCACATCACTTTGGGACCAAGTCAAGCACGAATTCGAGTTGGACACGTTTTGGAATCAGACTCGGACTGCTGTGATGGTACCAAGTTCAAACAGGCATAACTTCCTCATACGGACTCCGTTTGGGACGTTCTTGTACTTCATGGAAAGCTTCTGAAGTCTACTTTCCAACGGATCCAACCTCATATTCAAATTCTATCCGAGCCGGCCGCAATTGTTAAAAGAGTCCACGTTGGTCACGTACTAGAATCAGACTCGGACTGCTGCAACGGTGCAAGTTCAAACGGGCATAACTTTCTCATACGGACTCCGTTTGGGATGTACTTGTTCTTCATGGAAAGATTATGAAGTATACTTTCCAATGGATCCAACCGCATCTTCAAATTCCATCTGAGCCGGCCGCAATCATCAAAAGAGTCCACGTTAGTCTCTGAGTCCGAGTCAAAAAGGGTGCTGCGCCACCACCACTTGGGCCCATGGGCCTTGTAACCTTAGGGCATGCACTTGGACGCCACCCCTGGTTGTTCTCCCTATAAAGGAGCCACCGCCTCCGTTGCTAGGACTTGGATTTTGTTGAGTTTAGGTTTAGCTATTATGCAAACTTCTGTTCTTCAGTTGTGTCGGACGACCACCTGTCAAGACAGCCTTCGGAATCCCACCTTTTGATCTTCATATCAATATTTGCAATTTCAGATTGCTTGTTATCTTGTTCTTGCGTGTTCTTCGGTTGCATGCAGGAATAGACCTTCGTGGTCAGGTCAACCGCGTTCTTGGCACGGTTGATAACAACTTGGAGTGTGGTTCCGCGATTGCTAAGGCGCAAGCGACGTCGTTCGGTTGTAGTCGGATCGCAAGGGTCGCCTCCGCCAAAATCGATAGTTATCATCCTATCGGAAGATCGGGACCCCATCGCCTCTTCACCTCGTGGTTAGGTTGATCGTGCGCTGACAAGGTCACGAACAATCTCTGGAGTTGGTGTATCGATCGCTAAGGCGCAACGTCCTTGGATGGTTGTAGTCGGGTCGTCAACGTCACCTCCTTCCCCAATCGAATCTACCACTCTCATCGAAAGATCGGGACCCCTAGTCCTATCAGTTGGTATCAGAGCTCAAGGTTGATCGGTGAGAGATCTTATCTAGTCTTTGCAATTTTTTTACCTACAGTCCAGAAAACCAAAAAAAAATAGTAGATCTATTCCCCAAAATCCGAAACAATTTGTGCCTTTATCTATTGCTGCATAGTCTTTGTTCATTGAGTCTTCGGTTGCATCGTCGTGTCCTTTGCTGGTCTTAGTGTCTAGTTCCTTTAGAGTTTCGAGTTCTGTTCACGTTTTGGACTCACCGTTGCAGTTAGATCCGAACTGTCATAGGAGGGTAGAAAAGGAGGAGGACTCGGTTGTTACGTAGCCTTTGCCCTAATTGGTCTTGGAGTAGGGCACGAATTCGGATTCAACTGCATCGTGTGTAAAAAAAAGAGAGCAAAAAAAAAGAGATAAGAAGGAACAGGCAGTCGCATCTAGAAGAGCCGCGGCATAAAAAAAAAGAGAAAAAAAACAGAGGAGAGAGAAACAGCTAACTTTTGCATACAACCTCCGATTGAGGCGATTCTTGATACGCGTAAGCCACAAGGCACATGCGCGGCAGCTTCGACCCCAAAAAACGTCGTTTAGGGCCTCAAAATGGGCCCGCAAACCGAGGAAAAATCAAGTTTCTCAGAATTCGCTCAAAATTGACAGAGCCCTTCTGCACGTGATTCTAAGGTACCCTGTGAAGACGGCACCCTTTTTCGAGCTCCAGAACTCCGTGTGCAACGCCATCTAGTTTCTTTCTGCACGGTGTGTCTTCGTTTGTGTTCTAGGCTCGCGTCTCTAGTACGGTCTAGCCTAGGACCAGCACGGTGTCATCGTTGAGCGATTATTCAACTTGCTTTGACTAATGTGGTTCTAGTTATCCTTTGTTCACTCTCAGCCCACCTATAGCTCCACAGATTTGGCTACCACCTCACAGGGACTAGCGACCAAGGCAGCGATACACCCAATTTCCAGGAGATATTGTCTTGACTTGTCGGCTGCCATCACCTCCTGCTCGCTGTGGTAAGAACTTGTAAGAGCTTGACAGAACAGGTTGAGAGTGTGCGACTTGATTTAACCACATCCCAGTAGTTGTGAGGGCATAACCTGCAGTTTTATTATTTTTATCTTCTTGGTTTGTTTCTTGTGTTCTTCTAACAATGTCGGAGAACCGGAGGACTGCGGGCAGCGCAACATTCCCCTCGGACTAGGGGCATCATACAACACTTTGAGCGCCAAATGAAGCTGCACACTGAAGGACTTGATGAGGATGTACGGGTCACCAACGAACGCCTTGGCCAATTGGAGGCCGCGCAGATCGACACCAACACTACGCTTGCAACATTGGAGGCTTCCGTTGGCACCGTCAACACCTCACTTGCTGAGATTTTGAGACGTTTTGATGAGAGGGGCCGTGCATCTCCCGCTGCACCGACTCAGCGTACTCGTGCCAACATTGCTGTCTTGGGCAGCAGGGTGGACGAAAATGGTGGAGACGAATATGCGCTGACACGAGATTGATGATGATGAGGACGCCACCGCCAACGCCAACCACGTCGGGCTGAGGTACGTGAGAATGATGAATCGCTTGGTAAGATTAAGTTCACTATGCCACTTTTTGATGGAAAATATAACCCTGATGCTTATATCACTTGGGAATTGGCTGTTGATCAGAAATTTGCTTGTCATGCATTCCTTGAAAACAAAAGGGTTAGGGCTGCTACTAGTGAGTTTACTGATTTTGCTTCTGTTTGGTGGAGTGAATATTGTAAGAAAAATCCTTTCACCATACCACAAACTTGGGATGCATTAAAAAGAATCATGCGAGCTAGATTTGTTCCCTCATATTATGCACGTGATTTGTTACATAAGTTGCAACAATTGAGGCAAGGTAGTAAAAGCGTAGAGGAATATTTTCAAGAATTGCAAACAGGCATGCTGCGTTATGACTTAGAGGAAACTGAGGAAGCCGCTATGCTAGGTTTATGGGTGGTTTGAATCGGGAAATTCAGGATATCTTAGCTTACAAGGAATATAATTCTATCACTCGTTTATTTCATCTTGCTTGTAAAGCTGAAAGAGAAGTACAGGACGACGCGGGCACTAGGACTAACGTTTCTGCAGGTCGTGGAAACATTTGGTCTCAACGTGCATCTACCGCACCATCAAGCCAACCCCCTGCACCTTCTTTCTCCAACAGCAAGCCAAGGTTTTCATCATCAAATTCGGCATCTCGGGCATCCGAAGCAACAAAGGGGGCAGCCCAAGCACATGCAAAGAGCTCTTCGTCCGTTGCATCTACGGGACGAACGAGGATATCCAATGTCATCAATGCAAGGGTATGGCCATGTGAGGAGTGAGTGCCCAACCAAGCGTGTTCTGATTGTGAGAGATGATGGTGAGTATTCTTCTGCTAGTGATTTGGATGAGGATACATATGCTATGCTTGCAGCTGACCATGCAGGTAGTGGGAAGGAGCAAGAAGAAGAGCACATTGGTGCTGAAGATGCAGAGCGCTATGAGAGCCTCATTGTGCAGCGTGTGTTGAGTGCACAAATGGAGAGGGCGGAGCAAAATCAGCGGCACATCCTTTTCCAAACAAAGTGCGTCGTGAAGGAACGTTCATGCCGAGTGATAATTGATGGAGGAGCTGCAACAACTTGGTGAGCTCCGATATGGTGGAGAAGCTTGCGTTGAACACCAAACCTCACCCACACCCTTACTACATTCAATGGTTCAATAACAGCGGCAAGGTGAAGGTAACACGAATGGTGAGAGTAAATTTTGCTATTGGTTCTTATCACGATGTTGTAGAATGCGATGTTGTCCCTATGCAAGCATGCTCTATGCTGTTAGGTAGACCGTGGCAATATGATAAAGATTCACTGCATCATGGTAAGACAAACCAATATTCTTTTGTGCATCATGACAAGAAAATTGTGTTACATCCTATGTCTCCTGAAGCTATTTTCAAAGATGAGATTGCTAGAGCTAGTAGAGAGAAAAATCAGGAGCATAATAGGAGTGAAAATCAGATTGTTGCAAGTGAACTTGAGCAACATAAAAAGAAAAACTCTAAATCTGTTCATGAGAATAAAACTGAGATTAAATTGAAAGGTGCATGTTTTCTTGCTACTAAGTCTGATGTGAATGAGCTGGATGCTAGTACTTCTATTTGCTATGCCTTACTTTGCAAACAAGCTTTATTTTCATTTGAGGAGGTACCTTCTTCTGTGCCTCCTGCTGTCACTAATCTTTTGCAGGAGTACATGGATGTCTTTCCAAAGGACGTGCCACCAGGGCTACCACCAGTTCGAGGGATTGAGCACCAGATTGATTTGATTCCCGGGGCATCTTTGCCCAATCGTGCGCCATACAGGACCAATCCGGAAGAAACTAAGGAGATTCAGCGTCAAGTTCAAGAATTGCTTGATAAAGGTTATGTGCGTGAGTCTCTTAGTCCTTGTGCTATTCCGGTAATTTTAGTGCCTAAGAAAGATGGATCATGGCGTATGTGTGTGGACTGTAGAGCGATCAATAACATTACCATTGGATATCGTCACCCTATTCCTAGGTTAGATGATATGCTTGATGAATTAAGTGGCTCTATTGTCTTCTCTAAAGTTGATTTGCGTAGTGGGTACCACCAAATTCGCATGAAATTGGGAGATGAATGGAAAACAGCATTTAAAACTAAGTTCGGTTTGTATGAGTGGTTAGTAATGCCATTTGGTTTAACTAATGCACCTAGCACATTCATGAGATTAATGAACGAGGTTTTGCGTGCTTTCATTGGTAAATTTGTAGTGGTCTATTTTGATGATATATTGATATATAGCAGATCACTAGAGGAACACCTTTGCCATTTACGTGCTGTTTTTGATACTTTACGTAATGCACGTTTATTTGGTAACGTTGAGAAGTGCACATTTTGTACGGATCGAGTCTCTTTTCTTGGCTATGTTGTTACTCCACAGGGCATAGAAGTTGATCAAGCCAAGGTTGAGGCAATACAGAGTTGGCGAATCCTAAAGCGGTCACGCAGTGCGAAGTTTTCTAGGACTTGCTGGATTCTATCGTCGTTTTGTGAAGGATTTCAGCACCATCGCTGCACCATTGAATGAGCTCACTAAAAAGGGGGTGTCGTTTACTTGGGGGAATGCACAGGAAGACGCCTTCAACACATTGAAAGATAAGTTAACACATGCACCATTACTCGAACTTCCAGATTTTAGTAAGACTTTTGAGCTAGAATGTGATGCTAGTGGAATTGGATTGGGTGGTGTGCTGTTGCAAGAAGGTAAACCTGTGGCATACTTTAGTGAAAAATTGAGTGGGCCTAGTTTGAACTATTCTACTTATGATAAGGAATTATATGCTCTAGTTCGAACTTTAGAGACATGGCAACATTATTTATGGCCCAAAGAATTTGTCATTCATTCTGATCATGAGTCATTAAAGCATATTAGAAGTCAAGCAAAATTGAACCGTAGGCATGCAAAGTGGGTTGAATTCATAGAGTCTTTTCCTTATGTCATAAAACACAAAAAGGGAAAGGAGAATGTTATTGCTGATGCATTGTCTAGGAGATATACCATGCTCTCACAACTTGACTTCAAAATTTTTGGATTGGAAACAATTAAGAAGCATTATGTTCATGATGATGATTTTAAAGACGTGTTGCTGAATTACCAAGAGGGAAAAACGTGGAATAAATTTGTTCTAAATGATGGATTTGTGTTTAGAGCTAACAAACTATGCATTCCAGCTAGCTCCGTTCGTTTGTTGTTGTTACAGGAAGCGCATGGAGGTGGGCTGATGGGGCATTTTGGAGCGAAGAAGACAGAAGACATACTTGGTAGTCATTTCTTTTGGCCAAAGATGAGACGTGATGTGGAACGTTTTGTATATGCCTCTACCTGTTCCTAGTGTGCCTTGGGAAGATATTTCTATGGACTTTGTTTTAGGACTGCCTAGGACAAAGAAGGGGAGGGATAGCATATTTGTTGTTGTGGATAGATTTTCTAAGATGGCACACTTCATACCATGTCATAAAAGTGATGATGCTACCAATATTGCTGATTTGTTCTTTTGTGAAGTTGTTCGTTTGCATGGTGTGCCAAATACAATAGTTTCCGATCGTGACACTAAATTCCTTAGCCATTTTTGGAGAACTTTATGGGCTAAATTGGGGACTAAGCTGTTATTTTCGACTACGTGTCATCCCCAAACTGATGGGCAAACTGAAGTTGTGAATAGAACTTTATCTACCATGCTTAGGGCTGTTTTGAAAAAGAACATTAAAATGTGGGAAGAATGCTTGCCTCATATTGAATTTGCTTATAATCGTTCGCTGCATTCTACTACAAAGTTGTGCCCTTTTGAGATTGTCTATGGCTTTGTGCCTCGTGCTCCTATTGATTTGCTACCACTTCCATCTTCGGAGAAGTTAAATTTTGATGCTAAACAGCGTGCTGACTTGATGTTGAAATTGCATGAGACAACCAAAGAAAATATTGAACGCATGAATGCTAAATATAAACTTGCTGGTAGTAAAGGAAGGAGGCATTTAACTTTTCAACCGGGTGATTTAGTTTGGTTGCATTTGAGAAAAGAAAGATTTCCTGAATTGAGGAGGTCTAAGTTGATGCCTAGAGCTGATGGTCCTTTCAAAGTGTTGGAAAAGATTAATGACAATGCATATAAACTTGAGTTGCCTGCAGATTTTGGGGTTAGTCCCACCTTTAACATTGCAGATTTGAAGCCATACTTGGGAGAAGAAGATGAGCTTGAGTCGCGGACGACTCAAATGCAAGAAGGGAGGATGATGAGGACATCCTTTCCATGCATACAACCATGCCGACTCCATATCAAACTGAAACTATGATACAAGGACCAATGACTAGAGCGCGAGCACGTCAGCTTAACCATCAGGTGAATGCGTTCCTAAGTTTGCATACAAATGTTTCAAAGAATGGAATACTACTTAATTCTTGTGATGATTTAATTGTCCTTAGGAACCATGGGAAGAACCACATGAGCTCAAGTATAGAAGTGGAACCGTCAGCGCAAACCAAGTCCTGTTCACGAGTTTGACTCGGATTCGGCCTTGTTGACAGTGCCTACTTCAAACGGCCGTAACTTTTGATCCAGAAGGTTTCTCGGGGCCCATGAGTACTTGTTGGAAAGCTCTTGAAGTCTACTTTCAGATGGATCCGGCCTCACCTCCAAATTCCATCCGAGTCGACCAGAAACTGCAAAACAATTCACGTCGCTTTTCCAGTCCGAGTCAAAGTGGGCCTTGGGCCTTGTAATTCGAGTCCTATTCGGCTTCCTTGTGTTTTGGCCGACGCTCCACCTTCCGTGACCCTTAAATAGGCAGCCGCACCCTCTTCTAGGGTTTGGGTTTTGTTTAGACTAAGTTAGCTTTTGCTGCTTTGCCTTGTACTCGCGCGTGTCGGCTAGACCGCCCGAATACTTGTCTTCGGAACCCCATCGTTTTCTATTTTCGATTGAATCTTACTTCGTTATTTGCAATTGAGTTGCTGTTCATCTTGTTCTTGCTTGTTCTTCGATTGCTTGCAGGAACGAGAACCCTCGTGGTTAGGTTGATCGTGCGCCGACAAGGTCACGAACAATCTCTGGAGTTGGTGTATCGATCGCTAAGGCGCAACGTCCTTGGATGGTTGTAGTCGGGTCGTCAACGTCACCTCCTTCCCCAATCGAATCTACCACTCTCATCGAAAGATCGGGACCCCTAGTCCTATCATAAACTACCTTAAATGGACACATCTGCGTAGTGGAATGCACGGTCCGATTATAAGCGAATTCCACGTGTGGCAAACAATCCTCCCACTCGCGCAGATTCTTCTTGATCATGGTCCGGAGTAGCATCGAAAGTGTGCGGTTCACCACATCTGTTTGACCATCAGTTTGGGGATGACAAGTTGTGCTGAATAACAACTTCGTCCCAGTTTACCCCAAAGCGTCTTCCAAAAGTAGCTCATGAACTTCACGTCGCGATCCGACACAATAGTACGTGGCACGCCATGTAGCCTCACGATTTCCCTGAAAAACAAGTCAGCAATATGTGACGCATTGTCGCTCTTGTGGCACGGAATAAAGTGTGCCATTTTCAAAAAATGATCCACAATGACAAAAACAGAATCACTCCCCCTCTTAGTTCTAGGCAGCCCTAAAACAAAATTCATACTAATATCCTCCCATGGGGCATTGGGAACAGGTAAAGGGGTATACAAACCATGTGGATGCAACCTCGATTTCATTTTGTGGCAAGTAATGCATCGCTGCATATACCTCTCCACATCTCGCCTCATCTTAGGCCAATAAAAGGGATCGCTCAGCATAGACAACGTCTTCTCACATCCAAAATATCCCATCAATCCACCTGCATGTGATTCCTGTTGTAATAGCAAATGCACGGAGGATTCTGGAACGCATAATTTGTTAGTGCGAAACAAAAACCCATCGTGGATGTGAAATTTATCCCAGCCTTTTCCCTCTTTGCAACGTGCATAAGGGACAGAAAAATCACGGTCATGAGCATATAATCACGCACACTCGCTAAACCAGGAACGTGCACTCCTAATTGAGTTAAAAGCACACTTTTCCTAGAAAGAGCATCAGCTACCACATTTTCCTTTCCCTTCTTATATTTCACAATGTAAGGAAATGACTCAATGAATTCGACCCATTTGGCATGTCTACGGTTCAGGTTTGCTTGGCCCTTTAAATACTTCAAAGCCTCATGATCAGAATGAATAATAAACTCTTTAGGCCATAAATAGTGTTACCAAGTTTCTAACGCACGCACTAACGCATAAAGCTCTTTGTCATAGACCGGATAATTCAATTGAGCACCATTCAGTTTCTCACTAAAATAAGCTATCGGTCTACCCTCTTGCATTAAAACACTGTCAATAGCCAATCCACTAGCATCACACTCAATTTCAAAATTCTTAGTGAAATCAGGTAAAACAAGCAACGGTGCTTCAGTCAAGCATCTCTTAAGTTCAGCAAAAGCATTTTCTTGCGCTACCCCCCACACAAATTCAACACCCTTTTTAGTAAGTTCATTCAAAGGGGTAGCGACAGTGCTAAAATCCTTCATGAAACGCTGATAAAAACCAGCGAGACCATGAAAGCTCCTAATCTGACTTATGTTCACAGGAGTTTGCCAATTTTTAATCGCTTCAATTTTAGACTCATCTACTTCAACTCCCTGTGCAGAAACAACATAGCCCAAAAAGATGACACGATCTTTGCAAAAAGTGCACTTCTCTAAGTTACCAAATAACCTATTCTCACGCAAAACGTGTAGAACTTGTCTAAGATGGTCTATGTGTTCAGATTCAGTGCGACTGTAAATCAGAATATCATCAAAGTATACAACCACAAATTTACCAATAAAATGCCTTAAAACATGATTCATTAAGCGCATGAATGTACTAGGTGCATTAGTTAAATCAAAAGGCATGACTAACCACTCGTACAACCCAAATTTCATTTTAAAGGCTGTTTTCCACTCATCCCCTTCATGCATTCTAATTTGATGGTAACCACTGCGCAAATCTATCTTAGAGAAAATAACAACTCCACGCAATTCGTCTAGCATATCATCTAAGCGAGGTATAGGATGACGATATCGAATTGTGATATTATTAATCACTCGACAATCTACGCACATACGCCATGAACCATCTTTCTTAGGAACTAAAATAACAGGAACAACACAAGGGCTTAAGCTTTCACGGACATACCCTTTGGAGAGAAGCTCTTGTACTTGTTTCTGAATTTCCTTTGTCTCCTTAGGATTGGTGCGGTACAGTGGTCGGTTCGGCAGCGACGCTCCTGGAATCAAGTCGATCTTATGTTCTATCCCACGTATTGGTGGTAGCCCCGCTGGTACCTCCTCTGGAAAGACGTCGCTGAAATCGTGCAAAACAAAAACAACACCACCAGGAAGAGAAGTTATGTCGTTAGTCGAAAGCAATGCGTCTTTGTACAGCAGCAGGACGTGCACCAAATTAGGATCCTCGCTAAATTCTCTCATCTCTGATTTGGTGGCTAACATCACTAAATTCTTCTCTCCCTCATGTTTCTTGTTACTGCTCAGATGGTTCTCCCGCTCTTCTGCACTCTCAACGTGCATATCAATTTTCTGCATGGAGGAATTGACAATCTGTTGCGGTGTAAGAGGCTTCAAGATGACATCCATATTGTTCTATCAAAATGTATAATGATTTGTACGCCCATCGTGAACAGCGGAACGGTCATATTGCCATGGCCGTCCCAAGAGCAAGTGACACACCGTCATAGGCACAACATCGCAGTCCATAGTATCGGTGTACTTCCCAATAGAAAACGTCACACGCACCATATAGTTCACCTTCACTTCCTCTTTGTCGCTCAACCATTGCACATGATAAGGATGCGGATGTGGCAAATACTTCAAACCCAACTTATGACACATATCCTTGCTAGCCAGATTGTGACAACTCCTGCCATCAATGATCACCTTGCACACCTTACCCTTATCAAGATTTGTCCATGTCTGAAACAAATTGCACCATTGTTCGAGTGATCGCGATGGCATCACACTATGCACCTTGGGCATGCAAACAATGGAATACTGCTCAGTGTTAAAAAAACTCAGGATTGCACTCACATTGTTCTATGTCATCAGTGGGCAAGACTGCTTGTGCATTAGGTGACTCATCATCACTAGCTGAAACATAACTGCCATCCTATGTGATAAGCATAGTTCTGACATTTGGGCAGTCCCTCTGAAAATGGCCAACGCCCTTGCACTTGTGGCAAATAATGTCACGTGAACGGCCTGTTGACCCCATAGACGAGGTCGCACTAGCAACGGGCGCCATAGGTCGACGCACCGGTGATGGTGTACTCTCCAGCTTCTTACTTGCGGAACTGTTTATCGCCGAATTGCTTGCAGCCGAAGTTCTCCTGTTTGGTTGGTTGTTATATGGCTGTCCCGGACTGGATGAAGAACGTGACCGGGCAGCGAACCGTGCGTCTTCAATCACTTGTGTCTCGGCTTCACGAGCTTGGTGCAGCAACTCAATCATATCATTATAGGGATGGTGATTGACAATGCGTTTGACAGCATGATTCATGCCAGTAGAAATCTCGCCATGGTCTGTTCTTCATTCTCGCGGACATCTGCATGTATCATGATAGTCTCCATTTCTTTATGATATTCATCAATTGATTTCATACCTTGTCGCAGCCCCGTCAACTTCTCAAATAGTGAGCGCTTATAGTGGCGAGGAACAAAGCGTGCCCGCAAATGCTGCTTCATCTGCTCCCAGGTGATAATCGGCAACTCATGGCGCTCCATGCGCTTACGGATGAACTGCTCCCACCAATGTGTGGCATAATCATCCAAGCCATTGGACGCAAGCAACAGCTTCTTCTCATTGGAATAGTTGTTCATCCGAAACAACTTATCAACTTTCAGCTCCCAAGTGAGGTATTGTTCCACATCTGTACAACCTGAAAATATAGGAAGATTAAATTTGGGCTTAGCGACAAGATCCTCAGCGTCGTCGTGGCGAAGACGCTACATGTTGTTGCGATGGTGGCACTGTCGGTCATCGTAGTCGTCGACGGGAAAATCGTGATCCCGATGCTCGACCGCGTCAGCCCAGCTACGAGGTGCATGATGCACACCTCCTCCGTGGGACCCTGTGGTGCACCTCCACCCTGGCCACCGTTGCCTCGGCCAGGACCATGTGCCTGAGGGCGTGCCGCGGCCGCCATCCCGATGTTTGGCGGCACGGCCATGCGACGCGCCTGTCGCTGACGTCGCTCTTCATCCAGACGAATAGCGCGCTCCTCCTCGGTCTCATTGTGCAGAACGACCGAAGGGCCGTGCACACTTGTATGATCAGCTGGTGTACCCCCACGTAGATTGTGGTGTGCGAACATGGCACGCGGCTCTAGAAAGTTATTATTGATGGTCGTACGCAATTGTGTGACCTCCTCCCCGAGGGTGTTCAGTCCAGTCTGAACTTCCCCGAGCTCATTGCGCACACCATTGTCACCATCATGAAGTTATTTTTGTAGCATCTCACGCAACCGAGTGTACTCGGTCCACGTAACTGGCGCCTCCGGATTAGGTGGATCCTCCTCGTGACCTGACATGGGAACGACTCACAAACAAGAAACGAGGTTATATCCGGGTTAGTAAAACAAAAGCTCTCTCTATGCTTGCAACTCACTGTCCTGAAAACAAGACAAGCTTACTATTCCAAAGTAAATCAAGGACGGCAAATCGACAATTGTGACAGCGAACGACCTCAACCCGGTAATGTATGAGCGTAACCAAGAGCAAGGGAGTACACAAACGGGTATAGGTGGAGCTTGGACAGTTATGTGGATATCCTATGCAATCTGATATTAAAGGTATTATAAAGCTAAGTAATGATCCAAGCTAGAGTATTTTGCCTATGTGCTGATCAATTGGTTTAAGCTAAGTGTATGAACGCACATGCAACGATAAATGAGACTTAATGCAAACAAAGCAATGAGCTAGGGAGAATCAATCGAAAACAGAGATGAAACTAGCTTGTTTTGCACCAAGTACTAAGAGAGACGCTAGCCAATTGCAACTGAATATACGAGGGCACAAAATTGCTCTAAAAAAGGAGTTGGAAGCTCTATCTTCTCGTTTCTTTTGAACGGATCAAGAAACGCCTCAATCGGAGGTCGTATGCAAAAGTTACGTGTTTCTCTCTTTTCTTTTTTTATTATGCTGCGGCTCTTCCTAACTGCTGCTGCAAGTCTCACAAATCAGCAAGGTGTAATCAATTCTAATGAGCAGCCCTAATTGCATTGTCAACAGCTAGTCTCAAGATAAAAGGATATATGTGAAGCACAAAGACACCAAATGTGGTTCGGCCTGTTATGATGTAGTGACCGAAACAGAAGTTGGAACAATTGGACTCGGATTGTGTTTGAGCTAGAGGTCGATTCGGACTCTAGTCCCACCAAGGAGTTCGGATAAAGAAACACAATCCGACTCGGGTTGTGCTCTCAAGATGGCACACGGTAAAAGATGGAAGCTTTTTTGTTTGCTAATTGAGGGAATCAACCAGCAATTTTGTAGGGCAATGAGCTGCGTCATCACAATGAGCTGCGTTTCAACAATAGTGCTTCATGCTTAAAAAGATTTCTTAAGCTTACTTATTCATCCTTTAATGTACAATCATGTGCAAATAATCAGAGTAGCGCAGTTGAAGCATGGAAGGAACTAAAAATTTTCTCCCCCATATTTGAACAACTTAATTTAGTTTGGCCCATTAATGACTTGTCCATGTGCTTAGCAAAGTCGAGGACGACTTTTTCTCATGGGAGGGAGAATGATATGAAAGACAACATTGCAATGTATGCATTTGATAGCTGTTGTAGTATCAATTGGTTTCTGCAAAACAGTGAGAATGAGAATGACACAATAATTGATTCATACATATACCACGCATATGTGTTGTTCTTTTTGCTTACTACACCTCCAGGAAATAATAGTGTGAAAAACGGAAGGGGTGTAACTGACCAATACATATACCATGCATACACATTGTATTCTTTGTTTAGTACAATTTCAGGCTATCAAAAGCCGAAGACGGCTTTTCTTGAAGAAGGGGAGGATGATGCGGATACGCATATGATTAGCACTTTTCAATCAAATACATTATTTCACTGGAAAGAAGTATTGAGCCGCATTAAATATTGTCAGGTTAATTTGTTTCTTAATGAATTTCCTTCTATTCGTAGGAACAATATACTACCTTATGTCAAATTCTTGTTTATTATTAGGTTTGAATATTATGATGATTCCGGGGCCAAAGCAATGGAGAAGCACAAGGAGGGTGATCATATTTGCTACCAAAAACGAAAAGCTCAAAGCCTATGGGAATGGAAAGGAGGAAACCAAGCAGCCCATGTAGCTCATCAAGGAGGAAAGAAGCCCATGCAGTGGGAGAGCAAAAGGGAGGAGCCCAAGGACTTAAACCACAAGTTTTGGATAAGCTTTTCAAGCCAAATTCAGACTTCCCACGTGCTCAAACCAATTCAAACTCGGATTCAACTCAGGATTCAACTCGGATTCGGTTCGGGACAGCCTGGCAGGCAGTTACTAAAAAGGTCATAACTTTCACAAACGGAGTCCGATTCAGGTGTTCTTGTACTCGTTGGAAAGATAATTTCAAGGGCTACGCAATGGATCTAGTCCCACCTTCAAATTCGTAACGGATAAAAAGTTATGACCGAAACAATATGACGGGTGAAAACTGTAGTTTCCTTTTTGTGAGAGTTCGTATCTAAAACCATATAGGGTTGAGTTGTAATTGGTTTGTGGACCATATGGACGTCCCAAGGGGCTATATAAGCCTTGTAATGGCAGCCTTTAGGGCTCAGACCACGTTTGAGAAAAATCAATCTACTAAAGTTTGTTCGAGTTTAGCATGGCTGCCGATGTTCCATAGGGAATTAGGAGCGTTCTCTTCAATCAAGATCGTTCAGCCTTTCCGCTGGGAATTGGGTGAATGATAGATCTTCGCTTGGTGGTCGGCGAAATCAACACGAGTGTGTTTTGGCGGATTAAAGAGTGTTCGTCCCTTGCATTGGCATTGGAGGATCATTACGATTCATCAAGACTCCCGTGAGTATCCATCCTACGTCGAGATCGGGCGACCCCGTATCAGTAAACCTAGAATCTGATACCACATGATACGGGGAGGGGTCCCGATCTTCTCAGTGAGGAACCGTGGATAGTTGATGCGAAGTAGACGATGTCGCTAGTTGAACACTCGCGCCAATGCACGAACCCTCAACTCTTCGGAATACGCCCAAAACACACCGGATAATTGTTCGTCGCGAGACAACAAACGACGAACACCAAGTCCCCAATTCCCAATGGAACGACGGCTTGACCTTGAATTGCAGAATGAACAATGGATCGCCTAGTTCTCTCTCAAAGTCCTCGCATGAACTCTGGTGTTGAAAGAACAAGCAATAGCTATGTTTCAATCGTATGCATAAAATTGGTCTCCCCCTAAAGGCTGCCAATACAAGGCTTATATAGCCCCTTGGGACGTCCATATGGTCCTCAAACTAAGTACAACTCAACCCCTATGTGGTTTTGGATATGAACTCTCACAAAAAGGAAACTATATTTTTCACCCGTCATATTGTTTCAGACATAACTTTTTATCCGTGATTAACTTGAAGGTGAGACCAGATCCATTGTGCAGCCCTTGAAATTATCTTTCCAACGAGTACAAGAACACCTGAATCGGACTCTGTTTGTGAAAGTTATGGCCTTTTTAGTAATTGCCTATTAGGCTGTCCCGAACCGAATCTGAATTGAATCCTGAGTTGAATCCGAGTTTGAATTGGGTTGAGCACGTGGGAAGTCCGAATTTGGCTTGAAAATCTTATCCAAAACTTGTAGTTTAAGTCGTTGGACTCCTCCCTTTTGCTCTCCCAAGTCTTCACATGAGTCATACCTAAGAATACATAACATACTAGCATGAGGTAGTATTCCCAGTTCATCATCAATTAAAGGAAACTCCTTAAGAAACAAAAGCACCTATTTGTTTAAACGCTTAGCTCTTGCCCTCGTCATTGGGCCCTCTGGTTCTTGGTTATTCTCATGCATGCTTGGAGTGGAAGATGTTTTTGTAATGGGGATGTCCTCATCAGTATGTGCATAACTACCAATAGGAGAAGATGTATAAGTGTTAGGGATGCCCTCATCACTTCTCCACATGGTCTTTAAGGAAATGATATCTGACATCAATGTGCTTAGTTGTAGACTGCTGAACTGGGTTCTTAGTAATATTAATAGCACTAGAGTTATCACATAGAAGTGGCAGACTATCTAAAGCTAACCCATTATCTTAAACATCGAGGTTGATCCATATAATCTGAGAACAATAGCTAGCAACTACAACATATTCTGACATGGTAGTGGACTAAGCTACAAAAGATTATTTCCTAAAAGACCAAGAAATAGGAAAAGTGCCCAAGAATTGACAAGTACTAGAAGTACTCTTCCTATCAATCATACACCAAGAAAAAATAACATATGAAAACCCTTGAAGTGCAAGAGATGAAGAGCGAGAGTATCAAAGACCAAACTCAAGAGTGGAGTGCAAGTATCTGAAAGTGTACTTCACCGCTTGGTAGTAAGAGGCACAAGGAGAAGCCTGAAACCAAGTGCACATACCCACAGCAAAATGTATATTTATCCTCGAAGCTGTGAGATAGAACAATGATCCAATCATGCTCTTGTATTCCTTTTGATCCACGAGCTCACCATCTTCATCACGGTCAAGTATTGCAGTTGTTGCTATGAGTGTGGAACTGGCTTTCCGTCTCCCATACCAAACTTCTTCAATAGATCCTTCGTGTACTTCCCTTGGTGAAGGAATGTGCCTTCCTTGGTTTGTTTGATTTGCAAACCAAGAAAATATGTGAGCTCTCCCATCATGCTCATCTCAAATTTCTTGCTCATCATTTCTGAAAACTTGGGCATAGGAGTATGAGATGAGCCACTGAATATGATGTCATCTACGTAGATTTGCACTAAGAGGAAATCATTGCCGCATCTAAGGATGAACTATATCTTATCCACTTTTCCCATTTCAAAATGATTTTCTAGGAGAAGTTTCTTAAGACTATCATACCATGCTCTAGATGCTTGAGGCCATACAATGACTTAGACAATTTGTACACTTGGTTAGCAAATTTAGGATTTTTAAAATAGGGGGTTCCTTAACATAAACTTTTTTTTCTAAGAACCCATTCAAGAAATCACTTTTGACATCCATTTAGAACAGTTTAAAACCACTTGAGGCAGTAAATGCTAACATGAATCTAATTACCTCAAGTCTATCTACAAGGGCAAAAGTTTCTTCAAAATCAAAACTTTTATTTGAATGAAGCCCTATGCTACAAGGCGTGCCTTGTTTCTAACTACAGCCCCGTCCTTACTTTTCTCTATTTTTGAAAACACATTTAGTTCTAATTACATTATATTTATGAGGTGGTTGTACAAGCACCCAAACATTATTCCCATCAAAGTTCTCTAGTTCCTCATGCATAGCATTGATCCAAGAACTATCAGAAAGTGCATGGGTGACATCTCAAGGCTCAAAGGAGGCAATATATCAGAATGTATGTAAAGATCAGAAAGATGTGATCTCAAGTGAGACTCGCTCATGAAGATTGCTGATCATTTACTCAAAAGGATGCATCCGAGAAATATGTCAAAGTGGTTCTAAAGGAGGTACAAAATTGACCTGTACCTCATGAGTTATGGAGGTAGGAGCAGAGCCACATGGTGTAGAAATAGTAGGAGCTGGATGATTAGCATGAGATGAAGTAGTGGAAGTAGGCACCTTAGCTAGCTGGGACGGTGAAGGGATAGGAACGAGATCCTCATCCTCACCATCAAAATCCTACTAAACAAAGATGTTCCTAGAGTCAACCTATGTACCTATAATGTCATGTCTATTATCAGTACTAGCCTCATCAATAATAACATAACAAGACTCCATGATTTTGTTAGTATCCAGGTTAAGCACCCTATACCCTTGAGAATAGCAAGATATCCCAAAAAGATCCCATCTGAGGTAAGTGACTCAAGACTTACCAAAGTTTCCATGCTTGAAAATGAAACACTTGCAGCCAAAGACTCTAAGATGAGACGCACTAGGCTTATGACCAAATTTCAACTCATATGATGTCTTGCCTAGGGATGATCTAAGAAATACTCTATTTAATACATGACATGCATTAGCTATTGCATCAACCCAAAACCACCTAGAGTGCTATGCTCATGTAGCATGGTCTTGGCCATCTCAACTAAGATTGTATTCTTCTTTTCAACTACCCTATTTTATTGAGGAACAGTGTAGATTATAATTGGTGCTCTATCCCTCTCTTAGCATAAAAGGAAGCAAAAGAAGAATTCTTGAACTCAGTCTCATTGTCACTATGAATAGCTCTCAAAGGACTTGGAGGGTCTACACTCAAGCACCAACCTAGCTCTAGAAAGTGACTAAAGGCCTTATCTTGAGATGCAAGGAAGTAAACCCAAGAGTACCTAGAGTAGTAATCAACCATCACTAGCACATACCATTTACCTCCAACAGACTGAACTCTAGATGGCCTACAGTATCCATATACAAGAGCTGTCCTGGACCATCAGCCATAACCATGGATAGAGGTAGGTGTGGTGTAGCAACCATCTTACTATGCCTACAAGGTGCACACACTATATCTTCACTACCCTTGAGCTTAGACAACCCATGAATGAGATCCATCCCACTACTTCGTGTCAAATGATCAAAGCCTAAGTGTCCTAAAGTCTTAATTCTTTGCATTTGCTTATCAACTTTTACCCTAAATGCCTCATGCATATCATCTAGGCCTTGACCAATTTCATCACAAAATGCATATGAAATTGAACCAATTGGATCAAACTTCTTAAAAGCATTCTTAGTAGCAAGTTTTCTTTAGCACATTTGTCTTGCAAAGTTTTAGTAAGTGCCTCTAATTCAGTTGTGAGCTTAGGATAATTCTTGCTAGAGTCTTCATTACAATCAAGCATGGCACAAGTAAGTTCATCTAACTTCTTAAAGGCACTAGCAAGCTTCATTTCAAGCAAAGGACATTGAGAGCAAGATTTAGCTTGTGCATCTGTGTGCCCGGCAAACAAGATCTGCACAAGAATTCAGTTTTTGTACCTCATTCTTAGCAGGTTTCAACTGATCAGCTTGTGAGGAATGAACCAAGAGCTCAGAAAGATAAGTAGTTTTAAACTTGGCTAGATCGTCCTTAGTGACCATGTGATGTGACCACGCCACAAACACATACGACAATACCGCCCAATATCAAGATTGAACTAAAGGTGAATTCGTTTCTTCCGCCTTCATATGTTACTAAGAATAGACCGCTACCTAATGCAAGTGATTTAATTGTGCTTAGGAACTTGGGAAAGGATAAAGGAAAGGGACATGGAGTCCTGGACATGCATGGAAGGAATAATGGAGGTCACCACGTCACTTTGGGACCAAGTCAAGCACGAATTCGAGTTGGACACGTTTTGGAATCAGACTCGGACTGCTGTGATGGTACCAAGTTCAAACGGGCATAACTTCCTCATACGGACTCCGTTTGGGACGTTCTTGTACTTCATGGAAAGCTTATGAAGTCTACTTTCCAACGGATCCAACCTCATCTTCAAATTCTGTCCGAGCCGGTCGCAATCGTCAAAAGAGTCCACGTTGGTCACGTACTGGAATCGGATTCGGACTGCTACAATGGTGCAAGTTTAAACGGACATAACTTCCTCATACGGACTCCGTTTGGGACGTTCTTGTACTTCATGGAAAGCTTATCAAGTCTACTTTCCAATGGATCCAACCTCATCTTCAAATTCCATCCGAGCCGGCCGGAATCATCAAAATAATTCACGTAGCTTTCTGAGTCCGAGTCAAAAGGGTGCTGCGCCACCTCCACTTGGGCCCATGGGCCTTGTAACCCTAGGGTGTACCCTTTGGGACGCCTCCCCTGGTTGTTTTCACTATATAGGAGCCGCCGCCTCCGTTTCTAGGACTTAGGTTTTGTTTAGATCAGTTTAGCCCTTGTGCAAACTCCACGTTCTCTTGTGTCGGCTAGACCAACAGATTCGTGTTACAGAACCTCAACTATCCTTATGCGACTTTTATATCTAGCAAGTTTCAGGTTGCTCACTATCCTTGTTCTTGCGTGTTCTTCGGTTGCATGCAGGAATAGACCTTCGTGGTCAGGTCAACCGTGTTCTTGCACGGTTGATAACATCTTGGGGTTGGTTCAGCGATTGCTAAGGCACACGTGGACGTCTCGCACGGTTGTAGTCGGATCGCAAGAGTCATCTCCACGAAATCGATAGTTATCATCCTATCGGAAGATCGGGACCCCATCGCCTCATCAGTTGGTATCGAGCCAGGTTGACCGGTAGGAATTTCTTGTATCCCTAGTTAGTAGATTGGTTTTATTTCCTATAGTCCAGAAAAATTGCCCCACAAAAAGAGTTAATTCCGTTGTCCAAACCCTGTTGCGCCTTTCAATCTATTAGTTTTGGTTTGCTAAATTGAGTTTGTGTCCGTCTTAGCATTGTCTTGTTGCTGGTCATATATTTGGTTCCATAAAACTCCCAAAAATCCCCACGTCCAAAACCATAAAAACACATCAAACCCTAATTTTCAATTTCGGCCAGAAGACTCTCTCTTGTGCAGCCGCCACCAAAAACGCCATATCTTTTGTTTCCGATATTTTTTTTGAGTGAGACCACCGCCACTAGATCCATAACTTCCTTATATAACTGCCCCTAAAATTTCGCTTCATTCCATTAGGGCAGTTAAAAGATATCTGCGGTGCAAGTTGACCCAAATTTCCGGACTGAATCTGTAACAGTCTGCGCTTGTGATTTTTGTGCGATTTTATCTGTCGGTTTCTAGAACTTGGCCGGGACCCCATCGCCTCATCAGTTGGTATCAGAGCTTCAGTTGACCGGTAGGAATTTCTTGTATCCCTAGTTAGTAGATTGGTTTTTATTTCCTATAGTCCAGAAAAATTGCCCCACAAAAAGAGTTAATTCCGTTGTCCAAACCCTGTGCGCCTTTCAATCTATTAGTTTTGGTTTGCTAAATTGAGTTTGTGTCCGTCTTAGCATTGTCTTGTTGCTGGTCATATATTTGGTTCCATAAAACTCCCAAAAAAATCCCCACGTCCAAAACCATAAAAAAACACATCAAACCCTAATTTTCAATTTCGGCCAGAAGACTCTCTCTTGTGCAGCCGCCACCAAAAACGCCATATCTTTTGTTTCCGATATTTTTTTGAGTGAGACCACCGCCACTAGATCCATAACTTCCTTATATAACTGCCCTAAAATTTCGCTTCATTCCATTAGGGCAGTTAAAAGATATCTGCGGTGCAAATTGACCCAAATTTCCGGACTGAATCTGTAACAGTCTGCGCTTGTGATTTTTGTGCGATTTTATCTGTCGGTTTCTAGAACTTGGCCCCAAAACAAAAGTTGTAGAAAAAGCCGTCAGAAAACAGAGAAAAAAAGAATCATTGAAAAAAAGGCAACTGACAAAAAGTTACGGTCAAAATACCGACGTGCTGTCCAGTGGACAGAAATCTCCAGATTTCAAGTTTTGGGTCAATCCTTGTGCTCTTCAATTCCAGATTGCATTCGATTGAATTATCTTGCATTTACCACTCCTATACATTACCATACACATATTTTAGCCTTCTTCCATCCTTGGTTGATCAGCAACATAGGCTAAGTGCTAGATACGAACTATAATTCAATTCTGTGCAATTTCTGAAATTAATTGATTGTTTTCCTTTGCTACAAAATACATAGACTATCCAAGCTCCACTTTTCTACTAACCGAACAGGTCTCGCTGTACCTTGCAATCGCTTTACTCATCACTTGAGTTAGATTTATCACGAACCAGCCACCGGTTGCACCACCTGTTTGCTTTGGTAAGAACTCGTAAGAATTTGGTAAGAGCTTGAGAGATGTGTGACTTGATATGAGCCTCCATATCCTAGTAGTTGATAGGAACATTTACTTGTGATTTGTTTCCTTGTTTTCTACTAACAATGACAGGCTTGAGAAAATTGGTAGATTATGATGTCATCGCGGGCAGATTTGAACTCGAAGGGAAACAATTACCAGTATATATCTTGCCACTCACCGCTGAGAGTACGTCGTCGGACTACTTCTTGTGGGTTACTATGATGGATAGCTACTTTGAAAGACAAGATCTTGATCCTTATGAGAAGATGAGCATGGCAAGGACGGCGCTGATTGGTGATGTTCAACATTGGTGGTCAAATCTCGAGTTTCATTATATATACACATGGGAGGAGATGAAAAAGAAATTGCGACATCGTTTTGTACCTCCAGCACCCAAGGTCACAAGCGAGGTGCAACCTGAGGTAACTGAAAATGTTGATATTGTTTTGGTTCCTACTCCATCTACAGATACCACCGAGATACTTGAAGAGGTGAAGGATGATCTAGTGCATCCTATGCCATTAGAGGAGAAGTTTGAGGTACCTACAGTATCTGATGAGGACGATAAAAGCAAAGGTACTGATTTGGTGCTACAACAAGACATAGGGCAACCTTGTGAGTATATACCTGCTGTAGTGCAATCTTTTGATATTCCTTGTGTTGACTTGGACGAACCATGTGCTGATCTAAATTCTCATAATTTTGTACATGTCGAATTAATTACACATAAGGAAGTATTTGATAGAATATCCCCTGTTGATGCATTGTGCTGTATCATGCTTAATGAGGCCGTTAGTTTGGATTGTGCTATGGAAAAAGTTTCTGAACTTGCATGTTCGAAATTCTTGTTTAGCGCCTACACCCTGGGTATAAGTTTAATTTGATTGGAGATTATGGTGTAGACAATCAATTTTTGTATATCGAATATGCATAACTTGTGATCACATGGATGAATTGAAGCTTGCTGTTTTAGACAACAATTCTTGTGTGTTGAATCTTGTTCAATATGAGAGGAAGTAAAATTTAGTATGCATCCAATGCCTATATGTTCATCTCTTTTGCATCATCTAGTATGGACAATCTGAATAAAGATGATGAATTATGGAAGAACACACAAATCTCTTCACCCTTGCTGGATAAATTTGCTATTGCTCCATTGGGATATGATTATATGGATGAACTATGCTTAATTCCAAAAGTTGTTGCTTTGCCCATATGTGCCACCACTTCAAGTTTACAACTTCAGATATTTCAATTGCATAAATGCTTCACTTACATTTGCAAATCTAGTTGCAATAATTGTTGTGTGAGAAATTTTAATTTGGTCATTGACATATATGATTACTTTTGGGTTAATAATACAATGAGCTTTTATGATTCCTGCTGTGTTATAGCATTAATTGTGCAACAACGAAGAACCGTTAAAATGGATGACATATACATATACCATGCATACACCTTGGCTTCTTTGTTACCATACTTTCAGTTTATCAAAAGCCGAGGACGGCTTTGTTTTCAAGAAGGGAGGATGATGAGGACATGACCCTATGGATACAACCATATTTGCTATGCTTGTTGTCCTAATTACAAGAGTTCCTACGCATCGCTTAAATTATAAGGTGAGCTCGTTTCAAAGAGGTTTCACTTTGTTTGACAAAGAACTTATGATATTGCATAATGAGAGTTTGTTGCGTTTGTTATTATGTACCGACATTTATGATGAAGATCATGCAATACGTGAGGCTACACATATGCTAAAACCGAGGACGGTTTTCTATCAAGAAGGGGAGGATGATGTGACCACGCCACAAACACATACGACAATACCGCCCAATATCAAGATTGAACTAAAGGTGAATTCGTTTCTTCCGCCTTCATATGTTACTAAGAATAGACCGCTACCTAATGCAAGTGATTTAATTGTGCTTAGGAACTTGGGAAAGGATAAAGGAAAGGGACATGGAGTCCTGGACATGCATGGAAGGAATAATGGAGGTCACCACGTCACTTTGGGACCAAGTCAAGCACGAATTCGAGTTGGACACGTTTTGGAATCAGACTCGGACTGCTGTGATGGTACCAAGTTCAAACGGGCATAACTTCCTCATACGGACTCCGTTTGGGACGTTCTTGTACTTCATGGAAAGCTTATGAAGTCTACTTTCCAACGGATCCAACCTCATCTTCAAATTCTGTCCGAGCCGGTCGCAATCGTCAAAAGAGTCCACGTTGGTCACGTACTGGAATCGGATTCGGACTGCTGCAATGGTGCAAGTTTAAACGGACATAACTTCCTCATACGGACTCCGTTTGGGACGTTCTTGTACTTCATGGAAAGCTTATCAAGTCTACTTTCCAATGGATCCAACCTCATCTTCAAATTCCATCCGAGCCGGCCGGAATCATCAAAATAATTCACGTAGCTTTCTGAGTCCGAGTCAAAGGGTGCTGCGCCACCTCCACTTGGGCCCATGGGCCTTGTAACCCTAGGGTGTACCCTTTGGGACGCCTCCTGGTTGTTTTCACTATATAGGAGCCGCCTCCGTTTCTAGGACTTAGGTTTTGTTTAGATCAGTTTAGCCCTTGTGCAAACTCCACGTTCTCTTGTGTCGGCTAGACCAACAGATTCGTGTTACAGAACCTCAACTATCCTTATGCGACTTTTATATCTAGCAAGTTTCAGGTTGCTCACTATCCTTGTTCTTGCGTGTTCTTCGGTTGCATGCAGGAATAGACCTTCGTGGTCAGGTCAACCGTGTTCTTGGCACGGTTGATAACATCTTGGGGTTGGTTCAGCGATTGCTAAGGCGCACGTGACGTCTCGTACGGTTGTAGTCGGATCGCAAGAGTCATCTCCACCGAAATCGATAGTTATCATCCTATCGGAAGATCGGGACCCCATCGCCTCATCACCATGAGTCCCTGAATGATACCGGAATGAAGAGTAGTGCCAATAGTGAAGCAAGACTTAATCTTATCAATTTCATCCCTAGCATTTCTAAGTTGTTCAATAACAGATGAATGAGCATTCCTAAGCTTATCCAAATTAGTTTGCAACACAAGACAAGCATAACAAGAATTGTCATCAAGAATGAAAGGTTCCTTATTAAGACTCTCAACCATGCATTCCAAGTTTTGATTCTTCTTAATGCATTTGGGAGCATTCCTAGTTATCACAATAGCACGAGCCACATCACCATAGGAAAGCGTTACCTCACTGGGATCGCTGTAGAGATCATCATCACTGGCACTGGCCTCATGAGCTATGAAGCACATTTTAATGAAGTCCTTGATCTTGGTCTTGGCTCACAATTCATCCACTTTATCCTTGCTGTTCAAGTCGACATCACTCAAGTCTATCGCCTCGAGAGCTAGGAGGCCCTTGTGGTGTAACACCCTAAATTATTTTGTTTCATCCAATGTCGTGTGGAGCTAACTCTCTAGCTACCCTCACCATATTCTTCTCCGTGGCTACCCCTCCTTCCCTCCTCTCCCCTTTATAAAGCTACACTTTTTCCCCTCCCCTCTCCAAGCCGCCCCTCCCCCTTCCCCTCATAGCCGCCTCCCCCCTCTCCTTCCTCGGACAGCCACCCCTCACCTTGCTGTGGTAGCTAGGGATTGCAGAGGATTGATCAAGGTGACTCGGTGAAATAAGAGTTGATCTGAATTCATAAGTTAAATAGTTTTCTCAGATTTAGGGAAATTTGGGGCTGATGCTTGTGAATTAAATTAGAATTTTTCCGTGTAGATTTTGGGGTTACGATAGAAACAAAAGTAGTAGATCTCTGTTTGATCTTTTTTTAGAGTAATCAAACACATTATTGGGATAAACGGTTGAAAAGCTATGGCTATTAGAATTTTTCTATGTGAATTTAGGCTGATTCTGGTAGTAGTCATTGAAATTTATGTGAATTTTTTGGGCATATTTGTAGTAGTAAGGATTGTCAGATTTGGAGTTGTAGATCAGGAGTTATGAATTTAGGATGGTACCTGGTCTATTTTGGACATAACAGAGTTCATGAAGGAAAACTGGGTTGTAGATGCTAGAATTTCAAAAAGATGATGTTGAAGAAAAGTTTGGAAATTTTGTGTAGATTCTAAAACATATATCTTTTACTATGTTGGGTTCATGAAACTAGAGTTATGGCTATTTGAATAGCAGTGCTAGGGTAAAGGCTACTGTTTGGAAGAGGGTCGTTTCGGGTGGCGATTAGGAGTGGTGTTTGTTTATTTGTTTTGTATGTTGTACTCCTCTTGAATTTTTTAAATGTGCTTTAGGAATGCTCAGGTGGTGGTGTGAATCTGGGGGCAGGACCATCTACCTGTCATCCTTCGTCACACAATTGAGGCAAGTGCAAGTAGTCAGTAACAAATGAGGAGAATAATTATGCCTTGTAGTATTATGCTTATAAATATTTATTCATGTTTTTGCTGTTGGTTATGATACATGTTCATGTTGGTAAATGTAACATCCCAAAATTCGGATGTTTAGAAATATGAAATTTTCAAAACTTTTCTTGCATTTTGTGGGCATTCAAATTTCTTCTGAACATTTTTGTGGAAATCTTTTGAGTTTTTGGGGGCATGCAAAATAATATATTGAGAAATAATATCTGTTGTGGGGGTGGCCCAACCCCCCGTGACTGGACCTTGCAACTGGCCTAATATGTAATAGACCCAATAGTGTAGAGGAATATACCAATGTAAATAAACCAATGTACCCTCATCCTTTGTAAGGACTAAGGGGTATGTATATAAACCCCAAGAGGGGCAGGAAGAGGGCGATCCTCTCATGATTACTCACCAACTCTCCCTGTGCTAGCTCTCTTCTCCTTCCACTAGTTCTCTTCTTTACTGTTTCGCCAGTAGCTACAACAGATGACGCCATCCGTGGGGACGACTAGAAGTTATGTATGGAAGAGATTTCTCTAGCATTTCATGGTATCTGTACCATCTGGCGGACCATCAACGATAGATAAGTAGCTTGCTCGCTAAAAATTTAACCATCCTGATTATGGAGGTGTATGGGCTTTGCCTGTATACTTCGCTATGTTTTGTAGATGGTGTATTAAATAGATCTAGTCGAATCGCTCATTTCTATATTACTGCTATCTCTGCTCTACTTGGGGTGTTCATGCAGGGAAGTGCTACATCTGTGCCATGACTGGGAGGAACTCAATGGTGCGGTTCTGCTTCAGCTAACTTGGCTCTCGTGCCATAGCGTCTCCGGCCTGCGCCAACGCCTCTGGCCTCCAGAACAAGATCTCGGGCCCCTGCGTCGGCAAGCTTCGATTACTGCCTCGTCCGCCTCACCTCATCCTGATGAGGACACGACCCCTAGGATACAACCATATTTGCTATGCTTGTTGTTCCAATTACAAGAGCTCCAACGCATCACTTAAATTATAAGGTGAGCTCGTTTCAAAAAGGTTTTACTTTGTGTGATAAAGAACGTATGATATTACATAATGAGAGTTTGTTGCGTTTGTTATTATGTACCGAGATTTATGATGAAGATCATGCAATACGTGAGGCTACACATATGCTAAAACCGAGGACGGTTTTCTATCAAGAAGGGGAGGATGATGTGACCACGCCACAAACACATACGACAATCGCGCCCAATATCAAGATTGAACTAAAGGTGAATTCGTTTCTTCAGCCTTCATATGTTACTGAGAATAGACCGCTACCTAATACAAGTGATTTAATTGTGCTTAGGAATTTGGGAAAGGATGAAGGAAAGGGACATGGAGTCCTGGACATGCATGGAAGGAATAATGGAGGTCACCACGTCACTTTGAGACCAAGTCAAGCACGAATTCGAGTTGGACACGTTTTGGAATCAGACTCGGACTGCTGCAATGGTGCAAGTTTAAACGGACGTAACTTTCTCATACGGACTCCGTTTGAGACGTTCTTGGACTTGATGGAAAGCTTATCAAGTCTACTTTCTAAAGGATTCAACCCCATCTTCAAATTCTATCCGAGACAGCCGCAATCATCAAAAGAGTCCGTATTGGTCACGTACTGGAATCAGATTCGGACTGCTGCAATGGTGCAAGTTGAAACGAACGTAACTTTCTCATACCGACTCCGTTTGGGACGTTCCTGTACTTCATGGAAAGCTTATGAAGTCTACTTTCCAACGGATCCAACCTCATCTTCAAATTCCATCCGAGCCGGCAGCAATCATCAAAACAATCCACGTTGGTTTTTGAGTCCGAGTCAAAAGGGTGCTGCGCCACCACCAATTGGGCCCATGGGCCTTGTAACCCTAGAGCATGCACTTTGGACGCCCCTCCTGGTTGTTCTCCCTATAAAGGAGCCGCCGCCTACGTTGCTAGGACTTGGATTTTGTTGAGTTTAGGTTTAGCTATTATGCAAACTTCTGTTCTTCAGTTGTGTCGGACGACCACCTGTCAAGACTACCTTCGGAATCCCACCTCGCCAAATCGATAGTTATTCATCCTATCGGAAGATCGGGACCCCATCGCCTCGTCACATCCTGAGCAAGATCCAGATCCTTCCTTTCAGAGCTCGGCGGCGTTGTCGACGCACCCCTGCCACGAGCATGCCCGCTTGAGCACAAGCCCACGTCTGCCGCTCCGGCGGTGGCAGCGCTGGGCGAGGGCGTGGTAGCTCTGGTCTCGCGATGCCACGACGACAGCCGACTGCAGGGAAAGAAGCATACGGGATTCAGCTAGCAATGAATCCTTACGACCACCAGCAGCATCATCTCCACGCCCGTCTTCGCACCTCCGCTTGCCTCCACGTTGCCGATGGCGGGCCTTCGCACATCCTCGGCGAGGTCTACTTCGCGCGAGCCTCCGCAGCTGCCTCTGTTCGGCGGAACCTCCGCCCTGGCCTCCGACCGTGCAGTGCCTCGGCGGTGTGGTGGCGTTCGTCGGCAAGCTTGCCGACGATGGGTTCGGACGGGTGCTCGCAGCCATCCTCCACGACAACGGCGTCCACGACGCATGCATGAAGTATCCATCCTGCATGAGCCTTACGTATCCATTCCTCATGACGCATACGTATTGAAGTATCCATGCATGCATGAGCCCTATGGATCCATTCTTCATGATGCATAAATGAAGCATCCATCCATGCATGAAATATCCATCCGAAGTAGGCTCGTGGAGCTGCATGCAAGAACTTCTTTCTCTCTCTCTACGGCGCTCCGCGATGGCCTCCTGGGCCTCTCCACCCAGCAGGTGCGCGACTTGAGCCGGCGACCGCGGGCGATGGCGCTGCGGTGCGCATCTGTCAAGGAAGACCGGCTCCAGCCTCTGCTCGGAGCCTCCGCCGGGACTTCACCAACGCGGAGCGTGGAGCGGAGGCATGGACTGCTTCGGAGAAGACCTTCCCGGGACCTCACCGACGAGCGCCGGCGCGAAGCAGCATCCTATGCTCGCACGGCCGAAGCGCGGAAGGTCGATGGCGGCAAGACACAGAGGCAGAGCCAGATGCACGTGCATGAGCCAGGCAAGCACTACAGCATGATGGCTAGACTGGCTTTAAGTCACCCGTGGTACGAGCCTCCGGCAAGGAAGTTGTGCTTTTCCTAATGCCGAGCAACCTCATCGCCTTGTGGGTGCTAGCCACGCTATCCCACATCTCGCAGGTGGCGTACGTGTTCGCCAGCACGATGTACTTGCTGGCGTTCCCTGGCTGCAGTCGGAAGAAGCGCCGCACGGCGAGCTCGACGAACCCCAAGTCACCGTGCTTCCTGCAGGCGCCCAACACGGTCGCCTCGGGGCATTCGCAATCGCCATGCAATCTACGTGAACTCGCAGCACATGCATGCATTGGATAAATGAGCACTAGTTAACCCTACATGCATGCGTAACTAGCTCCGTGACCCCTCACTCCTTTATATCCAGCCGCCACCCCCACCATTAGGGTTGGGTTTTGCTTAGATTAATTCTGTCTTTGAACAGTTTTGCCGTTCATCGATTTGTGAGACCCCAACTTCGAGTGCTACATCAATACATCCGCAATTCAGTTGTGTTCTTCCTTGTTCTTGCTTGTGTTCTTCGATTCGCAGGCGAGGATTAGCCTTCTTGGCGAGGTCAACCTGGGCGCGCACGGTTGATAACCTGAGGAGACGTGGTGCTGCGATTGCGGGGTTCGGAACGTGTCGTTCGGAAGCCGGATCGATTTGTGTCGCGCCTCCACCAAATCGAACATATCCAGAACCTGTTGGAAGATCGGGACCCCGTTTCTATCAAGTGGTAATCAGAGCTTCGGGTGTTCCTTCAGGTTCGAGTTTACCCTACCTTTGTTGTTTTCGTTTCATCCTAGAGTCCAAGAAAAGCCCTACAAAAAAATTTGTAGTCATAGGTTGTTTCCTGTCCCAGATCTTGTTTAGCCTTTTGCACAATTTAATTTCAGAGTCTGTAGTGTTGAGTTTGTGTCCTTAGTCGAGTTGTGTTGCTAGTTTAGATTGTGTTTTGTTTCAGGTTATCTTGCTTCTGCTACCTCTCATACAAACCCTAGCCGTCATCCATCGCGTATTCCACCCTCTGTTTTTGTTTTTCCCACCCATATTCCGCCCTCTGTTTGAGTCTTCCTTCGCATCTCGTGATCACACAGCACCATCCCCCACCTTTTCCCGAGCTTCCGCCACCAATTTCCTCCACCCGATTTCGTTTCGGCCTCCACAGAAACCATAACTGGGAGCCCCTTCTTCAAACGGCCATAACTTTCGCATACGGACTCGAAATCAGGCGATTTTTTTTGAAATTGGGTGAAATTAAATTTTGCATCCGATACTCCCCCACTTTGTTGGGTTCGGCGATTTTATTTTCCCCAAATTCGGTCTGGAATGTGCAGTACTCGAGCTCCGAAATTGAATCACCGAATTTACAGCACATTCATTATTTTCTGTAGGCCACACCTTACATCAGATTGAGTTGAAACTTTGTGTGGTTCCTATTTCTGTGCTCTACTCTGTGAAAAAAAATAAAATAAAAAAGACACAAAAAAGAAAATTTTCGGCTTAGTAGAGAAGAGAGAGAGTGCTATCCGTGGCCAAGAAAAAAGGAAAAAAAAGAGAAAAACCTGACAGAGCACAGTTTTAGGTGACAGAGCTTCATTTGTTTTGTGCTTATGCTGATTTAAGTTTCTCATTCCTTGGCCATCTTTGTTGCTGTCTTCGCTTACTTTCTGGCCGTGATTCCTTGTTCATCATATCCTAACACTGATATAGGACACATTTAGGCCAGCAACTAGGACCAGTGCTTTGGAAATTTATTCAGCATTACTATCTGTTATTGATTTGTGTTCAACTGACATATTTGGTCTTCCAAGCTCCATATATCTACTTCTAGATAGCTTGCAATCGTACCCACGCTCGACATGGTTTCACGAACCAGCCACCAGTTGTACCACCTGCTGCTTTGGTAAGAACACTTGTAAGAACTTGGTAAGCCACTTCCTTTGCGAGTTCCCACTGCCCTTCATTTGTAGTTGATAGGGATAATCCTTTTGTTTTCCCTGTGTTTCCACTAACCATGGCAGGAGACGAAGGAGACGGGACACCGGACGATTTCAACGAGTGTGTTAGTCACGGCCAGCTACAAGCTGCGCTCGACAAACAAAATGCTTCACTCAGCGCAAGACTGGACACCATCGCCGCCGCCATTGCCCAGTTGAACACCACGGAAGGCATTGAGCGGGTGGAGCGGCGGATGGCTGACCTCACTGGTCGGATGGACACATTGGAGGCACGCCTGCCACCTGTCAATGACGGCCATCATCATGATGAGGACACAGTGTATGATGTGGATGGCAACATTGATTAGCAGGCGACACAAGATGCACGACTACGTCAGCGTCTTCAGCGAAACCGACGTGGTATGGAAGGTAATAACTAGCACCGTCATGGTAACGACGACCCTATTGCTAAAGTCAAGTTTACCATTCCATCTTTTCTGGTCTTTATGATGCTGAAATATATCTTGATTGGGAGATGACGGTAGAGCAGAAATTTAATTCTCACTTGGTTCCTGAACAATATAGAGTTAGACAAGCTACTAGTGAGTTTAAGGACTTTGCTATTATCTGGTGGAATGAACTGGGTACCATGCGTGTACAACCTGATACATGGGAGCGGTCAAAAAAAGCTATGCGTAATCGTTTTGTTCCTCCCTCATATAAACGTGATTTGAGAAAAAAATTGCAGCGCTTAGAACAAGGTGATAGTTCTGTTCAGGACTATTATGCTGAGCTTCAAAAGGGTATGGTGCGTTGTGGGGTTGTTGAGGAAACGGAGGATAAGATTTGTCGTTTCTACGGGGGGTTACGGTGTGAAATTCAGGACATTGTTGATTATAAAGAGTTTACTACTGTCAACCAGTTGTTCCAGCTTGCTATGCTTGTAGAAAAAGAATTGCAGGGACGCAAGGAATCAGCGAAGGCAAGCACCGGACGACCATTCTACACGCCGCGCACGACTACATCGACGGGACTGCCCAAGTCTTCTTCGAGTTTTCGTTCTCCTCCACCACCTGCAGCAGCGCACCGAAGCCACCCTCCACGACACGCTTTGCAGATTCTGCAAAAAAATCTTTGCAGGTTCCAACCAAGAGTTCTTCTTCTGTGGCTTCAACGGACCGCTCCTCCAACATTCAGTGCCACCGCTGCCATGGGCTTGGTCATGTGCAGAAGAATTGCCCTAGCCAACGGGCATACATCGCCACAGAAGATGGAGGCTACATCAGCACTTCGGATGTCGAGGAGGATGATGATGTTGCTGCTGCCTCGGACGACAATGGCGGTGGTGATGACAACCTGGTCCTTGGTGGGGCGTCCACAGCGACGCTACGGAGCATCATTGTGCAGCGAGTCCTCAGCACACAGGTACAACAAACCGATAAGCTTCAACGCCATAATTTGTTTCAGACTTTTTTCGCAATCAAGAACCGGCGCGCATGTGTCATCATTGATGGAGGAAGCTACAACAACTTGGTGAGTTCTGATATGGTCAAGAAGCTTGGCTTGACCACGCGACCGCATCCACATCCATACCATATTCAGTGGTTAAATGACTGTGGAAAAGCTAAGGTAACACAAACATGCCGAGTCCATTTTTCCATTGGTGGTTATGCTGATCATGTTGATTGTGATGTGGTTCCCATGCAAGCATGCTCTCTTTTATTGGGTCGACCTTGGGGATTTGATAATGATGCTTTACACCATGGTAGTAGTAACAAATACACTTTTATGCATAAGGGAAAGAAAGCTACTTTACTGCCTTTGACCCCAGCTGAAATTATAGAGGCCGATAGGGAGAGAGCTGCTGCTGCTAATGATACAAAGGAACATGATAGATCTGAAAAACAGCAAGTAATCCATTTGAAAAATTCTGTTATGCTTGCCACAAAATTAGACCTTGCTGAAATTGATGATGTTAATGAGACATGTTATGCTTTTGTGTGCAAGGATGCTTTATTTTCTCTTGATAATATGCCTTGCACTTTGCCTGCTCCTGTCACTAACCTTTTGCAGGAGTTTAGAGATGTTTTCCCTGATGAGATACCTCCAGGACTTCCACCCATTCGAGGGATTGAGCACCAGATTGACTTGATTCCTGGAGCGAGTTTGCCAAACCGTGCGGCGTACAGGACCAATCCCGAAGAGACTAAGGAGATTCAGCGACAAGTCCAAGACCTTTTGGACCGTGGGTATGTACGTGAGAGCCTTAGTCCTTGTGCTGTTCCTGTTCTTTTGGTTCCCAAAAAAGATGGTTCTTGCCGTATGCGTGTAGATTGTAGAGCCATTAACAACATTACTATAAGGTATCGTCATCCTATTCCTAGGCTAGACGACATGCTTGATGAGTTGTGTGGTGCTGTAATTTTCACAAAGATTGACTTGCGTAGTGGATACCACCAAATAAGAATGAAACTTGGCGATGAATGGAAAACTGCATTTAAAACTAAGTTCGGCTTGTATGAGTGGTTAGTCATGCCTTTTGGTTTAACTAATGCACCTAGCACTTTCATGAGATTAATGAACGATGTTTTACGTCCTTTCATTGGCAAATTTGTGGTTGTTTACTTTGATGATATCTTGATTTATAGCAAGTCCATGGATGAACATTTGAATCACTTACGTGCTGTTTTTAATGCTTTGAGAGATGCACGTTTGTTTGGTAACCTTGGAAAGTGCACCTTTTGCACGGATCGAGTCTCTTTTCTTGGCTATGTTGTGACTCCACAGGGAGTTGAGGTTGATAGAGCCAAGGTGGAGGCGATATGGAGTTGGCCCACGCCCACGACGGTCTCCCAAGTGCGGAGTTTTCTTGGCCTTGCAGGATTTTATCGCCGCTTTGTCAAGGAATTCAGCACCATTGCGACACCATTGATTGAGTTGACAAAGAAGGGCGTCGTGTTCCATTGGGGGCCATCACAAGAGGAGTCCTTTAATCTTTTGAAGGACAAGCTTACACACGCACCATTGCTCCAACTTCCGGATTTTGGTAAGACTTTTGAGCTGGAATGTGATGCTAGCAGAATTGGTATTGGTGGTGTTCTGATGCAAGAAGGCAAACCTGTTGCCTACTTTAGTGAAAAATTGAATGGTCCTGCTCTTAATTATTCCACGTATGATAAAGAATTGTATGCTCTTGTTCGTTCTTTAGAGACGTGGCAACACTATTTATGGCCTAAAGAATTTGTCATTCATTCCGATCATGAATCACTTAAGTATATTCGTAGTCAAACCAATTTGAATCGTAGACATGCTAAGTGGGTTGAATTTATTGAATATTTTCCTTATGTCATTAAGCACAAGAAAGGGAAGGATAATGTGATTGCTGATGCTTTGTCTCGACGCTATACCATGTTGTCTCAACTTGATTGTCGCATTTTTGGTCTTGAACCTATTAAAGCACAATATGCTTTTGATGCTGATTTTAAGGATGTGTTGCTACATTGTAAAGAGGGACAAGTATGGAATAAATTCGTGATCAATGAAGGGTTTCTGTTTAGAGCTAACCGCATATGCATTCCAGTTGGATCCGTTCGTCTTTTGTTGTTGCAGGAGGCGCATGGAGGCGGTTTGATGGGACATTTTGGTGCTAAGAAGACGGAGGACATTCTGGCCACACACTTCTTTTGGCCAAAGATGAGGTGAGATGTTGAGCGGTTTGTGGCTCGCTGCACTACATGTCAAAAAGCTAAGTCTCGCTTGAATCCACATGGTTTATATATGCCTCTTCCTGTTCCTTCTATTCCGTGGGCAGATCGACAAACCCTCCGAAGTCTCTGTCGAGCTCTCCGAAGTCTCCGCCGAGTCCCCTGGGGTCTCCGCCAATGCCTTCGGAGCCTCCCCCACGATCGGCGTGGTCTTCGCCGAGCAGTTCACATGTATGACAGAAGACCAGGTGTATGCGTGTGAAGCATATACATTCGTCACGCGTGAATGCACTTAGGCTACACTGCAAGCACTGCATGCATGGCCCATGCATGTGCGTACTGTCCGCCTCCATTCTGGCATCCGCGCGACGTCCCCGACCTCACAGCGTTCGGTGCTGGAAACAAGGGGGACAGCACGACGGCGTCTACCTTAGTGCCACCCTTCACTCCAGTTTCATCACTGTGAGCCTCCGCCAACACGGCTCCGCGACGGCCTTGCCAGCCTGCTAGTGCCACTTCTCCTTGGCTTCGGGGAATCTCCGCCGGCCTTCGCTCAACTCTGCCACAATTTCGTTGGCATGCCAGCACCACTCCGCCTTTGCTCCGGTGCATGCATGAGGACACGCAGAGGGCAAGCAAACTCATATTGCATTGCATGCACGGCCCATGCACGTGCATGGTTCATGCGCTTCGTCTCCACACGAGTTGGAGAGCATGTCAAACCAGGCGTCATGCCAAGCGGCCGCAACAAGAGAATTTGACTCACGGTGGTGGCTCCGCATCTCACGACAAGGCCTCCGCTAGCTTCGCGCAGCCAGGGTCTCCACACCTCCAGAGTGATGTGGCCAAGAGTGTGAATACTACATTGATCTGTGCTTCACCCACGCGCTCTGAATTGCGCAAGGAGAAAGAAGCAATCGGTTATGGGAGAAAGAAGACTATCCTAGTTCGTGCGGATTCTTATGTGATTCCTTCTTTGTGTAATGCAAACAAGCCAACAATGCATGAAATTAGAGGTGTGGATGGTAAAGAAAGAAAGCTAGTTTGGGTAAAGAGGAAGACACAAGATGATAGGACTAGGGGTCCCGATCTTTCGATGAGAGTGGTAGATTCGATTGGGGAAGGAGGTGACGTTGACGACCCGACTACAACCATCCAAGGACGTTGCGCCTTAGCGATCGATACACCAACTCCAGAGATTGTTCGTGACCTTGTCGGCGCACGATCAACCTAACCACGAGGGTTCTCGTTCCTGCAAGCAATCGAAGAACAAGCAAGAACAAGATGAACAGCAACTCAATTGCAAATAACGAAGTAAGATTCAATCGAAAACAGAAAACGATGGGGTTCCGAAGACAAGTATTTGGGCGGTCTAGCCGACACGCGCGAGTACAAGGCAAAGCAGCAAAAGCTAACTTAGTCTAAACAAAACCCAAACCCTAGAAGAGGATGCGGCTGCCTATTTAAGGGTCACGGAAGGTGGAGCGTCGGCCAAAACACAAGGAAGCCGAATAGGACTCGAATTACAAGGCCCAAGGCCCACTTTGACTCGGACTGGAAAAGCGACGTGAATTGTTTTGCAGTTTCTGGTCGACTCGGATGGAATTTGGAGGTTAGGCCGGATCCATCTGAAAGTAGACTTCAAGAGCTTTCCAACAAGTACTCATGGGCCCCGAGAAACCTTCTGGATCAAAAGTTACGGCCGTTTGAAGTAGGCACTGTCAACAAGGCCGAATCCGAGTCAAACTCGTGAACAGGACTTGGTTTGCGCTTGACGGTTCCACTTCTATACTTGAGCTCATGTGGTTCTTCCCCATGGTTCCTAAGGACAATTAAATCATCACAAGAATTAAGTAGTATTCCATTCTTTGAAACATTTGTATGCAAACTTAGGAACGTATTCACCTGATGGTTAAGCTGACGTGCTCGCGCTCTAGTCATTGGTCCTTGTATCATAGTTTCAGTTTGATATGGAGTCGGCATGGTTGTATGCATGGAAAGGATGTCCTCATCATCCTCCCCTTCTTGCATTTGAGTCGTCCGCGACTCAAGCTCATCTTCTTCTCCCAAGTATGGCTTCAAATCTGCAATGTTAAAGGTGGGACTAACCCCAAAATCTGCAGGCAACTCAAGTTTATATGCATTGTCATTAATCTTTTCCAACACTTTGAAAGGACCATCAGCTCTAGGCATCAACTTAGACCTCCTCAATTCAGGAAATCTTTCTTTTCTCAAATGCAACCAAACTAAATCACCCGGTTGAAAAGTTAAATGCCTCCTTCCTTTACTACCAGCAAGTTTATATTTAGCATTCATGCGTTCAATATTTTCTTTGGTTGTCTCATGCAATTTCAACATCAAGTCAGCACGCTGTTTAGCATCAAAATTTAACTTCTCCGAAGATGGAAGTGGTAGCAAATCAATAGGAGCACGAGGCACAAAGCCATAGACAATCTCAAAAGGGCACAACTTTGTAGTAGAATGCAGCGAACGATTATAAGCAAATTCAACATGAGGCAAGCATTCTTCCCACATTTTAATGTTCTTTTTCAAAACAGCCCTAAGCATGGTAGATAAAGTTCTATTCACAACTTCAGTTTGCCCATCAGTTTGGGGATGACACGTAGTCGAAAATAACAGCTTAGTCCCCAATTTAGCCCATAAAGTTCTCCAAAAATGGCTAAGGAATTTAGTGTCACGATCGGAAACTATTGTATTTGGCACACCATGCAAACGAACAACTTCACGAAAGAACAAATCAGCAATATTGGTAGCATCATCACTTTTATGACATGGTATGAAGTGTGCCATCTTAGAAAATCTATCCACAACAACAAATATGCTATCCCTCCCCTTCTTTGTCCTAGGCAGTCCTAAAACAAAGTCCATAGAAATATCTTCTCAAGGCACACTAGGAACAGGTAGAGGCATATACAAACCGTTAGGATTAAGTCGTGACTTAGCCTTTTGACATGTTGTGCAGCGAGCAACAAAACGTTCCACATCACGTCTCATCTTTGGCCAAAAGAAATGACTAGCAAGTATGTCTTCCGTCTTCTTCGCTCCAAAATGCCCCATCAGCCCACCTCCATGCGCTTCCTGTAACAACAACAAACGAACGGAGCTAGCTGGAATGCATAGTTTGTTAGCTCTAAACACAAATCCATCATTTAGAACAAATTTATTCCACGTTTTTCCCTCTTTGCAATTCAGCAACACGTCTTTAAAATCATCATCATGAACATAATGCTCCTTAATTGTTTCCAATCCAAAAATTTTGAAGTCAAGTTGTGAGAGCATGGTATATCTCCTAGACAATGCATCAGCAATAACATTCTCCTTTCCCTTTTTGTGTTTTATGACATAAGGAAAAGACTCTATGAATTCAACCCACTTTGCATACCTACGGTTCAATTTTGCTTGACTTCTAATATGCTTTAATGACTCATGATCAGAATGAATGACAAATTCTTTGGGCCATAAATAATGTTGCCATGTCTCTAAAGTTCGAACTAGTGCATATAATTCCTTATCATAAGTAGAATAGTTCAAACTAGGCCCACTCAATTTTTCACTAAAGTATGCCACAGGTTTACCTTCTTGCAACAGCACACCACCCAATCCAATTCCACTAGCATCACATTCTAGCTCAAAAGTCTTACTAAAATCTGGAAGTTGGAGTAATGGTGCATGTGTTAACTTATCTTTCAATGTGTTGAAGGCGTCTTCCTGTGCATTCCCCCAAGTAAACGGCACCCCCTTTTTAGTGAGTTCATTCAATGGTGCAGCGATGGTGCTGAAATCCTTCACAAAACGACGATAGAATCCAGCAAGTCCTAGAAAACTTCGCACCTGCGTGACCGTTTTAGGAGTCGGCCAACTCTGGATTGCCTCAACCTTGGCTTGATCAACTTCAATGCCCTGTGGAGTAAACATAGCCAAGAAAAGAGACTCGATCCGTGCAAAATGTGCACTTCTCAACGTTACCAAATAAACGTGCATTACGTAAAGCATCAAAAACAGCACGTAAATGGCAAAGGTGTTCCTCTAGTGATCAGCAATATATCAATATATCATCAAAATAGACCACTACAAATTTTCCAATGAAAGCACGCAAAACCTCGTTCATTAATCTCATGAATGTGCTAGGTGCATTAGTTAAACCAAATGGCATCACTAACCACTCATACAAACCGAACTTAGTTTTAAATGCTGTTTTCCATTCATCTCCCAATTTCATGCGAATTTGGTGGTACCCACTACGCAAATCAACTTTAGAGAAAACAATAGAGCCACTTAATTCATCAAGCATATCATCTAACCTAGGAATAGGGTGACGATATCTAATGGTAATGTTATTGATCGCTCTACAGTCCACACACATACGCCATGATCCATCTTTCTTAGGCACTAAAATTACCGGAACAGCACAAGGACTAAGAGACTCACGCACATAACCTTTATCAAGCAATTCTTGAACTTGACGCTGAATCTCCTTAGTTTCTTCCGGATTGGTCCTGTATGGCGCACGATTAGGCAAAGATGCCCCGGGAATCAAATCAATCTGGTGCTCAATCCCTCGCACTGGTGGTAGCCCTGATGGCACGTCCTTCGGAAAGACATCCATGTACTCCTGCAAAAGATTAGTGACAGCAGGAGGCACAGAAGAAGGTACCTCCTCGAATGAAAATAAGGCTTGTTTGCAAAGTAAGGCATAGCAAACAGAAGTACTATCATCCAGCTCATTCATATCAGACTTAGTAGCAAGAAAACATGTACCCTTCAATTTAATCTCATTTTTCGTCTCATGAACAGATTTAGAGTTTTTCTTCTTATGTTGCTCAAGTTCGCTTGCAACAATCTGATTTTCACTTCTATTATGCTCCTGATTTTTCTCTCTATTAGCTCTAGCAATCTCATCTTTGAAAATAGCTTCAGGAGACATAGGATGTAACACAATTTTCTTGTCATGATGCACAAAAGAATATTGGTTTGTCTTACCATGATGTAGTGAATCTTTATCATATTGCCACGGTCTACCTAACAGCATAGAGCATGCTTGCATTGGAACAACATCGCATTCTACAACATCATGATAAGAACCAATAGCAAAATTTACTCTCACCATTCGTGTTACCTTCACCTTGCCGCTGTTATTGAACCATTGAATGTAGTAAGGTTGTGGGTGAGGTTTGGTGTTCAACGCAAGCTTCTCCACCATGTCGGAGCTCACCAAGTTGTTGCAGCTCCCTCCATTAATTATCACTCGGCATGAGCGTTCCTTCACGACGCACTTTGTTTGGAAAAGGATGTGCCGCTGATTTTGCTCCGCCCTCTCCATTTGTGCACTCAACACACGCTGCACAATGAGGCTCTCATAGCGCTCCGCATCTTCAGCACCAATGTGCTCTTCTTCTTGCTCCTTCCCACTACCTGCATGGTCAGCTGCAAGCATAGCATATGTATCCTCATCCAAATCACTAGCAGAAGAATACTCACCATCATCTCTCACAATCAGAACACGCTTGGTTGGGCACTCACTCCTCACATGGCCATACCCCTTGCATTGATGACATTGGATATCCCTCGTTCGTCCGTAGATGCAGCGGACGAAGAGCTCTTTGCATGTGCTTGGGCTGTCCCCTTTGTTGCTTCGGATGCCCGAGATGCGAATTTGATGATGAGAACGCGGCTTGCTGTTGGAGGAAGAAGGTGCAGGGGGTTGGCTTGATGGTGCGGCAGATGCACGTGGAGACCAAATGTTTCCACGACCTGCAGAAACGTTAGTCCTAGTGCTCGCGCGTCGTCCCTGTACTTCTCTTTCAGCTTTACAAGCAAGATGAAATAAACGAGTGATAGAATTATATTCCTTGTAAGCTAAGATGTCCTGAATTTCCCGATTCAAACCACCCATAAACCTAGCCATAGCGGCTTCCTCAGTTTCCTCTAAGTCACAACGCAGCATGCCTGTTTGCAATTCTTGAAAATATTCCTCTACGGTTTTACTACCTTGCCTCAATTGTTGCAACTTATGTAACAAATCACGTGCATAATATGAGGAACAAATCTAGCTCGCATGATTCTTTTAATGCATCCCAAGTTTGTGGTATGGTGAAAGGATTTTTCTTACAATATTCACTCCACCAAACAGACGCAAAGTCAGTAAACTCACTAGTAGCAGCCCTAACCCTTTTGTTTTCGGGAATGCATGACAAGCCAATTTCTGATCAACAGCCAATTCCCAAGTGATATAAGCATCTGGGTTATATTTTCCATCAAAAGGTGGCATAGTGAACTTAATCTTACCAAGCGATTCATCATTCTCACGTACCTCATTCCGGCGTGGTTGGCGATGACGGTGGCGTCCTCATCATCATCAATCTCGTGTCGGCCGCATATTCGTCTCCACCATTTTCGTCCACCCTGCTGCCCAAGACACCAGTATTGGCACGAGTACGCTGAGTTGGTGCAGCGGAGATGCACGCCCTCTCATCAAGGCGTCTCAAAATCTCAGCAAGTGAAGCGTTGGCGGTGCCAACGGAAGCCTCCAATGTTGCAAGCGTAGTGTTGGTGTCGATCTGCGCGCCTCCAATTGGCCAAGGCGTTCGTTGGTGACCCGTACATCCTCATCAAGTCCTTCAGTGTGCAGCTTCATTTGGCGCTCAAAGTGTTGTATGATGCCCCTAGTCCGAGGGGAATGTTGCGCTGCCCGCAGGTCCTCCGGTTCTCCGACATTGTTAGAAGAACACAAGAAACAAACCAAGAAGATAAAAATAATAAAACTGCAGGTTATGCCTCACAACTACTGGGATGTGGTTAAATCAAGTCGCACACTCTCAACCTGTTCTGTCAAGCTCTTACAAGTTCTTACCACAGCGAGCAGGAGGTGATGGCAGCCGACAAGTCAAGACAATATCTCTGGAAATTGGGTGTATCGCTGCCTTGGTCGCTAGTCCTGTGAGGTGGTAGCCAAATCTGTGGAGCTATAGGTGGGCTGAGAGTGAACAAAGGATAACTAGAACCACATTAGTCAAAGCAAGTTGAATAATCGCTCAACGACGGCACCGTGCTGGTCCTAGGCTAGACCGTACTAGAGACGCGAGCCTAGAACACAAGCGAAGACACACCGTGCGAAAGAAACTAGATGGCGTTGCACACGGAGTTCTGGAGCTCGAAAAAGGGTGCCGTCTTCACAGGGTACCTTAGAATCACGTGCAGAAGGGCTCTGTCAATTTTGAGCGAATTTTGAGAAACTTGATTTTTCCTCGGTTTGCGGGCCCGTTTTGAGGCCCTAAACGACGTTTTTTGGGGTCGAAGCTGCCGCGCATGTGCCTGGTGGCTTACGCGGATCTGAAATCTCCAGTTTTTCCAGACTTCTTTTTTTTCACTCTATCTTCCGATTTCCTTTCCAACGGATCAAGAATCGCCTCAATCGGAGTCGTATGCAAAAGTTAGCTGTTTCTCTCTCCTCTGTTTTTTTTCTTTTTTTCTCCTTTTTTTTATGCCGCGGCTCTTTCTAAATGCGGCTGCCTGTTCCTTCTTTTCTCTCTCTCTTTTTTTTTCTTTTTTTTTACACACACGACGCGGCTGAATCCGACTTTGTGTCCTACTCCGTGACCAACTAGGGCAAAGCCTCCCTAGAAACCGAGTTCGGATCTAACTGCAACGGTGATACCAAGACGTGAACAGAACTCGAAACTCTAAAGGAACTAGACACTAAGACCAGCAAAGGACACGACGATGCAACCGAAGACTCAACAATCAAAGACTATGCAGCAATAGATAAAGGCTCAAATTGTTTCGGATTTTGGGGAATAGATCTACTATTTTTTTTTGGTTTTCTGGACTGTAGGTAAAAAAATGCAAAGACTAGATAAGATCTCTCACCGATCAACCTTGAGCTCTGATACCAACTGATAGGACTAGGGGTCCCGATCTTTCGATGAGAGTGGTAGATTCGATTGGGGACGGAGATGACGTTGACGACCCGACTACAACCATCCAAGGACGCTGCGCCTTAGCGATCGATACAACAACTCCAGAGATTGTTCGTGACCTTGTCGGCGCACGATCAACCTAACCACGAGGGTTCTTGTTCCTGCAAGCAATCGAAGAACAAGCAAGAACAAGATGAACAACAACTCAATTGCAAATAACGATGTAAGATTCAATCGAAAAACAGAAAACGGTGGGGTTCCGAAGACAAGTATTCGGGCGGTCTAGCCGACACGCGCGAGTACAAGGCAAAGCAGCAAAAGCTAACTTAGTCTAAACAAAACCCAAACCCTAGAAGAGGGTGCGGCTGCCTATTTAAGGGTCACGGAAGGTGGAGGGTCGGCCAAAACACAAGGAAGCCAAATAGGACTCGAATTACAAGGCCCATGGCCCACTTTGACTCGGACTGGAAAAGCGATGTGAATTGTTTTGCAGTTTCTGGTCGACTCGGATGGAATTTGGAGGTGAGGTCAGATCCATCTGAAAGTAGACTTCAAGAGCTTTCCAACGAGTACTCACGGGCCCCGAGAAACCTTCTGGATCAAAAGTTACGGCCGTTTGAAGTAGGCGCTGTCAACAAGGCCGAATCCGAGTCAAACTCGTGAACAGGACTTGGTTTGCGCTTGACGGTTCCACTTCTATACTTGAGCTCATGTGGTTCTTCCCCATGGTTCCTAAGGACAATTAAATCATCACAAGAATTAAGTAGTATTCCATTCTTTGAAACATTTGTATGCAAACTTAGGAACGCATTCACCTGATGGTTAAGTTGACGTGCTCGCGCTCTAGTCATTGGTCCTTGTATCATAGTTTCAGTTTGATATGGAGTCGGCATGGTTGTATGCATGGAAAGGATGTCCTCATCACAAAGATCAATCAAGTTCTTGTGATTGTAATTCTGTCCACAATGTTCACGAAGATTGCAACACCAATTCTAAGGTTTCTAATGCACAAAAAATACATATTTGGAAGGTTAATGAAGTCTACTTTCCAACGAATCAAACGGCACATGATTGGGGCTTCCTACACAAAGTTATGGCAACTTCATTGATTGCTGCACGGGCTGTCGGAGAGACGCGCGAGACATGCCGAATATAGAGATTATGAGTATTGCAATACAAGTAAGGATAAAATCCGACCATACCATGGCTTTCCAAAGGATGAGAAGGACTCCTTTTCAGGTTCCAAACGGATTTAGAAGCCCCTTGAACAAGAAAAGGAAACCTATAAAGATTTGAATTCAATTCGGATTCGGTTCGGGTCAGACAGGAAGTCCAACATTAAAACGCCGGGAGGACGTCATACGTGCTGATTTCGACCAAAGCATCAATGGCGTGCATACAAGAATCACTGAGGTGCAAGATACGTTGAACGCTCGCCTCACGGTAGGCCTCAACAATATGAAGGTGACACTCCGCCGCTTGGAGGGACGACTATTGCCGCCGAGAGGGGCCGGCGTGCAGCACCAAGTACCCAACTTTGTGCAACGTACGCAGTCGCATGACGACGCACGCTACTACGAAGATGATGATGAGGACATGCCTGATGGCCGTGGAGGCTATCCACGACCACCACGGCGTGATTTTTTTGATCGCCGGGCTGCTACACATGGAGGACACCGCGGAGGAGGTGTGGAATGTGAGGATGACGGTATTGGTCGCATCAAAATCACCATACCAGAGTTCAAGGGCAAAGCCGATGCGGAGGCTTATTTGGAGTGGGAGATGCGTGTAAATCCGATTTTTGACAACCAAAATCAGATTTTTGACAACCACAACTACTCCGAAGAAAAGAAGGTTCGTGTTGCTTCGATTGAGTTCACCAAATACGCTATTATTTGGTGGGATCAATTGAGCCGTGCAGGTGAACGTCCACACACTTGGGAGGCGATGAACAAGTCATGAGGGACCGTTTTGTACCAGCATACTACACACGCACACTACATACAAAGCTACTACGGTTGAATCAAGGCTCCAAGTCCGTGGATGAATACTATCAGGAGATTCAAGTGCTCATGATCCGTACCGGAGTTCGTGAGTCCGAGGAGGCTACTATGACAAGATTCTTTGAAGGGCTGAAGGACGATGTGCGAAATCGTGTTGATTTGATGCAATACGACACCGTATAAGAGCTACTTCACCAAGCAGAGTGTGCTGAACAATGGGTAAAAGACAACCATCCCAATATTGCCCAAACTCATACATCAACTTGGAGGCACCCAAATCAGCAAGAGGGCGAAGGAGGCATAAGTTCTAAGCCTGTTGCATCAACTAAAACGGTTGGAGCTCCGTTTAAAGAAGCATCAAAGGCGACAAGTTCAGCGAGCAAGGAGGCATCCAAATTTGATTGTAGCACCTTTTCCACCACTAGAACAAGTCAAATTGAGTGTTTCAAGTGTAAGGGCAAGGGTCACATGATGAGGGATTGCCCAAATGCAAGGAAGGTGTTACTCACACATGAGGGATATGTCACGGAGGGCGAAAGCGAGGAATCTGAACATGACGAGGAGAAATTCAATGATTCACCTCAAGAAGTTGTGTATTGTCATCCTGGGGTTGGTCCAACTTTGTTGACTCATAAGGTGGATAGTGACAATAAGCTGATTGTTGAGAAGGGGCAACGATGTGGTGTTTTTCAAACCCAATGCATGATCAAAGGCAAACGGCGCAAGCTTATGATTGATGGTGGAAGCTACAACAATGTGATCAGCAAGGACGTGGTTGATGCACTCTCATTAACCACATGGCGCATCCTAAGCCATACTATATGCCATGGCTTCACAATGTTGGTAAGTTGAAAGTTACTCATAAAGTTCGCGTGTCATTTTCAATTGATGGTTATGAAGACAAGGTGGAGTATAACGTCGTGACTATGCACATGTGCCACATCATGTTGGGGCGTCCGTGGCAGTTTGATCGCAATGTTATACACCAAGGGAGAGCCAATTGCTTCATTTTTATGAATAAAGGTGTATTTCAATCTTTGATGCCCAAGAGAGATGAGGAGATTATTTCTGACATTACCATCAAGAGTAAGGAGCTTGTGAAGATTACCACGAAACCGAGGACAGTTTCGATTGAAGGGGGAGGGGATGATGTGGCCAAGAGTGTGAATACTACATTGATTTGTGCTTTACCTGTGCAATCTGAAGTTACAAGGCTTAGAGCTCCGAATTGCGCAAGGAGAAAAAAGCAATCGGTTATGGTAGAAAGACGAATATCCTAGTTCGTGCGAATGCTTATGTGATTCCTCCTTTGCAGAATGCAAACAAGCCAACAATGCATGGAATTAGAGGTGTGGATGGTAAAGAATGAAAGCTAGTTTGGGTAAAGAGGAAGACACAAGATCAATCAAGTTCTCGTGATTGTAGTTTCACAATGTTCATGAAGATTGCAACGCCAATTCTGAGGTTTCTAATGCACACAAAATACATATTTGGAAAGCTAATAAAGTCTACTTTCCAACGAATCAAACGGCGCATGATTGGAGCTTCCTACACAAAGTTATGGCAATTTCATTGATTGCTGCACGGGCAGTCCGAAGAGACGCGCGAGACTTGCCAAACATAAATAGTCCGAGTATTGCAATACAAGTAAGGGTAAAATCCAACCATACCATGGCTTTGCAAAGGATGAGAAGTACTCTTTTTCATGTTCCAAACGGATTTGGAAGCCCCTTGAACAAGAAAAGGAAACCTATAAAGATTTGAATTCAATTCGGATTCGGTTTGGGTCAGACAGGAAGTTCAACATTAAAACGCGCATAACTTTCACAAACGGAGTCTGAGTTGGGCGTTCTTGGACTCGTTAGAAAGCTATTTTGAAGCCCCATACAATGGATAAGGTGCTAGTGATGGAATCCTCATGTTCACGTCACAAATTGAGAGAGAATCCAGAGGTAGCAGTTTAGGTATTTCCTTTTTAGTTCGTATTGGAGTTTGCTTTGGCCTTAGGCCAAGTTGTGCGTAAGTTTTAGTCAAGGCCGTGTATTGTGCACCAATATAAGGCCAGGGCCTTAGCCCCATTGTAACTTAGGCTATGATATGATAAGTTTTTGTGCTTGTGAAATAAAGGAGAAAATCGCCATGATGGTTGTTGGCGGCCAGATTGCGTGATTGCAAGGTTTTCTCATTTGGAGTTTGCTGAGTTGGTGCAAGGTAAGAATAGGAGATTCTTGAGATTGCCCATCGAATCTACAAGGTTCATCTCTTCTTATTCGTGTCTTCTTGCTGAATTCACAGTTTGGGGAGTTCGGTGGATTGCTTCTAGTGTGCACCTTACATGCTAGTGCAAATTGCCCTTATCAAGATTGTTGGCTACGTCAGGACAAGGAGAAGGAAACTCGCTGAACGTACCGGGAAAGATTGGGCCATCCCTATGCATCAATTAATCCTTAGTTGGTTCGTTTCACGAAATCTACTCTGTGTCTTCACCGTCCCGCCCGGTACGCACTACATGAGATTACATGCGAGGCTTTAATAATCCCCGCTACATTTCTTGCGTGCATGGCATTAAGGAAACGGTTGTGCATCATATCATTTATTGCAGCTGCAGTTCCATTCTAAGAGCATTTAATGTGGCCATGTTTGCTTCTTCGGTTTTGGCCTGCACTGGGTTACCGAAACATCTAATGCTTTCCCAGTGTAGCATTCTGAAGCATTGTGTTATCGCAATTCTTTGGCCGTTCCTTTTGTGCCTCTATTTTGGTCCTCTTTTTTATTTAAATCGCACGATGGCCATGCACCTCGTCTACGGAGTATAAATAAGACGCGCGGAAGCCTGCGAGATGCGCACACTCTCCGGAGTATAAAAAAGACGTGTGGATGTTGTCCTTGCGCACACTACGGAGTATAAATAAGATGCAGATTTTGTCCCCGCGCACTCCACGGAGTACAAATAAGACGCGGATGTTATCCCCGCGCATTCTACGGAGTATAAATAAGATGCGGATGTTGTCCCTGTGCATTCTACGAAGTATAAATAAGACGCGGATGTTGTCCCTGCGCACTCTACGGAGTATAAATAAGACACGCGGTCTTCTTGCACACTCTACGGAGTATAAAAATTGCATGATGGTAGAGACACTAGGGAGTGCCTCGCTTTAGCGGTGCACCACCTGGATATCGCGCTTTCGCGCGTGTTCCACCAGGGAGTGCATCGCTTTTTGAAGGTAGGGGAATCGCAGTTTCGCCTCCCTACCTCCGCGTGCGTAGCGCCCTCGGCGTACACTGCAAGCACCCGCCCTCCGCGGGCACTGTTTTTGAAGGCAGGGGAACGACAGTTTCGCCTCCCTGCCTGATGAGGACATCCTTTCCATGCATACAACCATGCCGACTCCATATCAAACTGAAACTATGATACAAGGACCAATGACTAGAGCGCGAGCACGTCTGCTTAACCATCAGGTGAATGCGTTCCTAAGTTTGCATACAAATGTTTCAAAGAATGGAATACTACTTAATTCTTGTGATGATTTAATTGTCCTTAGGAACCATGGGGAAGAACCACATGAGCTCAAGTATAGAAGTGGAACCGTCAAGCGCAAACCAAGTCCTGTTCACGAGTTTGACTCGGATTCGGCCTTGTTGACAGCGCCTACTTCAAACGGCCGTAACTTTTGATCCAGAAGGTTTCTCGGGGCCCATGAGTACTTGTTGGAAAGCTCTTGAAGTCTACTTTCAGATGGATCCGGCCTCACCTCCAAATTCCATCCGAGTCGACCAGAAACTGCAAAACAATTCACGTCGCTTTTCCAGTCCGAGTCAAAGTGGGCCTTGGGCCTTGTAATTCGAGTCCTATTCGGCTTCCTTGTGTTTTGGCCGACCCTCCACCTTCCGTGACCCTTAAATAGGCAGCCGCACCCTCTTCTAGGGTTTGGGTTTTGTTTAGACTAAGTTAGCTTTTGCTGCTTTGCCTTGTACTCGCGCGTGTCGGCTAGACCGCCCGAATACTTGTCTTCGGAACCCCACCGTTTTCTGTTTTCGATTGAATCTTACATCGTTACTTGCAATTGAGTTGCTGTTCATCTTGTTCTTGCTTGTTCTTCGATTGCTTGCAGGAAGAAGAACCCTCGTGGTTAGGTTGATCGTGCGCCGACAAGGTCACGAACAATCTCTGGAGTTGGTGTATCGATCGCTAAGGCGCAACGTCCCTGGATGGTTGTAGTCGGGTCGTCAACGTCATCTCTTTCCCCAATCGAATCTACCACTCTCATCGAAAGATCGGGACCCCTAGTGCTATCAGTTGGTATCAGAGCTCAAGGTTGATCGGTGAGAGATCTTATCTAGTCCTTGCAATTTTTACCTACAGATCCAGAAAACCAAAAAAATAGCAGATCAGATCTATTCCCAAAATCCAAACAATTTGAGCCTTTATCTATTGCTGCATAGTCCTTGTTTGTTGAGTCTTCGGTTGCATCGTCGTGTCCTTTGCTGGTCTTAGTGTCTAGTTCCTTTAGAGTTTCGAGTTCTGTTCACGTTTTGGACTCACCGTTGCAGTTAGATCCGAACTGTCATAGGAGGGCAAAAAAAAAAAAAAAAAAAAGAGAAAAGAAGGAACAGGCAGCCGCATCTAGAAGAGCCGCGGCATAAAAAAAAAGAAAAAAAAAGAAGAAAAAAAAACAGAGGAGAGAGAAACAGCTAACTTTTGCATACGACCTCCGATTGAGGCGATTCTTGATCCGTTGGAAAGGAAATCGGAAGATAGAGCCGCGTAAGCCATCGGGCACATACGCGGCAGCTTCGACCCCAAAAAACGTCGTTTAGGGCCTCAAAACGGGCCCGCAAACCGAGGAAAAATCAAGTTTCTCAGAATTCGCTCAAAATTGACAGAGCCCTTCTGCACGTGATTTTAAGGTACCCTGTGAAGACGGCACCCTTTTTCGAGCTCCAGAACTCCGTGTGCAACGCCATCTAGTTTCTTTCTGCACGGTGTGTCTTCGTTTGTGTTCTAGGCTCGCGTCTCTAGTACGGTCTAGCCTAGGACCAGCACGGTGCCGTCGTTGAGCGATCATTCAACTTGCTTTGACTAATGTGGTTCTAGTTATCCTTTGTTCACTCTCAGCCCACCTATAGCTCCACAGATTTGGCTACCACCTCACAGGGACTAGCGACCAAGGCAGCGATACACCCAATTTCCAGGAGATATTGTCTTGACTTGTCGGCTGCCATCACCTCCTGCTCGCTGTGGTAAGAACTTGTAAGAGCTTGACAGAACAGGTTGAGAGTGTGCGACTTGATTTAACCACATCCCAGTAGTTGTGAGGTATAACCTGCAGTTTTATTATTTTTATCTTCTTGGGTTGTTTCTTGTGTTCTTCTAACAATGTCGGAGAACCGGAGGACCTGCGGGCAGCGCAACATTCCCCTCGGACTAGGGGCATCATACAACACTTTGAGCGCCAAATGAAGCTGCACACTGAAGGACTTGATGAGGATGTACGGGTCACCAACGAACGCCTTGGCCAATTGGAGGCGCGCAGATCGACACCAACACTACGCTTGCAACATTGGAGGCTTCCGTTGGCACCATCAACACCTCACTTGCTGAGATTTTGAGACGTCTTGATGAGAGGGGCCGTGCATCTCCCGCTGCACCGACTCAGCGTACTCGTGCCAACATTGGTGTCTTGGGCAGCAGGGTGGACGAAAATGGTGGAGACGATTATGCGGTGACACGAGATTGATGATGATGAGGACGCTCACCGTCAACGTCAACCACGCCGGGCTGAGGTACGTGACAATGATGAATCGCTTGGTAAGATTAAGTTCACTATGCCACTTTTTGATGGAAAATATAACCCTGATGCTTATATCACTTGGGAATTGGCTGTTGATCAGAAATTTGCTTGTCATGCATTCCCTGAAAACAAAAGGGTTAGGGCTGCTACTAGTGAGTTTACTGATTTTGCGTCTGTTTGGTGGAGTGAATATTCTAAGAAAAATCCTTTCACCATACCACAAACTTGGGATGCATTAAAAGAATCATGCGAGCTAGATTTGTTCCTCATATTATGCACGTGATTTGTTACATAAGTTGCAACAATTGAGGCAAGGTAGTAAAAGCGTAGAGGAATATTTTCAAGAATTGCAAACAGGCATGCTGCGTTGTGACTTAGAGGAAACTGAGGAAGCCGCTATGGCTAGGTTTATGGGTGGTTTGAATCGGGAAATTCAGGATATCTTAGCTTACAAGGAATATAATTCTATCACTCGTTTATTTCATCTTGCTTGTAAAGCTGAAAGAGAAGTACAGGGACGACGCGCGAGCACTAGGACTAACGTTTCTGCAGGTCGTGGAAACATTTGGTCTCAACGTGCATCTGCCGCACCATCAAGACAACCTCCTGCACCTTCTTCCACCAACAGCAAGCCACGGTTGTCATCATCAAATTCGGCATCTCGGGCATCCGAAGCAACAAAGGGGGCAGCCCAAGCACATGCAAAGAGCTCTTCGTCCGTTGCATCTACGGGACGAACAAGGGATATCCAATGTCATCAATGCAAGGGTATGGCCATGTGAGGAGTGAGTGCCCAACCAAGCGTGTTCTGATTGTGAGAGATGATGGTGGGTATTCTTCTGCTAGTGATTTGGATGAGGATACATATGCTATGCTTGCAGCTGACCATGCAGGTAGTGGGAAGGAGCAAGAAGAAGAGCACATTGGTGCTGAAGATGCAGAGCGCTATGAGAGCCTCATTGTGCAGCGTGTGTTGAGTGCACAAGTGGAGAGGGCGGAGCAAAATCAGCGGCACATCCTTTTCCAAACAAAGTGCGTCGTGAAGGAACGTTCATGCCGAGTGATAATTGATGGAGGAGCTGCAACAACTTGGTGAGCTCCGATATGGTGGAGAAGCTTGCGTTGAACACCAAACCTCACCCACACCCTTACTACATTCAATGGTTCAATAACAGCGGCAAGGTGAAGGTAACACGAATGGTGAGAGTAAATTTTGCTATTGGTTCTTATCACGATGTTGTAGAATGCGATGTTGTCCCTATGCAAGCATGCTCTATGCTGTTAGGTAGACCGTGGCAATATGATAAAGATTCACTGCATCATGGTAAGACAAACCAATATTCTTTTGTGCATCATGACAAGAAAATTGTGTTACATCCTATGTCTCCTGAAGCTATTTTCAAAGATGAGATTGCTAGAGCTAGTAGAGAGAAAAATCAGGAGCATAATAGGAGTGAAAATCAGATTGTTGCAAGTGAACTTGAGCAACATAAAAAGAAAAACTCTAAATCTGTTCATGAGAATAAAACTGAGATTAAATTGCAAGGTGCATGTTTTCTTGCTACTAAGTCTGATGTGAATGAGCTGGATGCTAGTACTTCTATTTGCTATGCCTTACTTTGCAAACAAGCTTTATTTTCATTTGAGGAGGTACCTTCTTCTGTGCCTCCTGCTGTCACTAATCTTTTGCAGGAGTACATGGATGTCTTTCCAAAGGACGTGCCACCAGGGCTACCACCAGTGCAGGGATTGAGCACCAGATTGATTTGATTCCCGGGGCATCTTTGCCCAATCGTGCGCCATACAGGACCAATCCGGAAGAAACTAAGGAGATTCAGCGTCAAGTTCAAGAATTGCTTGATAAAGGTTATGTGCGTGAGTCTCTTAGCCCTTGTGCTGTTCCGGTAATTTTAGTGCCTAAGAAAGATGGATCATGGCGTATGTGTGTGGACTGTAGAGCGATCAATAACATTACCATTAGATATCGTCACCCTATTCCTAGGTTAGATGATATGCTTGATGAATTAAGTGGCTCTATTGTCTTCTCTAAAGTTGATTTGCGTAGTGGGTACCACCAAATTCGCATGAAATTGGGAGATGAATGGAAAACAGCATTTAAAACTAAGTTCGGTTTGTATGAGTGGTTAGTAATGCCATTTGGTTTAACTAATGCACCTAGCACATTCATGAGATTAATGAACGAGGTTTTGCGTGCTTTCATTGGTAAATTTGTAGTGGTCTATTTTGATGATATATTGATATATAGCAGATCACTAGAGGAACACCTTTGCCATTTACGTGCTGTTTTTGATGCTTTACGTAATGCACGTTTATTTGGTAACGTTGAGAAGTGCACATTTTGCACGGATCGAGTCTCTTTCTTGGCTATGTTGTTACTCCACAGGGCATAGAAGTTGATCAAGCCAAGGTTGAGGCAATACAGAGTTGGCCGACTCTAAAACGGTCACGCAGGTGCGAAGTTTTCTAGGACTTGCTGGATTCTATCGTCGTTTTGTGAAGGATTTCAGCACCATCGCTGCACCATTGAATGAGCTCACTAAAAGGGGTGCCGTTTACTTGGGGAATGCACAGGAAGACGCCTTCAACACATTGAAAGATAAGTTAACACATGCACCATTACTCCAACTTCCAGATTTTAGTAAGACTTTTGAGCTAGAATGTGATGCTAGTGGAATTGGATTGGGTGGTGTGCTGTTGCAAGAAGGTAAACCTGTGGCATACTTTAGTGAAAAATTGAGTGGGCCTAGTTTGAACTATTCTACTTATGATAAGGAATTATATGCTCTAGTTCGAACTTTAGAGACATGGCAACATTATTTATGGCCCAAAGAATTTGTCATTCATTCTGATCATGAGTCATTAAAGCATATTAGAAGTCAAGCAAAATTGAACCGTAGGCATGCAAAGTGGGTTGAATTCATAGAGTCTTTTCCTTATGTCATAAAACACAAAAGGGAAAGGAGAATGTTATTGCTGATGCATTGTCTAGGAGATATACCATGCTCTCACAACTTGACTTCAAAATTTTTGGATTGGAAACAATTAAGGAGCATTATGTTCATGATGATGATTTTAAAGACGTGTTGCTGAATTGCCAAGAGGGAAAAACGTGGAATAAATTTGTTCTAAATGATGGATTTGTGTTTAGAGCTAACAAACTATGCATTCCAGCTAGCTCCGTTCGTTTGTTGTTGTTACAGGAAGCGCATGGAGGTGGGCTGATGGGGCATTTTGGAGCGAAGAAGACGGAAGACATACTTGGTAGTCATTTCTTTTGGCCAAAGATGAGACGTGATGTGGAACGTTTTGTTGCTCGCTGCACTACGTGTCAAAAGGCTAAGTCACGACTTAATCCTCACGGTTTGTATATGCCTCTACCTGTTCCTAGTGTGCCTTGGGAAGATATTTCTATGGACTTTGTTTTAGGACTGCCTAGGACAAAGAAGGGGAGGGATAGAAAGACTAGCAGTTATGTTGGTTCATGCCAGGAGTGCATGATGTGATGTTAGAAAGACTAGCAGTTATGGTTGCTAGAGTGATGTTGATTCCTTTAAGAGGAGATTAATTTGATTGCCTTTTGTGATATTTCGTAAATAAAAATGTTTCAAGTTTTGCGGCAGAGATCATTTGGATCTCATGATTTATTTGGTAGTTGAACTGTTCCGAGCAAAGTGAAGTGTGAAAGATCTTATTGGTTCTTAAGTGGTTCTTGTGGTTTGGTCTTAAGAACTTGTCTTGTTCGAGCTGACCAAGTGTTGTTGTAGTCAAAGAATTGTTTTCTATGTTAACGGAAAGAGTGCATTAGGAGTATTTGAGGTCTGAAGCCAAGTTTCATATCTTGCGATTTGATATCCTCTTCTTGGGGGATTGTGCCTTCAATTGTGGACTCCCCTTATGTTTTCCGAGTTCGTTGCCAATTGACTGTTCCTCTTGGTCTGGTGTCTACCGTGATTGGTAAACGTTTACCTGAGTGCTGAAATTATTATTATTATTATTCTTATTGGCCTCTTCTTCTGAGAAAGGATTAACTGATTCATGTTGCAAAGCCCTTAAAGATGAATGTTGGCAACTGGATAGTGGTGGTCGAGTAGATGATTCTGTGAGGCTTCAGGTGTCTAGATGTTTGAGATGCATGGCGTAATAAATCAATTTATTAGAATAATCCTTGGAAAGGGTTTGATTTAAATAGAATGTTTGTCTTTGGAGTTAATAGGTTTCGTTGTCGCAACTAGTAGGACCTATAGCGAGATGTGGTCCAAGATCTTGTGTTCATCTTGATAGAATATTAGAATTAGCAAGTATGGAAATCTTGATTAGTTTCTTAGAGTATCACATTTTGGGTACTCGGTAAGATTGTGTAGAAGATTTATGATGGTGTAGTTTGATGAGAGTAGTAGTATAGAGGAATCTAATAGTCGTGTTAATTAATGGGATAGCAAGGATGGTTGAGTTATTGTTAAGGATGACTCGGCCTCAGTGAGTAACCCTTTGTGAGATAGATTGTCTCTAAGGATAACTTGGTCAATCAGTTAGAAATGGCTACTTTGTGGTCGCGTAGCTAAATTTGATTGGTGTGGGTTAGAGAAAGTCTAAGATTTGTGGAATGAATCGCCTTGGGCGGTTACTTGATTGGTGAGAAGTGTTGACCTTAGTGACCGAGGTTATGGTTGAGTTGTTTGAAAAGTTTAGTCATTAGATCTGAGGATTACCTATCAAGTATACCGGAAATTCATTGTAAGAGTCTTAAAGGTTGAAATGTTGGCTTTGCATTTTTTTTATGCTAGCATCTTGGTTTTCCATGATTAGATTCCAAGAGTTATGGTGATGTTTGATAGAATCCTTGGGAAGCAGTAAATGAGCATGAAGGTGGTGAATTTAAAGTTGATCATCCTTAACAGATTTAGGTGATGTGAGTGTGGCTGTAAGCTATATCGTGGTGTGTTGAGAATTATTTATCAAAGTAATTCCTCTGCTAGAGAAGTTGATCAGGGTATGTTATTGTGGATTGAAAGAGTCTCTTTACATAGGTGTGGAATTTGTGTTCAGCTTGAGCATAGCCATAAGGTTGCTAATTTAAGAGAAAAGAGTTAGAATGTTATGCGACGATTTGGGATCCTATGGTTTAAGAGAAAGTTAAATTCTTAAAAGAAAGATGGTTTTGAGTTGGTTGCATTAAGACTCTTTTGTTTTCAGTCGGGAACTGTTGTGCGTCCCTGGTTAAAAGAGGTGCTCATTGTTAAAGTGAAGAGATCGATTGATATAAGGATCAAGAATTGTGTGTGTTTGTGCAGGTTGTGTGGTTTAGTACCCAAGGGAGTGTTGGCCCAAGGTATAATGGTTGTTTCTGAAAGTTGGAGAGACTTGGTAGAGAGCGTATTGCTAGAACCGTCTTGAGTCCTAGCGTAGCGCACAGATCGTTTTGTATGACCTAGTGTCGAGGGAGTACTGGAGGAATCTGGAGCATAAAGTTTCGTTTGGGCCATTGACCCACGGGTAAGACCGTGCCTTCGAGACGTGTCCGTCGAGTGACTCTTGAAAAGATGGGACAAGTAGTAATGCGTAACACGTCAGTACGTCAAGGTGTTTTGTCGCAGCAGACCGAGAGAGAGGCCACTTGGGAATTGGAGACTCGCATGCGCGAGCAATATCCAGAGTTATTCACAGCAGGTAAGTGGCAAAGTTAGTAAGTTTTAGCTGTGATTATATTTCTTGGTGTAAGCGTGGCTAGAATTCGGGGTCGAATTCTGTTTAAGGGGGGTAGAATGTAATATCCCGGGCGATATTTTTATCAAATAGTATTAAAATCAGGGAAAAAGGGGGGGATTACGTAAATTCACGGCAACCTGGGCCTGGGCTGAGGCCCAAAAGGGGGGCCGGCCAAGGGAAAAGGGGGGGAGGCGCCCCACCCCCCAAACCCTAGCCGCCCCTCTCCCAAGCCGCCTCTCCACCTCCCTGGCCGCACCTCCCTCTCCCTCCTTGCGCCCCCTCTGGCCAGCAGCATCCCCTCGCCTCCATGGATGCCCCCTGCAATTGGTGAAGGATCCCGATCGCTGCGGTTCGAGAGGAGAACAGCAAACCGTCCGCCGGAAAGATTCGTGGATCCGGAAGGTGGAGATTAGGACGGGAAAAGGAAGGGAGGCAGAGATCGTGTGGGGTTCTTCGTGTTCTTCAGCGATTGGTTGCGGGTAATTACTCCTAATTCTCTCCGCTAGCTGTATAATTAGTTGTTTAGCAATGTCGGTTTTCGGATCTGTTCAGGACAGCCTCTGTTAGACGGTCTTTTTGATGTAGATCCGTGGGGATTCAGGTTTGGTCTTCTCCTAGAGATTTGTAGAGGACATCCTTAGCTTTCCATAAAGTGCTAGAACGCGTCATTCCGACCTCTGTAAAGAAAGTTATGATTTTTCTAATCGGACTGTTCTGTAGATCGGGGAAATTCCTGTCAGGTTTCGGTAGATGGGTTTGGGCGATTCGAAATCAGGAGAATCAGAGGATCTCCATATTATGAAAGTTTTAGATATTTTCCTTAGCTTTCCAGAAAGATCAAGAAATCCGGATTCCGACTCTCGGGGTGAAAGTTATGACAGTTTTAGTGCGCTGTCCGGAGAACTCGTTACAGAATTGATGATCTAAGAAAGTTAGATGGTGCGGGTAGAAGTTGGCCGAATCAGGAAGACTCACCAACTAGGTTTAGTTAGATAATTTAATTATATTTCCAGAGAATCTGAGAACGCCCTGTTCGGACTTCTGTGCCATTAGATAAGGATTTTTGAAGTTGACTGTCCGTAGAAGGGGACAGGGTGGCGAAAGGAATTGGGGTGTTGAGTCAAGTTAATCATGTTGGGTTAGTTTGGGGTTGTTTTGTTTAATCTAAAGATTCGTTACAGTTGTCTTAGCAATCATTATAATTATTATTCAGGAGGAGGAAGGATTCGGGGCGCGCCTTCTGATCATTTCCCATTTTCTCGGGGTTAAGGCAAGTATAATGTTGGTTTAAATTTTATAGTGTGCAATGTTGATGGTTGTTGCTATGAAGATGGTTGTTCCATGCTTTGAGAATATGTGATCTTGATCATGATAATGATATGTTGATATTGTTTATGGTAGATTGCAATTGAAAGAGTTCCTGAGAATTTATGATGCATAGCTGTTGTGAATGCAAGTTTTATTTGTTGAGACATTCACATTTGTGCATCATGCTGATTTATTGAAGTCTTGGTCACGAGATGACCAAGCGCCGAGGTCCCCGACATGTTGTTGTCATGACGGGCTAAAGGTCCCCATACTTGTGGAGTATGGGCAATTGGTCCCTGTACCAGAGGGTACAGGCATGGGTGTGCATTGACGGATGCACACTTCGCATTACCGGTAAAATGCGCAAGAGATGAGATAAAGAGATTTTTGATCATATTGCATAGCATGTTTATTCATATGATTGATGAATGAATTTGTGAAGTGATGTTCACTTTTATCCTTGCTGCCCCTATTTATATTTGCTGAGTCTTTGAACTCACTCTTGTTGTTGTTTGTTGTATGGTTGTTGTTTGTTTTAGGTACCCACATGAGATCGGCATGCATGGGAATAAAGAGGGATTAGTTTTGATGCACATGCACGGTCTATTCACCATGGAAGGCAGAAAGAACATTAAACATTATTTGCTGAATAATTTAAGTGGTATTTGATTATTGTCTATCAGGTTCAATGTGTAATAAAGAATAGAACTTATTTGCTTTGATTCCGATCTTTATCTAAGTAGAATGGTTATGAGTGCGATGGTGATCATAACCCAGTTTTGCTTATAAATGAACTTATTGCTTATTGGTATTCATATCAGTTGATTATGCTTGATGAGACATTTGATTTACTCAATAAACAAAGGAAGTTCTGCCGAAATTTTGTAAGATGAATATTAGTTTCCTTATTATGTTATTAGTTTGGTAGCATTCCAGGTCATGGATTGACTGGGGTGTTACAGTTGGTATCAGAGCGGGCTTTAGGTCCGTGGTAATTGAATAATTAAATTGATACACAGTGCACAGTAGGATGGGAATGGGTGAAGCATTGCATTTACGTTTCCGTTATGTTGTATTGATGATTGAGGTTTGAGATGATATATTATATCTATATTATAAAGCTATAGATATTATGTGTGGGGATAACCCATGTTGAGAGGTTGAGGTCGTGGTTGTGGCCCTGGGCTGTACCAGGTTACACCACCGTTAGCGGTATGAGAATATGAAGGCGGTTACCTTGGATATCTTAGAATAGGCGTTGTGATGTGACCACGCCACAAACACATACGACAATCGCGCCCAATATCAAGATTGAACTAAAGGTGAATTCGTTTCTTCAGCCTTCATATGTTACTGAGAATAGACCGCTACCTAATGCAAGTGATTTAATTGTGCTTAGTAATTTGGGAAAGGATGAAGGAAAGGGACATGGAGTTCTGGACATGCATGGAAGGAATAATGGAGGTCACCACGTCACTTTGAGACCAAGTCAAGCACGAATTCGAGTTGGACACGATTTGGAATCAGACTCGGACTGCTGCAATGGTGCAAGTTTAAACGGACGTAACTTTCTCATACGGACTCCGTTTGAGACGTTCTTGGACTTGATGGAAAGCTTATCAAGTCTACTTTCTAAAGGATTCAACCCCATCTTCAAATTCTATCCGAGACAGCCGCAATCATCAAAAGAGTCCGTGTTGGTCACGTACTGGAATCAGATTCGGACTGCTGCAATGGCGCAAGTTGAAACGAACGTAACTTTCTCATACGGACTCCGTTTGGGACGTTCTTGCACTTCATGGAAAGCTTATGAAGTCTACTTTCCAACGGATCCAACCTCATCTTCAAATTCCATCCGAGCCGGCTGTAATCATCAAAACAATCCACGTTGGTTTTGAGTCCGAGTCAAAGGGTGCTGCGCCACCACCAATTGGGCCCATGGGCCGTGTAACCCTAGAGCATGCACTTTGGACGCCCCTCCTGGTTGTTCTCCTATAAAGGAGCCACCGCCTCCTTGTTAGGACTTGGATTTGGTTGAGTTTAGGTTTAGCTATTATGCAAACTTCTGTTCTTCAGTTGTGTCGGACGACCACCTGTCAAGACAGCCTTCGGAATCCCACCTTTTGATCTTCATATCAATATTTGCAATTTCAGATTGCTTGTTATCTTGTTCTTGCGTGTTCTTGGTTGCATGCAGGAATAGACCTTCGTGGTCAGGTCAACGCGTTCTTGCACGGTTGATAACAACTTGGAGTGTGGTTCAGCGATTGCTAAGGCGCAAGCGACGTCGTTCGGTTGTAGTCGGATCGCAAGGGTCGCCTCCGCCAAAATCGATAGTTATCATCCTATCGGAAGATCGGGACTCCATCGACTCATCAGTTGGTATCAGAGCTTCAGTTGACCGGTAGGAATTTCTTGTATCCTTAGTTAGTAGATTGATTTTTATTTCCCATAGTCCAGAAAAAATTGCCCCACAAAAAGAGTTAATTTCCGCTGTCCAAACCCCGTTGTGCTTTTTAATCTGTTAGTTTTGGTTTGCTAAATTGAATTTGTGTCCGTTTTAGCTTTGTCTAGTTGCTGGTCATATCTTTGTTCCAAGAAAAATCCAAATAAAAAAAAATTCCCCCACCCCAAACCCTAATTCCAATTTCGGCTGATCTGTCCTTTCTCTGCAGCCGCCACCAAAAACGCCATATCTTTTGATTCCGAGATTATTGTTGAGTGAGACCACCGCCATTAGATTCAAAAATTTATCATCCATCTATCTGTAAAATTTCACGTCATTCCAGCAAGGCAGTTAAGAGATATGTGCGGTGGAAGTTGACCCAAAATTCCAGATTGAATCTGCAACAGTCGGCACTTGTGAATTTTGTGCGAATTTTTAGGTCGGTTTCCAGACCTTGGCCCAAAAACAAAAGTTGTAGAAAAAGCCGTCAGAAAACGGAGAAAAAAAGAATCATTGAAAAAAAGGCAACTGACAAAAAGTTACGGCCGAAATACCGACGCACTGTCCAGTGGACAGAAATCTTCAGTTTCCAAGTTTTGGAACAATCCTTGTGTTCTTCAATTCCAGATTGCATTCGATCGAATTATCTTGTATTTACCACTCCCATACATTGCCATACACTTATTTTAGCCTTCTTCCATCTTTGGTTGATCAGCAACATAGGCTAAGTGCTAGATACGAACTATAATTCAATTCTGTGCAATTTCTGAAATTAATTGATTGTTTTCCTTTGCTACAAAATACATAGCCTATCCAAGCTCCACTTTTCTACAACCGAACAGGTCTCGCTGTACCTTGCAATCGCTATACTCATCACTTGAGTTAAGTTATCACGAACCAGCCACCAGTTGCACCACCTGTTTTGCATTGGTAAGAACTTGTAAGAGCTTGGTAAGAGTTCGAGAGATGTGTGACTTGCTAAGCTCCACCTCCTAGTAGTTTATAGGGACTTACATAATTCTAGTGTATTTCCTTGTTTTCTACTAACCATGACAGGTTCAAGATCACATTGTAGCAATTTTTGTGAGACCAACAACTTGTTGGATCGTATTAATAAGACCCTCACCACCATCAACAACAGAATTGAGGGATCCAATGATCACGACCGTTGTCGACTTCGACAAAATCAACAAGGCACAGGTAGGTTAACAAGAGAGGTATGTGATGATGATGCCAAGTTTACAATTCCGCCATTTGCTGGTAGATATGACCCTGAAGCTTATCTTGATTGGGAAATACAATTAGATGGAAATTTTGCATGCTATGATTTTCCTGATGATGAAAGAGTTAGGGCTGCTACTAGTGAATTCACTGATTTCGCATTATTTTGGTGGAGGAAACAATGTAGACTACCACATGTACCTAAAACTTGGAATGTTTTGAAACGAGTGATGAGATCTACATTTGTTCCTTCATATTATTCACGTGACTTGTTAAACAGATTGCAACGTTTAGAACAAGGTAGGAGAACTGTAAGTGAATACTATGAAGAATTGAAAGCTCTTTTGTTGCGTTGTGGCTTAGAGGAACATGCTGAAGCTACAGAGAATAGATTCTTACGTGGCCTTAATAAAGAAATTCAGGACCTTCTCATTCACAAAGAATATAATTCTCTCCTCATTTGTTTATACTTGCATGTAATGTTGAGCGTCAGATTGAGAAGAAATTGAGAGTGCTTGATGATAAGAAACATGAGAGCAAACCCATGTTTGTGCCTTTTCTGTGACTAACAACTTGCAGGCAGTTGAGAACCATGTCAAAAGGAGCATGAGTTGATTGAACCATCGATTCCATTCGTTGAGAACGAAGATGAGGAGATGGATGCACCTACATCATCTGAGGGGAGCCAAAAAGGTAAAGATCATGGTGCTATCATCACTCACGGTGAGTATGCTTGTGAAGAACAACAATTATGCACCGTTCATGCTATTTTAGAGCAAAACTTAGTGGAAAACAATTCTGACATGCCCATATTTCAAGTAGAGAATTCACACTGCATTGATTTGAGTGTTGAGAATACGTTGAGTGCACCTTGTCAAAAATAATTGAATTGCCTACTGTTTTGAGTGATTCATGTGATGAATTAATCACATACAATGATCATGTGGCTTTGGTTAGACATAAAGAAGTTTTAACTAGAATTTCTCCTGCCAATTCATTGTGTTACATCATGTTGGATCTTCCTATGAAATTGTCACATGCTTTGGAGAAAGTTTCTGAACTTACATGTTCAAAATTCTTGTTTAGTGCCTACACCCCTGGGTATAAGTTTAATTTGCTTGGAGATTATGGTGTAGAAAATCAATTTCTTGTATATCGAATATGCATAACTTGTGACCACATGGATGAATTGCAGCTTGTTGTTTTGAACAACAACTCTTGTATGCTCAATCTTGTTCATTATGAAAGAAAAATAAATTTTAGTGATCATTCAATGCCTATGTGTTCTTCTCTTATTGAACCATCTAACATTGGCAATCTGAATAACGAAATTGATGTATGGAAGAACTTGCAAATATTTTCACCCTTACTAGATGAATTTGCTATTGCTCAATTGAAATCTGATTATATGGATAAACTTTGTTTGATTCCAAAAGTTGTAGCTTTGCCTATATGTGCCACCACAACAAGTTTACAACTTCAAAGATTTGAATTGCATAAATGCTTCACTTACATTTGCAAAACAAGTTGCGATAATTACTGTGTGAGAAATTTTGATTTGTTCATTAACATATATGATTACTTTTGGGTTAATAATACAATGAACTTTTATGATTGCTGCTGTGTTATAACATTAGTTGTGCAACAACGAAGAACTGTTAAAACGGATGACATATACATATACCATGCATACACCTTGGCTTCTTTGTTACCATACTTTCAGTTTATCAAAAGCCGAGGACGGCTTTGTTTTCAAGAAGGGGAGGATGATGAGGACACGACCCCTATGGATACAACCATATTTGCTATGCTTGTTGTTCCAATTACAAGAGCTCCTACGCATCACTTAAATTATAAGGTGAGCTCGTTTCAAAAAGATTTTACTTTGTGTGATAAAGAACGTATGATATTACATAATGAGAGTTTGTTGCGTTTGTTATTATGTACCGAGATTTATGATGAAGATCATGCAATACGTGAGGCTACACATATGCTAAAACCGAGGACGGTTTTCTATCAAGAAGGGAGGATGATGTGACCACGCCACAAACACATACGACAATCGCGCCCAATATCAAGATTGAACTAAAGGTGAATTCGTTTCTTCAGCCTTCATATGTTACTGAGAATAGACCGCTACCTAATGCAAGTGATTTAATTGTGCTTAGGAATTTGGGAAAGGATGAAGGAAAGGGACATGGAGTTCTGGACATGCATGGAAGGAATAATGGAGGTCACCACGTCACTTTGAGACCAAGTCAAGTACGAATTCGAGTTGGACACGATTTGGAATCAGACTCGGACTGCTGCAATGGTGCAAGTTTAAACGGACGTAACTTTCTCATACGGACTCCGTTTGAGACGTTCTTGGACTTGATGGAAAGCTTATCAAGTCTACTTTCTAAAGGATTCAACCCCATCTTCAAATTCTATCCGAGACAGCCGCAATCATCAAAAGAGTCCGTGTTGGTCACGTACTGGAATCAGATTCGGACTGCTGCAATGGTGCAAGTTGAAACGAACGTAACTTTCTCATACGGACTCCGTTTGGGACGTTCTTGCACTTCATGGAAAGCTTATGAAGTCTACTTTCCAACGGATCCAACCTCATCTTCAAATTCCATCCGAGCCGGCTGCAATCATCAAAACAATCCACGTTGGTTTTTGAGTCCGAGTCAAAAGGGTGCTGCGCCACCACCAATTGGGCCCATGGGCCGTGTAACCCTAGAGCATGCACTTTGGACGCCCCTCCTGGTTGTTCTCCCTATAAAGGAGCCACCGCCTCCCTTGTTAGGACTTGGATTTGGTTGAGTTTAGGTTTAGCTATTATGCAAACTTCTGTTCTTCAGTTGTGTCGGACGACCACCTGTCAAGACAGCCTTCGGAATCCCACCTTTTGATCTTCATATCAATATTTGCAATTTCAGATTGCTTGTTATCTTGTTCTTGCGTGTTCTTCGGTTGCATGCAGGAATAGACCTTCGTGGTCAGGTCAACCGCGTTCTTGGCACGGTTGATAACAACTTGGAGTGTGGTTCAGCGATTGCTAAGGCGCAAGCGACGTCGTTCGGTTGTAGTCGGATCGCAAGGGTCGCCTCCGCCAAAATCGATAGTTATCATCCTATCGGAAGATCGGGACTCCATCGACTCATCACGTTGATAGTGAGTATCTCTAGAAGAGTTGTCCTCTTCTTTGACTTTAAATTTGGTCGACTCTAGTCCAGTTGGGCTCGATGAGTTTCTCTTGGGTTATTAGTTCTTTGCGGTTGATCGGTTGCTTTGAGAAAGGATAGTGTGTTTTGATTGGGCTGAATTTGTCCTGTAAAGCAATCATTGTTTTCCCAACCGATGAGTTATTCTTACGATTGGTGAACTTAGTTGGTGGTCAAGTTCGACCTTTATATGGGAGTTTTGTTTTCCTGATGGGAAATCTTGATCCATTTATTCGCTTGATGTTTTTGGGTTAATGAAAGTTTCCTTCTGCAAGTCCTTTAGTTCGTAGAGGCTTTTACTCATTGTATCTTTCTTGGGTATTTTGAGTGTTGAAGCTTAATGGATCTCTTTTATGAAAGAAGATGTTAAACCCTTTGACGATGTGTTGTCATGATAAGATGAGAGGTTATAATCAAAGCACTTAATGAATATGATATGGATTATCAAGATTGAGTTGCAGTGTGTGCATGATTGATCTTAGCTAAGATCCTTGAAAGGAAAGTTGAATAAGTTGAGGTTGTTCTCTAGTAGTTCTTGATGAGCTGTGACTGTGAGTATGACTATATTTAGGTGGAATCAACAGAGTTAATAACAAGTAGGGAGCATTGACGAAACTGGTTTGATCACTATAGGTGATATATTTTGATAAGCTTCTCGAATAGGGGTGACCTGCGGGTCTCAACGGATTAATCTAACCCTTTGGGATGGATAGGTCCAGAAGATGTTAGAATATTGTCATAGCGGATATTAATCTTGGAGTTACCTTTTTATGGATAAGTACTGATCATATGTAATTGCTAGGTGCATTTATTACGTATCGAAGTATGGTTTTGAGCATCACTAAGGGATGAACTGATGGAATGTAATTGGTGATTTATGTTACCTGATGGTGGAGTGGTAGGATAATAGTATGTCTTTGATGAGAAGGTTGATCCTTAAAAAAATTGTTTCGTTTACTAAACTGGTTGGATTACTTGATCTCAATGGATTCATTTAACTGTGTAGGAAGGAAGAGTTAAGGATGTTTTTGGTTTCTTGATGGTCTTATGTTTGCTAGTTGGAACGCAAATAGAGAAATGACCATAAATCCTTCCATGACGGTATAATCGTCAACTGTTTACGATAACCATTGGATTGGAATTGGTGTGCACTAAATTGATGTTGAGCATTGCTAATAGGTTAAAGATTGGGATTTAAGGGTGATCTAAATAGGTGGGTTGTGAGGATGACCTGGGCAGCATGCCTTAGTTAAAAGACGGTTTACTTCGATAGTGGGGTTTGTGCATTAGTTATCCTCTTGACCAGGTTGAGTATTGCAACCTTATAGAAAAATATATGAAATAGGTTATTGTGTTTCCCTGGGAAGGTTAATGATGGGATAGTGAGTTATGTTGGTTCATGCCAGGAGTGCATGATGTGATGTTAGAAAGACTAGCAGTTATGGTTGCTAGAGTGATGTTGATTCCTTTAAGAGGAGATTAATTTGATTGCCTTTCGTGATATTTCGTAAATAAAAATGTTTCAAGTTTTGCGGCGGAGATCATTTGGATCTCATGATTTATTTGGTAGTTGAACTGTTCCGAGCAAAGTGAAGTGTGAAAGATCTTATTGGTTCTTAAGTGGTTCTTGTGGTTTGGTCTTAAGAACTTGTCTTGTTCGAGCTGACCAAGTGTTGTTGTAGTCAAAGAATTGTTTTCTATGTTAACGGAAAGAGTGCATTAGGAGTATTTGAGGTCTGAAGCCAAGTTTCGTATCTTGCGATTTGATATCCTCTTCTTGGGGGATTGTGCCTTCAATTGTGGACTCCCCTTATGTTTTCCGAGTTCGTTGCCAATTGACTGTTCCTCTTGGTCTGGTGTCTACCGTGATTGGTAAACGTTTACCTGAGTGCTGAAATTATTATTATTATTATTCTTATTGGCCTCTTCTTCTGAGAAAGGATTAACTGATTCATGTTGCAAAGCCCTTAAAGATGAATGTTGGCAACTGGATAGTGGTGGTCGAGTAGATGATTCTGTGAGGCTTCAGGTGTCAAGATGTTTGAGATGCATGGCGTAATAAATCGATTTATTAGAATAATCCTTGGAAAGGGTTTGATTTAAATAGAATGTTTGTCTTTGGAGTTAATAGGTTTCGTTGTCGCAACTAGTAGGACCTATAGCGAGATGTGGTCCAAGATCTTGTGTTCATCTTGATAGAATATTAGAATTAGCAAGTATGGAAATCTTGATTAGTTTCTTAGAGTATCACATTTTGGGTACTCGGTAAGATTGTGTAGAAGATTTATGATGGTGTAGTTTGATGAGAGTAGTAGTATAGAGGAATCTAATAGTCGTGTTAATTAATGGGATAGCAAGGATGGTTGAGTTATTGTTAAGGATGACTCGGCCTCAGTGAGTAACCCTTTGTGAGATAGATTGTCTCTAAGGATAACTTGGTCAATCAGTTAGAAATGGCTACTTTGTGGTCGCGTAGCTAAATTTGATTGGTGTGGGTTAGAGAAAGTCTAAGATTTGTGGAATGAATCGCCTTGGGCGGTTACTTGATTGGTGAGAAGTGTTGACCTTAGTGACCGAGGTTATGGTTGAGTTGTTTGAAAAGTTTAGTCATTAGATCTGAGGATTACCTATCAAGTATACCGGAAATTCATTGTAAGAGTCTTAAAGGTTGAAATGTTGGCTTTGCATTTTTTTTATGCTAGCATCTTGGTTTTCCATGATTAGATTCCAAGAGTTATGGTGATGTTTGATAGAATCCTTGGGAAGCAGTAAATGAGCATGAAGGTGGTGAATTTAAAGTTGATCATCCTTAACAGATTTAGGTGATGTGAGTGTGGCTGTAAGCTATATCGTGGTGTGTTGAGAATTATTTATCAAAGTAATTCCTCTGCTAGAGAAGTTGATCAGGGTATGTTATTGTGGATTGAAAGAGTCTCTTTACATAGGTGTGGAATTTGTGTTCAGCTTGAGCATAGCCATAAGGTTGCTAATTTAAGAGAAAAGAGTTAGAATGTTATGCGACGATTTGGGATCCTATGGTTTAAGAGAAAGTTAAATTCTTAAAAGAAAGATGGTTTTGAGTTGGTTGCATTAAGACTCTTTTGTTTTCAGTCGGGAACTGTTGTGCGTCCCTGGTTAAAAGAGGTGCTCATTGTTAAAGTGAAGAGATCGATTGATATAAGGATCAAGAATTGTGTGTGTTTGTGCAGGTTGTGTGGTTTAGTACCCAAGGGAGTGTTGGCCCAAGGTATAATGGTTGTTTCTGAAAGTTGGAGAGACTTGGTAGAGAGCGTATTGCTAGAACCGTCTTGAGTCCTAGCGTAGCGCACAGATCGTTTTGTATGACCTAGTGTCGAGGGAGTACTGGAGGAATCTGGAGCATAAAGTTTCGTTTGGGCCATTGACCCACGGGTAAGACCGTGCCTTCGAGGCGTGTCCGTCGAGTGACTCTTGAAAAGATGGGACAAGTAGTGTCGCGTAACACGTCAGTCACGTCAAGGTGTTTTGTCGCAGACAGAGAGAGAGGCCACTTGGGAATTGGAGACTCGCATGCGCGAGCAATATCCAGAGTTATTCACAGCAGGTAAGTGGCAAAGTTAGTAAGTTTTAGCTGTGATTATATTTCTTGGTGTAAGCGTGGCTAGAATTCGGGGTCGAATTCTGTTTAAGGGGGGTAGAATGTAATATCCCGGGCGATATTTTTATCAAATAGTATTAAAATCAGGGAAAAAGGGGGGGATTACGTAAATTCACGGCAACCTGGGCCTGGGCTGAGGCCCAAAAGGGGGGCCGGCCAAGGGAAAAGGGGGGAGGCGCCCCACCCCCCAAACCCTAGCCGCCCCTCTCCCAAGCCGCCTCTCCACCTCCCTGGCCGCACCTCCCTCTCCCTCCTTGCGCCCCCTCTGGCCAGCAGCATCCCCTCGCCTCCATGGATGCCCCCTGCAATTGGTGAAGGATCCCGATCGCTGCGGTTCGAGAGGAGGACAGCAAACCGTCCGCCGGAAAGATTCGTGGATCCGGAAGGTGGAGATTAGGACGGGAAAAGGAAGGGAGGCAGAGATCGTGTGGGGTTCTTCGTGTTCTTCAGCGATTGGTTGCGGGTAATTACTCCTAATTCTCTCCGCTAGCTGTATAATTAGTTGTTTAGCAATGTCGGTTTTCGGATCTGTTCAGGACAGCCTCTGTTAGACGGTCTTTTTGATGTAGATCCGTGAGGATTCAGGTTTGGTCTTCTCCTAGAGATTTGTAGAGGACATCCTTAGCTTTCCATAAAGTGCTAGAACGCGTCATTCCGACCTCTGTAAAGAAAGTTATGATTTTTCTAATCGGACTGTTCTGTAGATCGGGAAATTCCTGTCAGGTTTCGGTAGATGGGTTTGGGCGATTCGAAATCAGGAGAATCAGAGGATCTCCATATTATGAAAGTTTTAGATATTTTCCTTAGCTTTCCAGAAAGATCAAGAAATCCGGATTCCGACTCTCGGGGTGAAAGTTATGACAGTTTTAGTGCGCTGTCCGGAGAACTCGTTACAGAATTGATGATCTAAGAAAGTTAGATGGTGCGGGTAGAAGTTGGCCGAATCAGGAAGACTCACCAACTAGGTTTAGTTAGATAATTTAATTATCTTTCCAGAGAATCTGAGAACGCCCTGTTCGGACTTCTGTGCCATTAGATAAGGATTTTTGAAGTTGACTGTCCGTAGAAGGGGACAGGGTGGCCGAAAGGAATTGGGGTGTTGAGTCAAGTTAATCATGTTGGGTTAGTTTGGGGTTGTTTTGTTTAATCTAAAGATTCGTTACAGTTGTCTTAGCAATCATTATAATTATTATTCAGGAGGAAGGATTCCAGGGGCCGCGCCTTCTGATCATTTCCCATTTTCTCGGGGTTAAGGCAAGTATAATGTTGGTTTAAATTTTATAGTGTGCAATGTTGATGGTTGTTGCTATGAAGATGGTTGTTCCATGCTTTGAGAATATGTGATCTTGATCATGATAATGATATGTTGATATTGTTTATGGTAGATTGCAATTGAAAGAGTTCCTGAGAATTTATGATGCATAGCTGTTGTGAATGCAAGTTTTATTTGTTGAGACATTCACATTTGTGCATCATGCTGATTTATTGAAGTCTTGGTCACGAGATGACCAAGCGCCGAGGTCCCCGACATGTTGTTGTCATGACGGGCTAAAGGTCCCCATACTTGTGGAGTATGGGCAATTGGTCCCTGTACCAGAGGGTACAGGCATGGGTGTGCATTGACGGATGCACACTCCGCATTACCGGTAAAATGCGCAAGAGATGAGATAAAGAGATTTTTGATCATATTGCATAGCATGTTTATTCATATGATTGATGAATGAATTTGTGAAGTGATGTTCACTTTTATCCTTACTGCCCCTATTTATATTTGCTGAGTCTTTGAACTCACTCTTGTTGTTGTTTGTTGTATGGTTGTTGTTTGTTTTAGGTATCCACATGAGATCGGCATGCATGGGAATAAAGAGGGATTAGTTTTGATGCACATGCACGGTCTATTCACCATGGAAGGCAGAAAGAACATTAAACATTATTTGCTGAATAATTTAAGTGGTATTTGATTATTGTCTATCAGGTTCAATGTGTAATAAAGAATAGAACTTATTTGCTTTGATTCCGATCTTTATCTAAGTAGAATGGTTATGAGTGCGATGGTGATCATAACCCAGTTTTGCTTATAAATGAACTTATTGCTTATTGGTATTCATATCAGTTGATTATGCTTGATGAGACCTTTGATTTACTCAATAAACAAAGGAAGTTCTGCCGAAATTTTGTAAGATGAATATTAGTTTCCTTATTATGTTATTAGTTTGGTAGCATTCCAGGTCATGGATTGACTGGGGTGTTACAAACCAAGAAGGGAGTTGCGTTTGTGTGGGGAGTGGCACAACAAAAGGCCTTTGCTGAGCTTAAGAAACGTTTGACTGAAGCCCCTTTGCTTGTTTTGCCTGATTTCACTAAGAGCTTTGAGATTGAATGTGATGCTAGTGGAATTGGCATAGGAGGAGTGTTGATGCAAGTGGGTAGACCGATTGCTTATTTTAGTGAGAAATTGAACGGTACTCAATTGAATTATCCGGTCTATGATAAAGAACTTTATGCGTTAGTGCGAGTTTTAGAAACTTGGCAGCATTACTTGTGGCCCAAGGAATTTGTTATTCACTCAGATCATGAGGCTTTAAAGTATTTGCGTGATCAAGCCAAATTGAATCGACGTTAGCCAAGTGGGTAGAATTCATTGAATCTTTTCCTTATGTTGCCAAATACAAGAAAGGGAAGGAAAACGTGGTTGCTGATGCTCTTTCTAGGAAACATGTGCTTTTAACTCAATTAGGAGTACAAGTTCCTGGCTTGGAGAGTTTGCGTGAGTTATATGCTAATGACCATGATTTTGCTGCTCCTTATTCACATTGCAAAGATGGGAAAGGCCGGGATAAGTTTCATATACATGATGGGTTCTTGTTTCGAGCAAACAAGCTTTGCGTTCCAGAATCGTCCGTTCGTTTGCTTTTGTTGCAGGAATCTCACGCAGGGGGCCTAATGGGGCATTTTGGACGTGAAAAGACATTCTTATGTTCAGCGATCACTTTTACTGCCCTAAGATGAAGCGTTATGTGGACAGGTGATGTGACCACGCCACCAACACATACGACCATAGCGCCTAATATCAAGATTGAACTAAAGGTGAATTCGTTTCTTCAGTTTCAACATATTTTAAATGAGAATATGATGCTACCTAATGATGAAAATATATATTTTTGTAGCACCACATCACTTTTGTACCAATTCAAGCAAGATTCCAGATCAGTTCGGATTCAGCCTGACGGCCCAACTTCAAATGTGCATAACTTTCACATACGGAGTCCGTTTGAGATCCACAAGTACTCGATGGAAATCTTTTCTCGTCCTCTTTCTACTGGATCTGGCCTCATCTCCAAATTCCTCTTGTGCTTGCCGCAATCACGCAAAGAAGGTGCTACGTCACCTGTTTGGGTCAAATTGGGCCTTGTAATGTTTGGGCCCAAAGGGGAGGTGCCCCCTCCTAGGCCCATACTGTTCGCGGGTTACTGTTCATGTGAACAGTATGTGAATAGTACCACCCCTTTGTTTCATAGTTTTGTGTGGCTTTCCCACCCCTATTTAAGGAGGCTGCACCCTTCTAGTTTTCTTGGATTTTGTTTGCTAAGTTTTTTCATGGTGAAAACTTTTGTTCTTCGCTTGTCGGCTAGACCAACCGTAAAGAACCTCTACGGAATCCCACCTCCTGAGCTCAATATAAATATTTGCAATTTTAGATTGCTTGTTATCTTGTTCTTGCGTGTTCTTCGGTTGCAAGCAGGAATAGACCTTCGTAGTCAGGTCAATCGCGTTCTTGGCACGGTTGATAACAACTTGGAGTGTGGTTCAGCGATTGCTAAGGTGCAAGCGACGTCGTACGGTTGTAGTCGGGTCGCAAGAGTCACCTCCGCCAAAATCGAAGTTATCATTCTATCGGAAGATCGGGACCCCATCGCCTCATCAGTTGGTATCAGAGCTTCAGTTGACCGGTAGGAATTTCTTGTATCCCTAGTTAGTAGATTGGTTTTTTTTATTTCTCTTGTATCCCTAGTTAGTAGATTGGTTTTTTTTATTTCCTATAGTCCAGACAAATTGCCCCACAAAAAAGTTAATTTCCGCTGTCCAAACCCCGTTGTGCCTTTAAATCTATTAGTTTTGGTTTGCTAAATTGAATTTGTGTCCATCTTGTAACACCCTAGCCAATCAATGACCTGGAATGCTACCAAACTAATAACATAATAAGGAAAAACTAATATTCATCTTACAAAATTTCGGCAGAACCTCCTTTGTTTATTGAGTAAATCAGAGGTTCCAACAAGCATAATCAAACGATATGAATAACAGTAAGCAATATATTCATTTATAAGCAAAATTGGATTATGTTCATCATCGCACTCCTAACAATACTACTTAGATAAAGAATGGAATCAATGTAAAAGAGTTCTAATCTTTTATTACATTTTGAACCTGATAGAAATTAATCAAATACCACTTGAATTATTCCGCAAATAGTGTTTAATGTTCTTTCTTTCTTCCATGGTGAATAGACCGTGCAAGTGCAACAAAACTAATCCTTCTTCATCCCCATGCATGCCGATCTCATGTAGATACCTAAAACAAACAGCAACCACAACAACAACAACAAGAGTGAGTTCAACGACTCAGCAAATATAATAAGTAGTAACAAGAATAAAGGTGAACATCACTTCACAAGTTCGTCCATCAGTCATATAAATAAACCATGCTATGCAATATGATCAAAAATCTCTTTATCTCTTCTCTTTTGCATTTTACCGGTAATGCGGAGTGTGCATCTGTCAATGCACACCTATGCCTGTACCATCTGGTACAGGGACTGATGAGGACACGACCCCTATGGATACAACCATATTTGCTATGCTTGTTGTTCCAATTACAAGAGCTCCTACGCATCACTTAAATTATAAGGTGAGCTCGTTTCAAAAAGGTTTTACTTTGTGTGATAAAGAACGTATGATATTACATAATGAGAGTTTGTTGCGTTTGTTATTATGTACCGAGATTTATGATGAAGATCATGCAATACGTGAGGCTACACATATGCTAAAACCGAGGACGGTTTTCTATCAAGAAGGGGAGGATGATGTGACCACGCCACAAACACATACGACAATCGCGCTCAATATCAAGATTGAACTAAAGGTGAATTCGTTTCTTCAGCCTTCATATGTTACTGAGAATAGACCGCTACCTAATGCAAGTGATTTAATTGTGCTTAGGAATTTGGGAAAGGATGAAGGAAAGGGACATGGAGTCCTGGACATGCATGGAAGGAATAATGGAGGTCACCACGTCACTTTGGGACCAAGTCAAGCACGAATTCGAGTTGGACACGTTTTGGAATCAGACTCGGACTGCTGCAATGGTACAAGTTTAAACGGACGTAACTTTCTCATACGGACTCCGTTTGGGACGTTCTTGGACTTGATGGAAAGCTTATCAAGTCTACTTTCTAAAGGATTCAACCCCATCTTCAAATTCTATCCGAGACAGCCGCAATCATCAAAAGAGTCCGTGTTGGTCACGTACTGGAATCAGGTTCGGACTGCTGCAATGGTGCAAGTTGAAACGAACGTAACTTTCTCATACGGACTCCGTTTGGGACGTTCTTGTACTTCATGGAAAGCTTATGAAGTCTACTTTCCAACGGATCCAACCTCATCTTCAAATTCCATCCGAGCCGGCTGCAATCATCAAAACAATCCACGTTGGTTTTGAGTCCGAGTTAAAGGGTGCTGCGCCACCACCAATTGGGCCCATGGGCCTTGTAACCCTAGAGCATGCACTTTGGACGCCCCTCCTGGTTGTTCTCCTATAAAGGAGCCACCGCCTCCTTGTTAGGACTGGGATTTGGTTGAGTTTAGGTTTAGCTATTATGCAAACTTCTGTTCTTCAGTTGTGTCGGACGACCACCTGTCAAGACAGCCTTCGGAATCCCACCTTTTGATCTTCATATCAATATTTGCAATTTCAGATTGCTTGTTATCTTGTTCTTGCGTGTTCTTGGTTGCATGCAGGAATAGACCTTCGTGGTCAGGTCAACCGCGTTCTTGGCACGGTTGATAACAACTTGGAGTGTGGTTCAGCGATTGCTAAGGCGCAAGCGACGTCGTTCGGTTGTAGTCGGATCGCAAGGGTCGCCTCCGCCAAAATCGATAGTTATCATCCTATCGGAAGATCGGGACCCCTTCGCCTCATCAAGTGGTATAGAGCTTCAGTTGACCGGTAGGAATTTCTTGTATCCTTAGTTAGTAGATTGATTTTTATTTCCCATAGTCCAGAAAAATTGCCCCACAAAAAGAGTTAATTTCCGCTGTCCAAACCCCGTTGTGCTTTTCAATCTGTTAGTTTTGGTTTGCTAAATTGAATTTGTGTCCGTTTTAGCTTTGTCTAGTTGCTGGTCATATCTTTGTTCCAAGAAAAATCCAAATAAAAAAAATTCCCCCACCCCAAACCCTAATTCCAATTTTCGGCTGATCTGTCCTTTCTCTGCAGCCGCCACCAAAAATGCCATATCTTTTGATTCCGAGATTATTTTTGAGTGAGACCACCGCCATTAGATTCAAACATTTATCATCCATCTATCTGTAAAATTTCACGTCATTCCAGCAAGGCAGTTAAGAGATATGTGCGGTGGAAGTTGACCCAAAATTCCAGATTGAATCTGCAACAGTCGGCACTTGTGAATTTTGTGTGAATTTTTAGGTCGGTTTCCAGACCTTGGCCCAAAAACAAAAGTTGTAGAAAAAGCCGTCAGAAAACGGAAAAAAAAAGAATCATTGAAAAAAAGGCAACTGACAAAAAGTTACGGCCGAAATACCGACGCACTGTCCAGTGGACAGAAATCTTCAGTTTCCAAGTTTTGGAACAATCCTTGTGTTCTTCAATTCCAGATTGCATTCGATCGAATTATCTTGTATTTACCACTCCCATACATTGCCATACACTTATTTTAGCCTTCTTCCATCTTTGGTTGATCAGCAACATAGGCTAAGTGCTAGATGCGAACTATAATTCAATTCTGTGCAATTTCTGAAATTAATTGATTGTTTTCCTTTGCTACAAAATACATAGCCTATCCAAGCTCCACTTTTCTACAACCGAACAGGTCTCGCTGTACCTTGCAATCGCTATACTCATCACTTGAGTTAAGTTATCACGAACCAGCCACCAGTTGCACCACCTGTTTTGCATTGGTAAGAACTTGTAAGAGCTTGGTAAGAGTTCGAGAGATGTGTGACTTGCGAAGCTCCACCTCCTAGTAGTTTATAGGGACTTACATAATTCTAGTGTATTTCCTTGTTTTCTACTAACCATGACAGGTTCAAGATCACATTGTAGCAATTTTTGTGAGACCAACAACTTGTTGGATCGTATTAATAAGACCCTCACCACCATCAACAACAGAATTGGGGATCCAATGATCACGACCGTTGTCGACTTCAACAAAATCAACAAGGCACAGGTAGGTTAACAAGAGAGGTATGTGATGATGATGCCAAGTTTACAATTCCGCCATTTGCTGGTAGATATGACCCTGAAGCTTATCTTGATTGGGAAATACAATTAGATGGAAATTTTGCATGCTATGATTTTCCTGATGATGAAAGAGTTAGGGCTGCTACTAGTGAATTCACTGATTTCGCATTATTTTGGTGGAGGAAACAATGTAGACTACCACATGTACCTAAAACTTGGAATGTTTTGAAACGAGTGATGAGATCTACATTTGTTCCTTCATATTATTCACGTGACTTGTTAAACAGATTGCAACGTTTAGAACAAGGTAGGAGAACTGTAAGTGAATACTATGAAGAATTGAAAGCTCTTTTGTTGCGTTGTGGCTTAGAGGAACATGCTGAAGCTACAGAGAATAGATTCTTACGTGGCCTTAATAAAGAAATTCAGGACCTTCTCATTCACAAAGAATATAATTCTCTCCCTCATTTGTTTATACTTGCATGTAATGTTGAACGTCAGATTGAGAAGAAATTGAGAGTGCTTGATGATAAGAAACATGAGAGCAAACCCATGTTTGTGCCTTTTTCTGTGACTAACAACTTGCAGGCAGTTGAGAACCATGTCAAAAAGGAGCATGAGTTGATTGAACCATCGATTCCATTCGTTGAGAACGAAGATGAGGAGATGGATGCACCTACATCATCTGAGGGGAGCCAAAAAGGTAAAGATCATGGTGCTATCATCACTCACGGTGAGTATGCTTGTGAAGAACAACAATTATGCACCGTTCATGCTATTTTAGAGCAAAACGTAGTGGAAAATAATTCTGACACGCCCATATTTCAAGTAGAGAATTCACACTACATTGATTTGAGTATTGAGAATGAGTTTAGTGCACCTTGTCAAAAAATAATTGAATTGCCTGCTGTTTTGAGTGATTCATGTGATGAATTGATCACATACAATGATCATGTTGCTTTGGTTAGACATAAAGAAGTTTTAACTAGAATTTCTCCTGCCAATTCATTGTGTTACATCATGTTGGATCTTCCTATGAAATTGTCACATGCTTTGGAGAAAGTTTCTGAACTTACGTGTTCAAAATTCTTGTTTAGTGCCTACACCCCTGGGTATAAGTTTAATTTGATTGGAGATTATGGTGTAGAAAATCAATTTCTTGTATATCGAATATGCATAACTTGTGACCACATGGATGAATTGCAGCTTGTTGTTTTGAACAACAACTCTTGTATGCTCAATCTTGTTCATTATGAAAGAAAAATAAAATTTAGTGATCATTCAATGCCTCTGCGTTCTTCTCTTATTGAACCATCTAACATTGGCAATCTGAATAATGAAATTGATGTATGGAAGAACTTGCAAATATTTTCACCCTTACTAGATGAATTTGCTATTGCTCAATTGAAATCTGATTATATGGATAAACTTTGTTTGATTCCAAAAGTTGTAGCTTTGTCTATATGTGCCACCACAACAAGTTTACAACTTCAAAGATTTAAATTTCATAAATGCTTCACTTACATTTGCAAAACAAGTTGCGATAATTACTGTGTGAGAAATTTTGATTTGTTCATTAACATATATGATTACTTTTGGGTTAATAATACAATGAGCTTTTATGATTGCTGCTGTGTTATAACATTAATTGTGCAACAACGAAGAACTGTTAAAACGGATGACATATACATATACCATGCATACACCTTGGCTTCTTTGTTACCATACTTTCAGTTTATCAAAAGCCGAGGACGGCTTTGTTTTCAAGAAGGGGAGGATGATGAGGACACGACCCCAATGGATACAACCATATTTGCTATGCTTGTTGTTCCAATTACAAGAGCTCCTACGCATCACTTAAATTATAAGGTGAGCTCGTTTCAAAAAGGTTTTACTTTGTGTGATAAAGAACGTATGATATTACATAATGAGAGTTTGTTGCGTTTGTTATTATGTACCGAGATTTATGATGAAGATCATGCAATACGTGAGGCTACACATATGCTAAAACCGAGGACGGTTTTCTATCAAGAAGGGGAGGATGATGTGACCACGCCACAAACACATACGACAATCACGCCCAATATCAAGATTGAACTAAAGGTGAATTCGTTTCTTCAGCCTTCATATGTTACTGAGAATAGACCGCTACCTAATGCAAGTGATTTAATTGTGCTTAGGAATTTGGGAAAGGATGAAGGAAAGGGACATGGAGTCCTGGACATGCATGGAAGGAATAATGGAGGTCACCACGTCACTTTGGGACCAAGTCAAGCACGAATTCGAGTTGGACACGTTTTGGAATCAGACTCGGACTGCTGCAATGGTGCAAGTTTAAACGGACGTAACTTTCTCATACGGACTCCGTTTGGGACGTTCTTGGACTTGATGGAAAGCTTATCAAGTCTACTTTCTAAAGGATTCAACCCCATCTTCAAATTCTATCCGAGACAGCCGCAATCATCAAAAGAGTCCGTGTTGGTCACGTACTGGAATCAGATTCGGACTGCTGCAATGGCGCAAGTTGAAACGAACGTAACTTTCTCATACGGACTCCGTTTGGGACGTTCTTGCACTTCATGGAAAGCTTATGAAGTCTACTTTCCAACGGATCCAACCTCATCTTCAAATTCCATCCGAGCCGGCTGTAATCATCAAAACAATCCACGTTGGTTTTTGAGTCCGAGTCAAAAGGGTGCTGCGCCACCACCAATTGGGCCCATGGGCCGTGTAACCCTAGAGCATGCACTTTGGACGCCCCTCCTGGTTGTTCTCCCTATAAAGGAGCCACCGCCTCCCTTGTTAGGACTGGGATTTGGTTGAGTTTAGGTTTAGCTATTATGCAAACTTCTGTTCTTCAGTTGTGTCGGACGACCACCTGTCAAGACAGCCTTCGGAATCCCACCTTTTGATCTTCATATCAATATTTGCAATTTCAGATTGCTTGTTATCTTGTTCTTGCGTGTTCTTCGGTTGCATGCAGGAATAGACCTTCGTGGTCAGGTCAACCGCGTTCTTGGCACGGTTGATAACAACTTGGAGTGTGGTTCAGCGATTGCTAAGGCGCAAGCGACGTCGTTCGGTTGTAGTCGGATCGCAAGGGTCGCCTCCGCCAAAATCGATAGTTATCATCCTATCGGAAGATCGGGACCCCATCGCCTCATCAGGGACCAATTGCCCATACTCCACAAGTATGGGGACCTTTAGCCTGTCATGTCATCAACATGACGGGGACCTCGGCGCTTGGTCATCTCGTGACCAAGACTTCAATAAATCAGCATGTTGCACAAACGTGAATATCTCAACAAATAAAACTTGCATTCACAACATCTATGCATCAGAAATTCTCCTGAACACTTTCAATTGCAATCGACCATAAACAATATCAACATATCATTAACATAATCAAGATCACATATACCCATAATATAGATCAAACATCTACAAACCAACAATCATCAGCATTCCACACTATAAAGTTTAAACCATCATTATACTTGCCTTAACCACGAGAAAACGGGGGATGAGCAGAAGGTGCGGCCCCTGGGATCCGTCCTCCTCCCTTGACGAACCGATGCAGATTACGATGAACACCACGCAATCGCTCTCTCCCCCTGCCTCTTCTCCTTCTTCTTCCCTTCCCTCTTCCTCCTTTCTTCCCTGTTTTCTCTGCCACGGCAGCACAAACTCTGCCGCGGCAGCCACTAACCTCGCCGTGGCAGCAGTTCTATTGGTGGCGGCTGTGTGGGGGAAGAGGGGGTGCGGCCAGCAAGGAAAAAAAGGAAAAGGGAGGTTGGGGAAGGCGGCTAGGGTTTGGGGGAGGGGCGCCTCCCCACCCCTTATGGCTGGCCAACACCTGGGCCAAGGCCCAAGCCCAGGTTGCTGGGGTTTTTGCAGAAATCCCCCGTCTAAAAACCCTGTTAAACTCTTTTCTATCTGGTCTTTCTCCCCGATTAATCTATTCTCTCTCGAATCATATTTGGGGTATTACATTCTACCCCCCTTAAAAGGAATTCGACCCCGAATTCTATCCACGCTTACGCCAAGTTATAATCACAGCTAATTCTTAATCATATTAACACACACCTGATGTGAATAATTCTGGATATTGCTCACCAATGCGAGACTCCAATTCCCAAGTGGCCTCTCTCTCTCTATCTGCTATGACCAAAGCACCTTGACATACTTTAAAGTTTTATTCCTTAATGCTTTATGATTTTTCCAGAATTCGCACTAGCTTCGACTCAAAGGACAGATCCTGTTCAAGTATTAACGGTTCTAGTGAAATATGAAGCTCCGGATCTCGTAGGTACTTCCTCAACATAGACACGTGAAACATGTTATGCACTCTGCACATAGACTCTGGAAGATCCAAGCTTTATGCCAACTTCTCGATTCGAGCCAGGATCGTGAAAAACCCGACGTACCTCGGACTAAGCTTCCTGGTGGTACTGAAACAAACGATGCCCCTGGTCAGTGACACCCTAAGAAGCACAAGGTCACCAACAGCAAACTCCAACTCTTGACGCCGCACAACCGCATAACTCTTGTTCCAACTCTCAATCAATCTCTACACCTTAACACGGAGCACCTCTTTTAACCAAGGACGCACAACAGAACTCATTTTAAGCAAGCTCTTTTACAAATAGAATCCAACTGAAAATAAAGGATTCACATCGCAAACACACATCACCAACTCCCCATCAGAAGGGTCAAATCAAAAGAGAAAAAAAACGAGGATTCAACACGAGAACATTTCCACATTCTAAGTAGGTAGTTTGCAAATAAACAACACATAAGTCAAAGGAGAAACACTCAAATATCAAACCCGTCCATTATTTTTCCTAAACCGGAAAAAACCACACATGCCGACATAAAGCCAACTCAAACCACAAAAGACTTTTGCTATCATCACATAGCTCAAACAAGAATCAAAGAGCATTTTACTACCCGAGAAACTATTTTTTTTCCTTCTAGGAATAACTTTCTCTTGATTCGCAAGATTCCAAATCATCGCACACCACACTAACTCATTTCTCTTAAATTGGCAACATCAACTCTATGCTCAAACCGAGTGCATCCACCACACCCTTGTAGAGGGACTCTACTGTTCTCTCAATAACATACTCTAGTCAACTCCGCTATCAACAGGTTACTTTAATGAATAATTTCCAATGCACCTCATCATTATTTTCACCCACAATTACTTCACCACAATTCTTTAAGGATAATCAACTTGAAATTCTCAGCACACACTCATTCACTACACCCAAAGGTACTATCAAGGAACATCACACTATTTAGAATCCTCTTGTTCCAATATTCCCACACAACATCATTACCTCCAAGGTTCTAGCATAAAACACTAAACCAAAATTTTCCATCTTCAGGGCTCCTATATATGTACTTCGATATAATTGATACGAAGACTCTCGAATTCGGTGACTAAAATTCCCATAATCATACATACTCAATCATTAACAACCTCATAAAAACATATTCTCAACCTAATTATCTTTAGGAAGATTCTAACTCCTGGAGGGTTACTCACTGAAGCCAAGTCATGCATGACAATAATTCAACAATCCCTACTATCCCATTGATTCCCATAACGGTTAGACTTCTTCACAATTATAATCTCATTAACTACACCACCATAATCCTCCTACTAAACCTTGCAAAGTGCCCAATCATGATACTCTAATAAGATTGATCAAGATTCTCATACTTTTGATAATTCTAATGTTCCATCAAAATGATCGAAACATTCTTGAACCACAATCTACTATAGGTTCTACTAATTGCGACCATGAAATCAGTTAGCTCCAAAGGCAAGCATTCTAGTTAAATCAAATTCTCACCGAGAATTATTCCAAGAATTCAATTTATCACTCAATGACTCTCAAACAACTTGACACCTACAATCTCACCAAAATCATCCACTTGACCACCATTATCACGTTGCCATTATACAACCTAAAAGGCTTTGCAACACGGATTGGTTAATCCTTCCTCAGAAGAAGATATAGATAGAAACAATTTTTAGCACATAGAAAAACATTTACCACTCACCGTAGACACGAGACCAAGGAAAAAAAATCAAATAGCCAAGATCTTGGAAAATAGAAGACGAGACCACAGTTCAGTGCACAAGTCCCACAAGAAGGGAGTATCAAACTTCAGCCGAAAATAAATAAATAAATAAATAAAGCACTGCTTTTGGAAACTTGAGGGATTCCCTTGTGGCAAACCAACAAGGTTAAGCATGCTTCAATAAGCTGCAAGGTACAAAACTTGAATCCAACTGCGAATACCTCTACTACACCCTTCAATTTAACAAAGGACATACTTTTCTTTAATAGAAACATCACTTTACCAACTTCAAGCAAACAATCCTTTAAGCTCAAATCACATGAATCACTTAAGAACCGATAGAACCTTCCAATACTTCACTCTACGCAAACTAATTTCAGATACCACAATAATTCATGAACTCCCATAGGATCATGAATGCAACACTCCAAACATTTCATTTAACTGACATCACAGGAGACGAACAAATTCCTTTACTTCTAAAAGAATCAACACCACCCTCATCATCTCATACTCAGTTTTACTAACCTCATCATTATATATTCTTAGCATGAATCATCATAGCCTACCAGCGCATCATAAACCTTTCCAAAAGAACACAATAACTTATTTCAAAATTTTTTTCCCCAATAAGATTGCAACAATCTTACAAACATCAAGAATAATACACTCTTAACAAAATCGTTCCATTATAAGCCATCCAAAATCTCATCAAATAGTTCCATACTACTTTATCATCCCATCCTCAAATTGAAAGTATTTCAAAACCTTACAACCTCACTACGACAACCACTTTAAATTAGAGGAGATCTACTACACAATTTAAATGATTATACCAAAACTCCTTTATCAAAGACATAATATCGTCTGACAATCCCACCATCATGTAAATATAGATCACATATTAAACCCCATCCATTGCTCTCTTATTGATATGCAACACTAAACTTCATTACACAATAGTTGCACTTAGCAATTACATACGAACACTAAGTATCCACAAAGATAACTCCAAGATTAATATCCACTAATACAGTAATCCAACACTTTCTGAATTTAACTATCCTAAACAGTTAGATTAATCCATTGAGACCCGTTGATCAAATTTATCCCAAAAGTTTACTAAATTTGTCTCTCTTATTGATCAACCAGTTCATCAAAGTTCCATGTCTCTTAGTAACTCTATTAATTCCATTAGGAATAGCCCTATTCATAAACATAGTTCATCAAGAACTACAAGAAGACAACATCAACTTATTCGGTTTCACTTCCAAGGATACTAGATTAAATTAATTATGCTCCACATCAATGACCCCCAACTGGATACTCATACCCAATTTATTTGATTACAATATCTGACTTAACCATAACAAGACATCACAAAAGGATTTTAACACCTTTCTTCAGAAAAGAGAGGCACTAAATTTCAACACTTAGAATAATCCAAAGGAATGACATAAAGCCAAAGCTTTCACATGTTAAAGCAGTTGCAACGGAAAACTTACAGTATCCGAAATACCAAGCGAATAAATGAGTAATATTTTTCCAATAAGAATGACATAACTCCCATGAAACGATCAATCTTGCTGATAACCGATGTTCACAAGAAACAACAATAGATCAACAGTTAGGAGAACCTAAGATAAATTCATCCACCACCACAGGATAAGAGTTAACCAAGTCCAATTCAAGGAAGAGAGAAACATTTCTAAATAACTCATTCCTAACCTCTGAAACTAAGTTGTCCAAGGAAAAATCCTTCACCTTTTCAATACCATGAATAGTGATATAAGCTGGCCATGACCACGCACCACGGTCTCTATCTCTCGACATCAACTATCACCACGCATAACAATCATATAATTGAATCATAAGCACAAAAGATCATCTCATAACAAGTACAAAGTCAAACATTAAGCACACATTCAACTATGCTAACAGATGGAAACGTAGATGCAATGCAAACCCCATTCCCACCTACAGTGCTTAGTGTGTCAAAATTAATATTCCATTAACCACAGACCTACCGCCCGCTCTGATACCAACTGTAACACCCTAGCCAATCAATGACCTGGAATGCTACCAAACTAATAACATAATAAGGAAAAACTAATATTCATCTTACAAAATTTCGGCAGAACCTCCTTTGTTTATTGAGTAAATCAGAGGTTCCAACAAGCATAATCAAATGATATGAATAACAGTAAGCAATATATTCATTTATAACCAAAATTGGATTATGTTCATCATCGCACTCATAACAATACTACTTAGATAAAGAATGGAATCAATGTAAAAGAGTTCTAATCTTTTATTACATTTTGAACCTGATAGAAATTAATCAAATACCACTTGAATTATTCAGCAAATAGTGTTTAATGTTCTTTCTTTCTTCCATGGTGAATAGACCGTGCAAGTGCAACAAAACTAATCCTTCTTCATCCCATGCATGCCGATCTCATGTAGATACCTAAAACAAACAGCAACCACAACAACAACAACAAGAGTGAGTTCAACGACTCAGCAAATATAATAAGTAGTAACAAGAATAAAGGTGAACATCATTTCACAAGTTCGTCCATCAATCATATAAATAAACCATGCTATGCAATATGATCAAAAATCTCTTTATCTCTTCTCTTTTGCATTTTACCGGTAATGCGGAGTGTGCATCTGTCAATGCACACCTATGCCTGTACCATCTGGTACAGGGACCAATTGCCCATACTCCACAAGTATGGGGACCTTTAGCCTGTCATGTCATCAACATGACGGGGACCTCGGCGCTTGGTCATCTCGTGACCAAGACTTCAATAAATCAGCATGATGCACAAACGTGAATATCTCAACAAATAAAACTTGCATTCACAACATCTATGCATCAGAAATTCTCCTGAACACTTTCAATTGCAATCGACCATAAACAATATCAACATATCATTAAACACATATACCCATAATATAGATCAAACATCTACAAACCAACAATCATCAGCATTCCACACTATAAAGTTTAAACCATCATTATACTTGCCTTAACCACGAGAAAATGGGGGATGAGCAGAAGGTGCGGCCCCTGGGATCCGTCCTCCTCCCTTGACGAACCGATGCAGATTACGATGAACACCACGCAATCGCTCTCTCCCCTTCCTCTTCTCCTTCTTCTTCCCTTCCCTCTTCCTCCTTTCTTCCCTGTTTTCTCTGCCACGGCAGCACAAACTCTGCCGCGGCAGCCACTAACCTCACCGTGGCAGCCACAAACCATGCCGTGGCAGCAGTTCTATTGGTGGCGGCTGTGTGGGGGAAGAGGGGGTGCGGCCAGCAAGGAAAAAAGGAAAAGGGAGGTTGGGGAAGGCGGCTGGGGTTTGGGGGAGGGGCGCCTCCCCACCCCTTATGGCTGGCCAACACCTGGGCCAAGGCCCAAGCCCAGGTTGCTGGGGTTTTTGCAGAAATCCCCCGTCTAAAAACCCTGTTAAACTCTTTTCTATCTGGTCTTTCTCCCCGATTAATGTATTCTCTCTCGAATCATATTTGGGGTATTACACGTCTTAGCATTGTCAGTTGCTGGTCATATCTTTGTTCCATTAAAAAATCCAAAGAAAAAAATTCCCCACCCTAAACCCAAATTCCAATTCGGCTGATTTTTCCTTTCTCTACAGCCGCCACCAAAAGTGCCATAACTTTTGATTCCGAGATTATTTTTGAGTGAAACCACTACCATTAGATTCAAAAATTCATTATCTATCTATCTGTAAAATTTCACGTCATTCTAGCAAGGCAGTTAAGAGGTATCTGCGGTGCAAGTTGACCTAATAATTCCAGATTGAATCTGCAACAGTCGGCACTTGTGAATTTTGTATAAATTGTTTGGTCGGTTTTCAGAACTTAGCCCCAAAACAAAAGTTGTAGAAAAAGCCGTCCGAAAACGGAGAAAAAAAGGAGTTGTTGAAAAAAGGCAACTGACAAAAAGTTACGGCCAAAATACCGACATGCTGTCTAGTGGACAGAAATCTTCAGTTTTCATGTTTTGGGTCAATCCTTGTGTTCTTCAATTCTACATTGCATTCAATTGAATTATCTTGTATTTACCACTCATATACATTTCCATACACGTATTTTAGCCTTCTTCTATCCTTGGTTGATCAGCAACATAGGCTAAGTGCTAGATACGAACTATAATTCAATTCTGTGCAATTTCTAAAATTAATTGATTGTTTTCCTTTTCTACAAAATACATAGCCTATCCAAACTCCACTTTTCTACTAATCGAACGTGTTTCGCTGTACCGACAATCGCTATACCAATCACCTAAGTTAGAGTTATCACGAACCAGCCACCGGTTGCCCCACCTGTTTGCTTTGGTAAGAACTTGTAAGAATTTGGTAAGAGCTTGAGAGATGCGTGACTTGATTTGAGCCTCCATATCATAGTAGTTGATAGGAACATTTACTTATGATTTGTTTCCTTATTTTCTACTAACAATGACATGCTTGAGAAAATTGGTAGATTATGATGTCATCGCGGGCAGATTTGAACTCGAAGGGAAACAATTACCGGTATATATCATGCCACTCACCGCTGAGAGTACGTCGTCGGACTACATCTTGTGGGTGACTGATGGATAGCTACTTTGAAAGACAAGATCTTGATCCTTATGAGAAAATGAGCATGACAAGGACGGCACTTGATGTGACCACGCCACAAACACATACGACAATAGCGCCCAATATCAAGATTAAACTAAAGGTGAATTCGTTTCTTCAGCCTCAACATATTTTAAATGAGAATATGATACTACCTAATGAGGAAAATATATATTTTTACAGCATCACGCCACTTTCACACCAATTCAAGCAAGAGTTCAAGATGGACACGTTTTGGAATCCAATTCGGCCTCCAGATCAATTCGGATTCAGCTTGACATGCCCAACTTCAATGTGCATAACTTTCACATATGAAGTCCGTTTGAGGTCCACGAGTACTTGTTGGAAAGCTTATCAAGTCTACTTTCTAAAGGATTCAACCCCATCTTCAAATTCTATCCGAGCCGGCCGCAATCGTCATAAGAGTCCGTGTTGGACACGTACTGCAATCGGATTCGGACTGCTGCAAAGGTGAAAGTTTAAACGGACATAACTTCCTCATACGGACTCCGTTTGGGACGTTCGTGTACTTCTTGGAAAGCTTATGAAGTCTACTTTCCAATGGATCTGACCTCATCTTCAAATTCCATCTGAGCCGGCCGCAATCATCAAAAGAATCCACGTTACTTTCTGAGTCCGAGTCAAAAAAAGGTGCTGCGCCACCACCACTTGGGCCCATGTGCCTTGTAACCCTAGGGGGTCGTTCTCCCTATATAGGAGCCGCCGCCTCCGTTGCTAGGACTGGGATTTCGTTGAGTTTAGGTTTGCTATTATGCAAACTTCTGTTCTTCAGTTGTGTCGGACGACCACCTGTCAAGACAGCCGTCGGAATCCCACCTTTTTGAACTCAATTTATATATTTGCAATTTCAGATTGCTTGTTATCTTGTTCTTGCATGTTCTTCGGTTGCATGCAGGAATAGACCTTCGTGGTCAGGTCAACCACGTTCTTGGCACGGTTGATAACAACTTGGAGTGTGGTTCAGCGATTGCTAGGGCGCAAGCGATGTCATTCGGTTGTAGTCGGATCGCAAGGGTCACTTCCACCAAAATCGATAGTTATCATCTTATTGGAAGATCGGGACCCCATCGCCTCATCAGCACTGATTGGTGATGTTCAACATTGGTGGTCGAATCTCAAGTTCCACTGCATGTACACATGGGAGGAGATGAAGAAGAAATTGCGACGTCGTTTTGTACTTCCACCACCCACGGTCACAAGCGAGGTGCAACTTAAGGTAACGAAAATGCTAACATTGTTTTGGCTCCTACTCCATCTACAGATACCGCTGAGATGCTTGAAGAGATGAAGGATGATCTGGTACATCTTATGCCATAGAGGAGAAGTTTGAGGTACCTACAGTATCTGATGAGGACGATAATGACAAAGATACTGATTTGGTGCTACAACAAGACATAGAGCAACCTTGTGAGTATATACCTGCTGTAGTGCAATGTTTTAATATTCCTTGTGTTCCCTTGAACGAACCATGTGCTGATCTAAATTCTAATAATTTTGCACATGTCGAATTAATTACACATAAAGAAGTTTTGACTAGAATTTCTCCTGCTAATTCATTGTGTTACATCATGTTGGATCTACCTATGAAATTATCACATGCTATGGAGAAAGTTTCTGATCTTGCATGTTCAAAATTCTTGTTTAGTGCCTACACACCTGGGTATAAGTTTAATTTGATTGGAGATTATGGTGTAGAAAATCAATTTCTTGTATATCGAATATGCATAACTTGCGATCACATGGATGAATTGAAACTTGCTGTTTGGGACAACAATTCTTGTATGCTGAATCATTTTCAATGTGAGTGGGAAGTAAAATTTAGTATTCATCCAATGCCTATGTATTCATCTCTTTTTGCATCATCTAGTTGGACAATCTGAATAAAGATGATGAATTATAGAAGAACATACAAACCTCTTCACCCTTGCTGGATAAATTTGCTATTGCTCCATTGAGATATGATTATATGGATGAACTTTGCTTAATTCCAAAAGTTGTAGCTTTGCCCATATGTGCTACCACTACAAGTTTACAACTTCAGATATTTCAATTGCATAAATGCTTCACTTACATTTTCAAATCTAGTTGCAATAATTGCTGTGTGAGAAATTTTAATTTGGTCATTGACATATATGGCTACTATTGGGATAATGATACGATGAGCTTCTATGATTGCTGTTATTTTCTAATATTAATTGTGCAACAGCGAAGAATTGTTAAAACGGATGACATATACGTATACCATGTGATGAGGACATCCCTTCCGTGGATACAACTCAGCCACAGCAAGTGTTACAAGGACCACTCACTCGAGCTCGTGCTCGTCAACTTAATTACCAAGTGAATTCATTCCTAGGTTCATATATTACTGAGAATAGACCGCTACCTAATGCAAGTGATTTAATTGTGCTTAGGAACCTGGGAAAGGATGAAGGAGAGGGACGTGGAGTCATGGACATGCCTGGATGGAATAATGGAGTTCACCACGTCACTTTGGGGCCAAGCCAAACAAGAATTCGAGTTGGACACGTTCTGGAATCAGATTCGGACTGCTGCATTGGTACCAAGTTCAAACGGGCATAACTTCCTCATACGGACTCCGATTGGGACGTTCTTGTACTTCATGGAAAGCTTAGGAAGTCTATTTTCCAACGGAGCGAACCTCATCTTCAAATTCCATCTGAGCCGGCCGAAATCATCAAAAGACTTCACGTTGGTTTCTGAGTCCGAGTCAAAAAGGGTGCTGCGCCACCTCCACTTGGGCCCATGGGCCTTGTAACCCTAGGGCGTGCCCTTGGACGCCCCCCCTGGTCGTCCTCCCTATAAATGAGCCGCCGCCTCCGTTGCTAAGACTTGGATTTCGTTGAATTTAGGTTTAGCCATTGTGCAAACTTTTGTTCTTCAGTTGTGTCGGACGACCACCTGTCAAGACATCTTCGGAATCCCACCTTTGTGATTCGCAATACAATTTGTGCTTCATTCATATTCGCAATATCAGATTGCCTACATCTTATTCTTGCTAGTTCTTCGATTGCTCGCAGGGATTGAACTTCGTGTTCAGGTTGATCGCGCTTCCAGTGAGATCAATAACATCTCGGAGTTGGTTCAGCGATTGCTAAGGCACAAGCGACGTCGTGCGTTTGTAGTCGGATCGCCAGGGTCACCTCCACCCAAAATCGATAGTTATCAATCTCATCGAAAGATCGGGCACCTCGTCTTCATCACCATGCATACACCTTGGCTTATTTGTGACCATACTTTCAACTTATCAAAAGGCGAGGACGGCTTTGTTTTCAAGAAGGGGAGGATGATGAGGACCTGACCCCTATGGATACAACCATATTTGCTATGCTTGTTGTTCCAATTACAAGAGCTCCTACGCATCACTTAAATTATAAGGTGATCTCGTTTCAAAAAGGTTTTACTGATGCGGATATGCACATGATTAATTTGAATATTAGGATGAGTCCGGGGCCAAAGCAATGGAGAAGCACAAGGAGGTTAATCATATTTGCTACCAAGAACAAAAAGCTCAAGCCCATGGGAATGGAAAGAAGAAAGCCAAGCAACCCATGCAGCTGATCAAGGAGGAAAGAAGCCCATGCAGTGGGAGAGCAAAAGGGGAGAAGACCAAGGACTTAAACTACAAGTTTTGGATAAGATTTTCAAGCCAAATTCGGACTTCCCACGTGCTCAACCCAATTCAAACTCGGATTCAACTCAGAATTCAATTCGGATTCGGTTCGGGACAGCCTGACAGGCAGTTACTAAAAAGGCCATTACTTTCACAAACGGAGTCCGATTCAGGTGTTCTTGCACTCGTTGGAAAGATAATTTCAAGGGCTACATAATGGATCTGATCCCAGATTCAAATTCATCACGGATAAAAAGTTATGACCAAAACAATATGACCGGTGAAAAATATAGTTTCCTTTTTGTGAGAGTTCGTATCCATAACCATATAGGATTGAGTTGTACTTGGTTTGGGGACCACATGGACGTCCCAAGGGGCTATATAAGCCTTGTATTGGTAGCCTTTAGAGGGAGACCAATTTTATGCATAAGATTGAAACATAGCTATTGTTTGTTCTTTCAACACCAGAGTTCATGCGAGGACTTTGAGAGAGAACTAGGCGTTGTTCGTTCTGCAATTCAAGGTCAAGCCATCGTTCCATTGGGAATTGGGAATTTGGCGTTCGTCGTTTGTGGTCTCGCGACGAACAATTATTCGGTGTGTTTTGGGCGTATTCCGAAAAGTTGAGGGTTCGTGCATTGGCGTGAGTGTTCAACTAGCGACATCGTCTACTTTGCATCAACTATCCACGGTTCCTCACTGAGAAGATCGGGACCCCTCCCCGTATCACAAGGGCTTAAGCTTTCGTGGACATACCCTTTGGAGAGATGCTCTTATCCTTGGTTTCTGAATTTCCTTTGTTTCCTCGGGATTGGTGCGGTACGGTGGTCTGTTCGGCAGCGACGCTCCTGGAATCAAGTCGATCTTATGTTCTATCGCGCGTATTGGTGGTAGCCCCGCTGGTACCTCCTCTGGAAAGACGTCGCTGAAATCCTGCAAAACAGAAACAACACCACTAGGAAGAGAAGTTATGTCGTTAGTCAGAAGCAATGCGTCGTTGTACAGCAGCACGAGGTGCACCAAATTAGGATCCTCGCTGAATTTCCTCATCTCCGATTTGGTGGCTAACATCACTAAATTTTTCTTTCCCTCACGTTTCTACTCAGATGGTTCTCTCGCTCTTGTGCACTCTCAACGTGCATATCAATTTTCTGCATGGAGGAATTGATAATCTGTTGTGGTATAAGCGGCTTCAAGATGACATCCATATTGTTCCATCGAAATGTGTAACGATTTGTACGCCCATCGTGAACAGCGGAACGGTCATATTGCCATAGCCGTCCCAAGAGCAAGTGACACACCGTCATAGGCACAACATCGCAGTCCACAGTATCGGTGTACTTCCCATAGAAAACATCACACGCACCATATAGTTCACCTTCACTTCCTCTTTGTTGCTCAACCATTGCACATGATAAGGACGCGGATGTGGCAAATACTTCAAACCCAACTTATGGCACATATCCTTGCTAGCCAGATTGTGACAACTCCCACCATCAATGATTACCTTGCACACCTTACCCTTATCAAGCTTTGCCCATGTCTGAAACAAATTGCACCGCTGTTCGATTAATGGCGATGGCATCACACTAAGCATCTTGGGCGTGCAAACAATGGAATACTGCTCAGTGTTAGGAAACTCAGGATCGCACTCACATTGTTCTATGTCATCAGTGTGCAAGACTGCCTGTGCATTAGGCGACTCATCATCACTAGCTGAAACATAACCGCCATCCTCTGTGATAAGCATAGTTCTGACATTTGGGCAGTCCCTTTGAAAATGGCCAATGCCTTTTTGCACTTGTGGCAAATAATGTCACGTGAACGGCCTGTTGACCCCACAGACGAGGTCGCACTAACAGCGGGTGATGGAGACGAGGTGCCCGATCTTTCGATGAGATTGATAACCATCGATTTTGGATCTAACTGCAACGGTGATACCAAGACGTGAACAGAACTCGAAACTCTAAAGGAACTAGACACTAAAACCAGCAAAGGGCACGATGATGCAACCGAAGACTCAACAAACAAAGACTATGCAGCAATAGATAAAGGCTCAAATTATTTCGGATTTTGGGGAATAAATCTACTATTTTTTTTGGTTTTCTGGACTGTAGTAAAAAAGATGCAAAGACTAGATAAGATCTCTCACTGATCAACCTTGAGCTCTGATACCAACTGATAGCACTAGCGTTCCCGATCTTTCGATGAGAGTGGTAGATTCGATTGGGGAAGGGGATGATGTTGACGACCCGACTACAACCATCCAAGGACGTTACGCCTTAGTGATCGATACACTAACTCCAAAGGTTGTTCGTGACCTTGTCGGTGCACAATCAACCAAACCACGAGGGTAATTGTTCCTGCAAGTAATCGAAGAACAGGCAAGAACAAGATGAACAACAACTCAATTGCAAATAAACGATGTAGGATTCTGATGTGACCACGCCACAAACACATACGACAATAGCGCCCAATATCAAGATTGAACTAAGGTGAATTCGTTTCTTCAGCCTTCATATGTTACTAAGAATAGACCGCTACCTAATGCAAGTGATTTAATTGTGATTAGGAACTTGGGAAAGGATGAAGGAAAGGGACATGGAGTCCTGGACATGCATGGAAGGAATAAAGGAGGTCACCACGTCACCTTGGGACCAAGTCAAGCACGAATTCGAGTTGGACACGTTTTGGAATCAGACACGGACTGCTGCGATGGTACCAATTTCAAACGGGCATAACTTCCTCATACGGACTCCGTTTGGGACGTTCTTGTACTTCATGGAAAGCTTATGAAGTCTACTTTCCAACGGATCCAACCGCATCTTCAAATTCTATCCGAGACGGCCGCAACCGTCAAAAGAGTCCACGTTGGTCACGTACTGGAATCGGATTCGGACTGCTGCAATGGTGCAAGTTTAAACGGGCATAACTTCCTCATACGGACTCCGTTTGGGACGTTCTTGTACTTCATGGAAAGCTTATCAAGTCTACTTTCCAATGGATCCAACCTCCTTTTCAAATTCCATCCGAGCCAGCCGGAATCATCAAAACAATCCACATAGGTTTCTGAGTCCGAGTCAAAAGGGTGCTGCGCCACCTCCACTTGGGCCCATGGGCCTTGTAACCCTAGGGTGTACCCTTTGGGACGCCTCCCCTGGTTGTTTTCACTATATAGGAGCCGCCGCCTCCGTTTCTAGGACTTAGGTTTTGTTTAGATCAGTTTAGCCCCTTGTGCAAACTCCACGTTCTCTTGTGTCGGCTAGACCAACAGATTCGTGTTACAGAACCTCAACTATCCTTGTGCGACTTTTATATCTAGCAAGTTTCAGGTTGCTCACTATCCTTGTTCTTGCGTGTTCTTCGGTTGCATGCAGGAATAGACCTTCGTGGTCAGGTCAACCGTGTTCTTGGCACGGTTGATAACATCTTGGGGTTGGTTCAGCGATTGCTAAGGCGCAAGTGACGTCTCGTACGGTTGTAGTCGGATCGCAAGAGTCATCTCCACCGAAATCGATAGTTATCATCCTATCGGAAGATCGGGACCCCATCGCCTCATCAGTTGGTATCAGAGCTTCAGTTGACCGGTAGGAATTCTTTGTATCCGTAGTTAGTAGATTGATTTTTTATTTCCCATAGTCCAGAAAAATTACCCTACAAAAAGAGTTAATTTCCGCTGTCCAAACCCTGTTGTGCCTTTCAATCTGTTAGTTTTAGTTTGCTAAATTGAATTTGTGTCTGTTTTAGCTTTGTCTAGTTGCTGGTCATATCCTTGATTCCATAAAAAATCCAAACAAAAAAAAATTCCCCTATCACAAACCCTAATTCCAATTTTGGCTGATTTTTCCTTTCTCTGCAGCCGCCACCAAAAACGTCATAACTTTTGATTCCAAGATTATTTTTGAGTGAGACCACCGCCATTAGATTCAAAACTTCATTGTCCATCTATCTGTAAAATTTCCCGTCATTCCAGCAAGGCAGTTAAGAGATATCTGCGGTGCAAGTTCACCTAAAAATCCAGATTGAATCTGCAACAGCCGGCACTTGTGAATTTTGTGCGAATTTTTCGGTCGGTTTCCTGAACATGGCCCCAAAACAAAAGTTGTAGAAAAATCCGTCATGAAACGGAGAAAAAAAGAATCATTGAAAAAAAGGTAACTGACAAAAAGTTACGGCCGAAATACCGACTTGCTGTCCAGTGGAAAGAAATCTTCAGTTTCCATGTTTTGGGTCAATCCTTGTGCCCTTCAATTCCAGATTGCATTCAATTGAATTATCTTATATTTACCACTCCCATACATTGCCATACACTTATTTTAGCCTTCTTCCATCTTTGGTTGATCAGCAACATAGGCTAAGTGCTAGATACGAACTATAATTCAATTCTGTGAAATTTCTGAAATTAATTGATTGTTTTCCTTTGCTACAAAATACATAGCCTATCCAAGCTCCACTTTTCTACTAACTGAACAGGTCTCGCTGTACCTTGCAATCGCTTTACTCATCACTTGAGTCAGATTTATCACGAACCAGCCACCGGTTGCACCACCTGTTTGTTTTGGTAAGAACTTGTAAGAATTTGGTAAGAGCTTGAGAGATGCGTGACTTGATTTGAGCCTCCATATCCTAGTAGTTGATAGGAACATTTACTTGTGATTTGTTTCCTTGTTTTCTACTAACAATGACAGGCTTGAGAAAATTGGTAGATTATGATGTCATCGCGGGCAGATTTGAACTTGAAGGGAAACAATTACCGGTATATTTCTTGCCACTCATCGCTGAGAGTACGTCGTCGGACTACTTCTTGTGGGTTACTATGATGGATAGCTACTTTGAAAGACAAGATCTTGATCCTTATGAGAAGATGAGCATGGCAAGGACGGCGCTGATTGGTGATGTTCAACATTGGTGGTCGAATCTCGAGTTCCACTATATATACACATGGGAGGAGATGAAAAAGAAATTGCGACATCGTTTTGTACCTCCAGCACTCACGGTCACATGCGAGGTGGAATCTGAGGTAATTGAAAATGTTGATATTGTTTTGGTTTCTACTCCATCTACAGATACCACCGAGATACTTGAAGAGGTGAAGGATGATCTGGTGCATCTTATGCCATTAGAGGAGAAGTTTGAGGTAAATACAGTATCTAATGAGGACGATAATGACAAAGGTACTGATTTGGTGCTACAACAAGACATAGATCAACCTTGTGAGTATATAATTGCTGTAGTGCAATCTTTTGACATTCCTTGTGTTGACTTGAACGAACCATGTGCTGATCTAAATTCTCACAATTTTGCACTTGTCGAATTAATTACACATAAGGAAGTATTTGATAGAATATCCCCTGCTGATGCATTGTGCTATATCAAGCTTAATGAGGCCGTTAGTTTGGATTGTGCTATGGAGAAAGTTTCTGAACTTGCATGTTCGAAATTCTTGTTTAGTGCCTACACCCTTGGGTATAAGTTTAATTTGATTGGAGATTATGGTGTAGAAAATCAATTTTTTGTATATCGAATATGCATAACTTATGATCACATGGATGAATTGAAGCTTGCCGTATTGGACAACAATTCTTGTGTGTTGAATCTTGTTCAATATGAGAAGGAAGTAAAATTTAGTACTCATCCAATACCTATGTGTTCATCTATTTTTGAACCATCTAACATTGACAATCTGAATAATGAAATTGATGTATGGAAGAACTTGCAAATCTTTTCACCCTTACTAGATGAATTTGCTATTGCTCAATTGAAATCTGATTATATCAAAGAACTTTGCTTGATTCCAAAAGTTGTAGCTTTACCCATATGTGCCACCACTACAAGTATACAACTTCAAAGATTTGAATTGCATAGATGCTTCACTTACATTTGCAAAACAAGTTGCAATAATTGCTGTGTGAGAAATTTTGATTTGCTCATTAACATATATGATTACTTTTGGGTTAATAATATAATGAGCTTTTATGATCACTGTTGTTTTATAACATTAATTGTGCAACAACGAAGAACTGTTAAACGGATGACATATACATATACCATGCATACACCTTGGCTTCTCTGTTACCATACTTTCAGCTTATCAAAAGCCGAGGACGGCTTTACTTTCAAGAAGGGAGAATGATAAGAACATGTACCCTATGGATATAATCATATTTGCTATACTTGTTGTTCGAATTACAAGAGCTCCTACGCACCACTTAAATTATCAGGTGAGTTCGTTTCAAACAGGTTTCACTTTGTTTGACAAAGAACTTATGATATTACATAATGAGAGTTTGTTGCGTTTGTTATTATGTACCGACATTTATGATGAAGATCATGCAATACGTGAGGCTACACATATGCTAAAACCGAGGACGGTTTTCTATCAAGAAGGGGAGGATGATGTGACCACGCCACAAACACATACGACAATAGCGCCCAATATCAAGATTGAACTAAAGGTGAATTCGTTTCTTCAGCCTTCATATGTTACTAAGAATAGACCGCTACCTAATGCAAGTGATTTAATTGTGCTTAGGAACTTGGGAAAGGATGAAGGAAAGGGACATGGAGTCCTGGACATGCATGGAAGGAATAAGGGAGGTCACCATGTCACTTTGGGACCAAGTTAAGCACGAATTCGAGTTGGACACGTTTTGGAATCAGACTCGGACTGCTACGATGGTACCAAGTTCAAACGGGCATAACTTCCTCATACGGACTCCGTTTGGGACGTTCTTGTACTTCATGGAAAGCTTATGAAGTCTACTTTCCAACGGATCCAACCTCATCTTCAAGTTCTATCCGAGCCGGCCGCAACCGTCAAAAGAGTCCACGTTGGTCACGTACTGGAATCGGATTCGGACTGCTGCAATGGTCCAAGTTTAAACGGGCATAACTTCCTCATACGGACAGTCCCGCATCATGTGTCCAAAGCCTTTGCAACGAACTTAGTTTTAAATGCCGTTTTCCATTCATCATGTCCTGCAGGGTCATTTGCGAGCATAGCATATGTTTCATCATCAAAATCACTAGCAGAAGAATATCCACCATCATCGCGTATAATCAATACACGCTTGCTTGGACAGTCCCGCATCATGTGTCCAAAGCCTTTGCAACGATGGCATTGAATGTCCCTCGTTCGTCCTGTCGAAACAACCAAAGAGGAAGTTTTTGCAGAAAGTTGTGGTGCTGATTTGGGTGCTTCAGAAACTCGTGGCGCTGAATTTGACGTAGTAGAGCGCTGCTTGTTGTTGGAGGGTAATGGTCCAGGAATTTGTGCGACCTGCAGAAAAGTTAGATCGCGTTCTCGTTTGGCGTCCCTGCAATTCTCGTTCAGCTTTGCAAGCAAGATGAAACAATCTAGTCACGGAGTTGTAATCTTTGTAATCAAGAATGTCCTGAATTTCACGATTCAACACTCCCAACAACCTAGCCATTGATGCCTCCTCATTCTCAACTAATCCACAGCGCAACATACCAATTTGTAATTCCTAATAGTATTCTTCCACAGACATTGCACCTTGTTGTAAGCGTTGCAGTTTATTTAACAAATCACGAGCATAATGTGAGGGAACAAATCGATGGCGCATGAGCAATTTAAAAGCCTCCCAAGTGTTAGGTATGTTATTGGGATGTTGACGGCAATGTTCTTTCCTCCAAATAGAAGCAAAATCGGTAAATTCACTAGTAGCAGCCCTAACTCGTCTATTCTCAGGAAAATCATGGCAAGTAAATTTTTGATCAAAAGCTAGTTCCCAATCAAGATAACCATCAGGATCATACTTACCATTAAAAGAGGGCATAGTGAATTTAACCTTAGCAAAAGCATCATCGTGGTCACGTACCTCACGTCGTGGGGGTTCTCTTCGCATACCTTGTCGGTTAAAATGCACATTGTCAACTTCATCTTGTCCCTCTACCGTCACAGCAGGGGGAACAGTAGCCGAAGCTTGGGCAATCTCCTCAAGGCGCGCCATAATATCTGCCAAAGAAGAGTTAGTGATACCTTGTGCTTTCTCCATCGCAGCGAGCATTGCGTTTGTCTCAATCTGGGCGCTCTCGAGTTGAGCAAGTCGCTCATTTGTGACTTTGACGACCTCCTCATGGCCCTCCGTATGATGATTCATCTCGCGAGTGATATGTTGTATGATTCCCTTCGTACGAGGAGAATGAGATGTATCCTGATTTGTAAACTCTCCAGATCCTGCTGTTAGCAAAAAACACAAGAATGTGTCCCTAACAAGTACTAGGGTATGGTGGTTCAAAAGTCGCTCGTCTCAAACCTTCTATCGAATTCTTACCAATTCTTACCAAGCACACAGGGGTGATCGGCAACCAGTGATGACAATATATCTTCGAAGATTGGATGGAGCGATTGCTAGGTAAAGCTCAGCCTGTACGGTGTAGAATAGGTGTAGCTGGGAAGGCTCAAGTTTAGTAGCAAGGAGTAGCAACAATCAATTCAGAAAATACAAGCTGAAAAGTCGTTCAACGCCAGTTGGTGCTGGCCCTAGGCTAGACCGTACTAGAGATGCGAACTTAGAACACAAACGAGTACACCGCGCAGAAAGAAACTAGATGACGTTGCACACGGAGTTCAGGAGCTCGAAAAAGGATGCCGTCTGCACGGAGAACCTTAGAATCACTTGTACAAGGTTCTTGTCAAATTTGAGCAAATTCTGAGAAACTTGATTTTACCTCGGTTTGCGGGCCATTTTGAGGGCCTAAACGACGTTTTTTGGGGTCGAAGTTGCCGCATATGTGCCTGGAGGCTTACGCAGATCTGAAATCTCCAGATTTTTCGGATAAAAAATCGCCTCAATCGGAGGTCGTATGCAAAAGTTAGGTGTTTCTCTCTCCTCTTTTTTTTTGTTTTTTTTGCCACGGCTCTTTTAAATGCGGCTACCTGTTTCTTCTTTTCTCTTTTTTTTCCGCACACGACGCGGTTGAAACCTACTCCGAAACCAACTCTGAGATCGTGTCCTACTCCAAAACCAACTAGGGCAAAGCTTCCCTAGAAACCGAGTCCTCCTCCTTTCCTTCCCTCACCGTGGCCGTTCTGACCTAACTGCTGCGGTGAGACCAAAACGTGAACAGAACTCGAAACTCTAGAGGAACTAGACACTAAGACCTGCAAAGGACACGACGATGCAACCGAAAGTTCAACAATGCAATGTACTGAAGAGAAAAATTGCGAGGCTAAGACTGGTTTGGACAGATTGATCTACTGCTAATTTTTTTTGTTTTTGTGTACTCTAGGTAAGGAAAAGCAATCTAATCTATGGTAAACTGGAAATTTCTCACCGAGCAACCTTGGGCTTTGATACCACTTGATGAAGACGTGGTGCCCGATCTTTCGATGAGATTGATAACTATCGATTTTGGTGGAGGTGACTCTCACGATCCGACTACAACCGTACGACGACGCTTGCGCCTTACAAATTACTGAACCAACTCCGAAGTGTTATTGACCACGCTGGAGGCGCGATCAACCTGAACACGAAGTTCAATCCCTGCGAGCAATCGAAGAACTAGCAAGACTAAGACGTAGGCAATCTGATATTGCAAATATGAATGAAGCATAAATTGTATTGCGAATAACAAAGATGGGATCTCAAAGCTGTCTTGACAGGTGATCGTCCGACACAACGGAAGAACAAAGTTTGCACAATGGCTAAACCTAAACTCAATGAAATCCCCGTCCTAGCAAGGGAGGCGGCGGCTCCTTGATGCGGACCAACTAAGGATTAGTTGATGCATAGGGATGGCCCGATCTTTCCCGGTACGATCAGCGATGTTCCTTCTCCTTGGATAGAGTCTTCTCCTTGTCTTGATGCAGCAAACAATATTGATAAGGACAATTTGCACTAGTATGCAAGGCGCACACTAGAAGCAATACGCCGAACTCCCCAAACCGTGAATTCAGCAAGAAGACACGAATTAGAAGAGATGAACCTTGTAGATTTGATGGGAAATCTCAAGAATCTCCTATTCTTGCCTTGCACCAACTTCGCAAACTCCAAACGAGAAAACCTTGCAATCACGCAATTTGGCCGCCACCAACCATCATGGCGATTTTCTCCTTTATTTCACGAGTCTAAAAACTTATCATATCATAGCCTGAGTTACAATGGGGCTAAGGCCCTGGCCTTATATTGGTGCACAATGCACGGCCTTGATTACAACTCACGCACTACTTAGCCTAAGGCTGAAACAAACTCCAATACGAACTAAAAAGGAAATACCTAAACTGCTACCTCTGGTTTCTCTCTCAATTTGCAACTTAACCATGAGTATTCCGTGGCTAGCACCTCATCCATTGTGTGGGGCTTCAAAATAGCTTTCCAACGAGTCCAAGAACGCCCAAATCGGACTCCGTTTGTGAAAGTTATGGACGTTTTAGTATCGGTCTTGCCAGTTGTCCCAATCCGAGTCCGAATCGGTTTCAAATCTTTATATATTTTGTTTTCTTGTTCAAGGGGCTTCCAAATCCGTTTGGAACCTGAAAAGGAATCCTTCTCAACCTTTAGAAAGCCATGGTGTGGTCGGATTTTATCCTTACTTGCATTGCAATACTCGGACTCCTTATGTTTGGCAAGTCTCGCGAGTCTCTCCGGACAGCTCGTGCAACTTCCAATGAAATTGCCATAACTTTGTGTAGGAAGCTCCAATCAAGCGCCGTTTGATTTGTTGGAAAGTAGACTTCATTAGCTTTCCAAATATGTATTTTGTGTGTCTTAGAAACCTCAGAATTGACGTTGAGAACTTCATGAACTTTGTGGACAGAACTGCAATCACGAGAACTTGATTGATCTTGTGTCTTCCTCTTGGCCACATCATCCCCTCCCCCTTCAAGCGAAACCGTCCTCGGTTTCGTGGTAATCTTCACAAGCTCCTTGCCCTTGATGGCAATGTCAGAAATAATCTCCTCATCTCTCTTGGGCAGCAAAGATTGAAATATACCTTTATGCATAAAAGTGAAGCGATTGGCTCTCACTTGGTGTGTAACATTGCGATCAAACTGCCACGGACGCCCCAACATGATGTGACACATGTGCATAGTCATGACGTCACACTCCACCTTGTCTTCATATCCATCAATTGAAAGCGGCACGTGAACTTTATGAGTAACTTTCAGCTTACCAATATTGTGAAGCCATTGCATATAGTATGGCTTAGGATGACGCCATGTGGTTAATGAGAGTGCATCGACTACGTCCTTGCTGATCACATTGTTGTAGCTTCCACCATCGATTATAAGCTTGCACCGTTTGCCTTTGATCATGCATTGGGTTTGAAAAACACCACGTCGCTGCCCCTTCTCAACAATTAGCTTATTGTCACCATCCACCTTATGAGTCATCAAAGTTGGACCAACCTCAGGATCACAATACACAACGTCTTGCGGAGAATCATTGAATTTCTCATCGTCATGTTCAGATTCCTCGCTTTCACCCTCCGTGGCATATCCCTCATGTGTGAGTAACACCTTCCTTGCATTTGGGCAATCCCTCATCATGTGACCCCTGCCCTTACACTTGAAGCACTCAATTTGACTTGTTCTAGCGGTGGAGAACGTGCTAGAATCAGATTTGGTTCTTTACCTCTGTTGCTTGCCTCCTTTGAAAGAGCCCCATTTGAACGACTTGATGTCGCCACCTTGTTGTGTGAACCAACATCATCGCCTTGCTGTGATGGACGCCTCCATGGGTTTGTTTGAGTGTTGGCATGTCCACCCTTGGGTTGTTTGCGCTTCAATTGTTGTTCAGCACGTTCAGCTTGATGCACTAAGTCTTGGATGTTGTAGTAATGGACCATCTCCACCCTATCTTGCACATCCTCATTCAACCCATAAAAGAAACGTGCCATAGTAGCCTCATCATGCTCCTCTGTTCCTGTACGGATTATCAACATCTCCATCTCTTTATAATACTCATCAACACTAGAATTACCTTGGCGTAGTTGTTGTAGCCGGTTGTACAAGGTCCTAGTGTAGTGTGCTGGGACGAAACGCCGCCTCAAAATATTCTTCAATTGTACCCAAGTATTCGGACGAGCTCCTACGCGACATAATTGATTCCACCAAACAAGAGCATATCTGGTGAACTCAATTGTTGCCAAACGAATCTTCTTATCCTCAGTATAGTGATGGCTGTCAAAAATTTGTTCGACACGCATCTCCCACTCCAAGTACTCTTCTGGTTCAGCTTTACCATTAAATGATGGGATAGAAATTTTTATCCGCCCAATTCCAACATCCACGGCAACACGCTGTGCAAATCCAACACCATCACGCTTTGCTCCACCACGGGCAGCACCTCTGCCACGCATGTCCCTACCACGGTCAGCACCACGGTAGTCCTGAGCACGGCGTGGTGGTGGAGCAAAGCCTGCTGCACCATCAAAAACCTCCTCGTGTTCGTCATCTTCGTACAGTGCACGCCGATCGGGATATTGAGGTTCCCGTTCAGCATGCTAAAATTGTGGTGGCTGGACGCGTATCACCTCTGTCAACGCGTCAATTCGCGCCCCCAAATCATCAACCTTGCCTTTAAGCTTCCGGTGACAAGTCAAGAAGTAGTCACGTGTCGCTTCAAATCCAATTCGTACCTCGGGCGGCAAAGACGCCGCATATTGGGGCACCTCCCCAATTAGCTCGGCATGATTACGTCGCGCCTCGCCATCTTCAGTCTTCATAGAACCCGCCATTAAGAAAAATTCAACAACCTCGTACCGTGATTAACCACGCTTTGATACCACGATGATGCGGACCAACTAAGGATTAGTTGATGCGTAGGGATGGCCCGATCTTTCCCGGTACGATCAGCGAGGTTCCTTCACCTTGGATAGAGTCTTCTCCTTGTCTTGATGCAGCAAACAATATTGATAAGGGCAATTTGCACTAGTATGCAAGGCGCACACTAGAAGCAATCCGCCGAACTCCCCAAACCGTGAATTCAGCAAGAAGACACGAATTAGAAGAAATGAACCTTGTAGATTTGATGGGCAATCTCAAGAATCTCCTATTCTTGCCTTGCACCAACTTCGCAAACTCCAAACGAGAAAACCTTGCAATCACGCAATTTGGCCGCCACCAACCATCATGGCGATTTTCTCCTTTATTTCACGAGTCTAAAAACTTATCATATCATAGCCTGAGTTACAACGGGGCTAAGGCCCTGGCCTTATATTGGTGCACAATGCACGGCCTTGATTACAACTCACGCACTACTTGGGGAAATACCAATACGAACTAAAAAGGAAATACCTAAACTGCTACCTCTGGTTTCTCTCTCAATTTGCCACTTAACCATGAGTATTCCGTGGCTGGCACCTCATACATTGTGTGGGGCTTCAAAATAGCTTTCCAACGAGTCCAAGAACGCCCAAATCGGACTCCGTTTGTGAAAGTTATGGACGTTTTAGTATCGGTCTTGCCAGCTGTCCCAATCAGAGTCCGAATCGGTTTCAAACCTTTATATGTTTTGTTTTCTTGTTCAAGGGGCTTCCAAATCCGTTTGGAACCTGAAAAGGAATCCTTCTCAACCTTTAGAAAGCCATGGTATGGTCAGATTTTATCCTTACTTGCATTGCAATACTCGGACTCCTTATGTTTGGCAAGTCTCGCGAGTCTCTCCGGACAGCTCGTGCAACTTCCAATGAAATTGCCATAACTTTGTGTAGGAAGCTCCCAATCAAGCGCCGTTTGATTTGTTGGAAAGTAGACTTCATTAGCTTTCCAAATATGTATTTTGTGTATCTTAGAAATCTCAGAATTGATGTTGAGAACTTCATGAACTTTGTGGGCAGAACTGCAATCACAAGAACTTGATTGATCTTGTGTCTTCCTCTTGGCCACATCACTCCTTTATAGGGAGTGGCGTCCAAGTGCACGCCCTAGAGTTACAAGGCCCATGGGCCCAAGTGGTGGTGGCGCAGCACCCTTTTTGACTCGGACTCAGAAACCAATGTGGACTCTTTTAATGATTGCGGCTGTCTCAGATGGAATTTGAAGATGAGGTTGGATCCGTTGGAAAGTAGACTTCATGAGCTTTCCATGAAAGTACAAGAACGTCCCAAACGTAGTCCGTATGAGGAAGTTATGCCCGTTTGAACTTGGTACCATCGCAGCAGTTCGAGTCTGATTCCAAAACGTGTCCAACTCGAATTCGTGCTTGACTTGGTCCCAAAGTGACGTGGTGACCTCCATTATTCCTTCCATGCATGTCCATGACTCCATGTCCCTTTCCTTCATCCTTTCCCAAGTTCCTAAGCACAATTAAATCACTTGCATTAGGTACCGGTCTGTTCTCAGTAACATATGAACCTAGGAATGAGTTCACCTGGTAATTAAGTTGACGAGCACGAGCTCGAGTAAGTGGTCCTTGCAACACTTGTTGTGGACGAGTCGTATCCATAGAAGGGATGTCCTCATCACCATGGAGGACGGCCTCCCTATCCCGGTTGTGATGTCGGCCAGGGAGGTCGTGGTGTTCGACATAACGATGATGACGAGGAAGCTTTGGCCAAGCCGAAATTCAACATGCCTACCTTCATCGGAGGTACCGATTTAGAGGATTATCTCACTTGGGAACTTAAGGTTGACAAGTTATTCCGTTTGAACCGTTACACCGAAGACAAGAAGTTGAAACTTGCGTCAATGGGTTTTGACGGGTATACTATGCATTGGTGGGAACAAGTTGTGCGAACACGTATGGAGAGGCATGAACACCCCATCGTCACTTGGAATGAGATGAAACAAGAAATGCGTGGCAGGTTTGTTCCCTGTAATTACAAACGTTCACTGTATGAAAAATTGCATCATTTGAAACAGGGAACGCAGTCGGTAGAGGAGTATTACAAGGAGATGGAACAAGCCATGATTCATGCTGGTATACGTGAACACGAAGAACAAACCTTGGCCCGTTTTCTGGCCGGTTTGAACCACCACATGAAGCGCATCATCAATCATCACCCATATGGTAACATGAATGAGTTGCTCCAGCAAGCAAGAGAATCTGAACGACAAGTGGCTGAAATGCTAGGTTTACTAGCCGTACCACCTATACACGCAGCAAGTTTATTGCTCAGACACAACCAAGTAAGAGTATCACCACCGAAGGCAATTCGTCATATCGAACAGCAAGTAAGAAAGAAGAGATAGCGCCTCTACAGTCTCGGCGAAGTACTGTTCCTGCCGCAAGTGGTCTATCCTCCACCGGATCCACAGGAAGGAGTAGGGACATTGTGTGTTTCAAGTGCCAAGGTCGTGGGCATATGCAGAAGAAGTGTCCAAACACTAAAACAATGATTTGCACTGAAACGGGAGAATACGAATCCGCAAGTGAGGAGGATGATCTGTGTACTACCCAAGAACCTTATCGGGAAGCAAGAGTGAAGATGAAGAAAATGTGATGGTATGCACATCAGAACGCTTACCTTCCATCGTATGTACGCCCAAAACCCTCAGTGTGCAGGCCCATGTTGCGCATGAACAAAGATGCAACCTGTTCCAATTTGGGCAAAGGTGGGTGAAGGTAAAGCATGCAAAGTAATTATAGAGGGAGGAAGTTGTCACAATTTGGCCAGTAAGGAGTTATGCACCATGTTGGGTTTGAAATACTTACCACACCCTCATCCATATCATGTGCCATGGCTAAGCGACCGAGGTGAGGTAAAAGTAAGCCATATGGTCCGAGTCAAGTTTTCTATTGGCCACTATAGTGACACTGTGGAATGTGATGTGGTGCCATTGACGGTTTGTCACCTGCTTCTGGGTCGGCCATGGCAATATGACCGATCGTCTGTGCATGATGGCCGCACAAATTGCTACAAGTTTAGGTGGAACAACAAGGATGTGATTTTGAAGCCTCTAACTCCTACTGAAATCATCAACCACTTAATGCAAAAGATTGAAGTCAGAGTTGAGAGTGAAAAAAATAGAGCGAATCCACCATCGGAAAGTGAGCGCCACAAGCCAAACCTGAGCGGTAAAAAGAAAAGTGAGGATAAGTTAATCATGCTAGCTACAAGAGCTGAGATTCGAGGGTTGAGAGAGGATCCTAGCACGATACACTTTGTGCTGTTGTACAAAGATGCATTGATTTCCACTAACAATATAGCCTCTCTTCCTAGTGCTGTGAAACATGTTTTGCTGGAGTACTATGACGTGTTTCCAGAGGAGGTGCTAGCAGGTTTGCCACCAATTCGTTGGATAGAACATCAAATCGACCTGATTCCAGGAGCAACGCTGCCTAATCGACCACCATACCGTGTCAATCCCGAAGAAACAAAGGAAATCCAGAAACAAGTCCAAGAACTTCTTTCCAAAGGGTATGTACGAGAAAGCTTAAGTCCTTGTGCTGTTCCTGTGATTTTAGTGTGCGTGATTTATATGCTCATGACCATGTTTTTTCTGTCCCTTATTGATATGGCGATGGGTCCCGATCTTCCGATAGGATGATAACTATCGATTTCGGTGGAGATGACTCTTGCGATCCGACTACAACCGTACGAGATGTCACTTGCGCCTTAGCAATCGCTGAACCAACCCTGATAACAGTGCCAAGAACACGGTTGACCTGACCACGAAGGTCTATTCCTGCATGCAACCGAAGAACACGCAAGAACAAGGATAGTGAGCAACCTGAAACTTGCTAGATATAAAAGTCGCACAAGGATAGTTGAGGTTCTGTAACACGAATCTGTTGGTCTAGCCGACACAAGAGAACGTGGAGTTTGCACAAGGGGCTAAACTGATCTAAACAAAACCTAAGTCCTAGAAACGGAGGCGGCGGCTCCTATATAGTGAAAACAACCAGGGGAGGCGTCCCAAAGGGTACACCCTAGGGTTACAAGGCCCATGGGCCCAAGTGGAGGTGGCGCAGCACCCTTTTGACTCGGACTCAGAAACCTACATGGATTGTTTTGATGATTCCGGCCGGCTCGGATGGAATTTGAAGATGAGGTTGGATCCATTGGAAAGTAGACTTGATAAGCTTTCCATGAAGTACAAGAACGTCCCAAACGGGGTCCGTATGAGGAAGTTATGCCCGTTTAAACTTGCACCATTGCAGCAGTCCGAATCCGATTCCAGTACGTGACCAACGTGGACTCTTTTGACGGTTGCGGCCGGCTCGGATAGAATTTGAAGATGAGGTTGGATCCGTTGGACAGTAGACTTCATAAGCTTTCCATGAAGTACAAGAACGTCCCAAACGGAGTCCGTATGAGGAAGTTATGCCCGTTTGAACTTGGTACCATCGCAGCAGTCCGAGTCTGATTCCAAAACGTGTCCAACTCGAATTCGTGCTTGACTTGGTCCCAAGGTGACGTGGTGACCTCCCTTATTCCTTCCATGCATGTCCAGGACTCCATGTCCCTTTCCTTCATCCTTTCCCAAGTTCCTAAGCACAATTAAATCACTTGCATTAGGTAGCGGTCTATTCTTAGTAACATATGAAGGCTGAAGAAACGAATTCACCTTTAGTTCAATCTTGATATTGGGCGCTATTGTCGTATGTGTTTGTGGCGTGGTCACATCATCCTCCCCTTCTTGATAGAAAACCGTCCTCGGTTTTAGCATATGTGTAGCCTCACGTATTGCATGATCTTCATCATAAATGTCGGTACATAATAACAAACGCAACAAACTCTCATTATGTAATATCATAAGTTCTTTGTCAAACAAAGTGAAACCTGTTTGAAACGAACTCACCTGATAATTTAAGTGGTGCGTAGGAGCTCTTGTAATTCGAACCACAAGTATAGCAAATATGATTATATCCATAAGGTACATGTTCTTATCACTTATACACGTTGCAAAGAGGGAAAAGGCTGGGATAAATTTCACATTCATGATGGGTTTTTGTTTCGCACTAACAAATTATGCATTCCAGAATCCTCCGTGCGTTTGCTATTACTGTAGGAATGACATGCAGGTGGATTGGTGGGACATTTTGGACGTGAGAAGACGTTGTATATGCTGAACGATCACTTTTCTTGGCCTAAGATGAGGCGAGATGTGGAGAGGTATGTGCAGCGATGCATTACTTGCCACAAAGCAAAATCGAAGTTGCATCTACACGGTTTGTATACCCCTTTACCTGTTCCCAATGCCCCATGGGAGGATATTAGTATGGATTTTGTTTTAGGACTGCCTAGAACTAAGAGGGGGAGTGATTATGTTTTTGTCGTTGTGGATCGTTTTTCGAAAATGGCACACTTTATTCCGTGCCACAAGAGCGTCCAACGAGCTGAATATGTGAAGAAATTGCATCTCAAGACAAAAGAAGCGATAGAGCGCAAGGTCAAGTACTATGCTGAGAAGGTGAACAATAAAAGGAAGAAGATGGTTTTTCAACTAGGTGATTTGGTTTGGGTACACTACCGCAAGGATCGTTTTCCAGAACGTCGCAAGTCTAAGTTACTACCGCGCGGTGATGGGCCTTTCAAGGTGCTTGCGAAGATCAACGACAATGCCTACAAGATAGAGTTTTCCGGCGATGACTATGGCGTGAGCTCTACGTTCAAGTCGCTGATTTATCACCTTTCTTTGGTGGTGACGATCCAACGTCGAGGACGACGCCTTTTCAAGAGGGGGAGGATGATGAGGGCATCCCTAACACTTATACATCTTCTCCTATTGGTGGTCATGCACATACTGATGAGGACATCCCCATTACATATACATCTTCCACTCCAAGAATACATGAGAATAACCAAAAACCAGATGGCCGAATGACGAGGGCAAGAGCCAAGCATTTAAACAAATAGGTTCTTTTGTTTCTTAAAGAGTTTCCTTTAATTGATGATGAACTTGGAATCCTACCTCATGCTAGTATGTTATGTATTCTTAGGTATGACTCATGTGAAGATTGGGGAGAGCAAAAGAGAGGAGCCCAAGGACTTAAACTACATGTTTTGGATAAGATTTTCAAGCCAAATTTGGACTTCCCATGTGCTCAACCCAATTCAAAGTCGGATTCAACTCATGATTCAATTCGGATTCGGTTCGGGACAGCCTGATTGAGTTGTACTTGGTTTGGGGATCACATGGACGTCCCAAGGGGTTATATAAGCCTTGTATTGGCAGCCTTTAGGGGGAGACCATTTTATGCATAAGATTGAAACATAGCTATTGCTTGTTCTTTCAACAACAGAGTTCATGCGAGAACTTTGAGAGAGAACTAGGCGATCCATTGTTCGTTTTGTAATTCAAGGTCAAGCCATCGTTCCATTGGGAATTGGGGACTTGGCGTTCATTGTTGTGGTCTCGCGACGAACAATTATCCGGTGTGTTTTGGGTGTATTCCGAAGAGTTGAGGGTTCGTGCATAGGCGCGAGTATTCAACTAGCGACATCGTCTACTTCGCATCAACATCCACGGTTCCTCACTGAGAAGATCGGGAACCCTCCCCGTATCATGTGGTATCAGATTCTAGGTTTACTCGGTGAGAACTTCTTTACCCGTAATTAGATTTGTTTTCTGTCCTTTCGTCCATTAAACCGAAAATTGCAATACCAAAACCGTAGTTTAATCTGTTTATTTCTTGTGCGTTTTGTTAAGTCTTCATCCATTGGAGTTTTGTTTTGTTTTCGTTGTGTCACATAAAGCCTACAAAATTGCTGGTTGTTCCCCTCAACTAGCAACCAAAAAAAAGCTTCGATCTTTTGCCGTGCGCCATCTTGAGAGCATAATCCGAGTCGGTTTGTGTTTCTTTATCCGAACTCCTTGGTGGGACTAGAGTCCGAATCGACCTCTAGCTCAAACACAATCCGAGTCCAATTGTTCCAACTTTTGTTTCGATCACTACATCATAGCAGGCCGAACCACATTTGGTGTCTTTGTGCTTCACTTATATCCTTTTATCTTGAGACTAGCTGTTGACATTGCAATTAGGAAGAGACTATCCTGCTCATTAAAATTGATTACACCTTGCTGATTTGTGAGGCTTGCAGCCGCAATTAGGAAGAGCCGCGGCATAAAAAAAAGAAGAGAGAGAAACACGTAACTTTTGCATACGACTTCCGATTGAGGCGTTTCTTGATCCGTTGGAAAGGAAACGAGAAGATAGAGCTTCCAAACTCCTTTTTTTGAGCAATTTTGTGCCCTCGTATATTCAGTTGCAATTGGCTAGCGTCTCTCTTACTACCTGGTGCAAAACGAGCTAGTTTCATCTCTGTTTCCAATTGATTCTCCCTAGCTCATTCCTTTGTTTGCATTAAGTCCCATTTATCATTGCATGTGCGTTCATACACTTCGCTTAAACCAATTGATCAGCACATAGGCAACATAATCTAGCTCGGATCATTACTTAGCTTTACAATACCTTGAATATCAGATTGCATAGGATATCCACATAACTGTCCAAGCTCCAACTACACCCGTTTGTGTACTCCCTTGCCCTTGGTTACGCTCATACATTACCGGGTTGAGGTCGTTCGCTGTCAGAATTGTCGATTTGCCATCCTTGATTCACTTTAGAACGGTAAGCTTATCTTGTTTTCAGGACAGTGAGTTGCAAACATAGAGAGAGCTTTTATTTTACTAACCCGGATATAACCTCGTTTCTTGTTTGTGAGTCGTTCCCATGTCAGGTCACGAGGAGGATCCACCTAATCTGGAGGCGCCGGTTACGTGGACTGAGTACACTCGGTTGCGCGAGATGTTACAAAAACAACTTCATGATGGTGACAATGGCGTGCGCGATGAGCTCTTGGAAGTTCAGACTGGACTGAACACCATCGGGGAGGAGGTCACACAATTGCGTACGACCATCAATAATAACTTTCTGGAGCTGCGTGCCATGTTCGCACACCACAATCTACATGGGGTGCACCTGCTGATGATACAAGTGTGCACGGCCCTCTGGTCGTTCTGCACAATGAGACTGAGGAGGAGCGTGCTATTCGTCTGGATGAGGAGCGACATCAGCGACAGGCGAGTCGCATGGCCGTGTCGCCAAACGTCGGGATGGCAGCCGCGGCACACCCTCAGGCACATGGGCCTGGCCGAGGCAACAGTGGCCAGGGTGGAAGTACACCACAGGGTGCCCACGGAGGAGGTGTGCATCATGCACCTCGTAGCTGGGCTGACGCGGTTGAGCGCCGGGATGACGATTTCCCCGTCGACAACTACGATGATCGACAGCGCCACCACCGCAACAACGTGCAGCGTCCTCGGCACGACGACGCCGAGGATCTTGTCGCTAAGCCCAAATTTTATCTTCCTATATTTTCAAGTGGTACAGATGTGGAACAATACCTCACTTGGGAGCTGAAAGTTGATAAGTTATTTCGGATGAACAACTATTCCAATGAGAAGAAGCTGTTGCTTGCGTCCAATGGCTTGGATGATTATGCCACACATTGGTGGGAGCAGTTCATCCGTAAGCACATGGATCGCCATGAGTTGCCGATTATCACCTGGGAGCAGATGAACCAACATTTGCGGGCACGCTTTGTACGTCGCCACTACAAGCGCTCACTATTTGAGAAGTTGACAGGGCTGCGACAATGTATGAAATCAATGATATGATTGATGAATATAATAAAGAAATGGAGACTATCATGATACATGCAAATGTTCGCGAGAATGAAGAACAGACCATGGCGAGATTTCTAGCTAGCATGAATCATGCTGTCAAACGCATTGTCAATCACCATCCCTATAATGATATGATTGAGTTGCTGCACCAAGCACGTGAAGCGAGAGACAAGTGATTGAAGACGCACGGTTCACTGCCTGGTCACGTTCTTCAGCCAGTCCGGGACAGCCATATAACAACAGCCAACCAAACAAGAGCACTTCGGCTGCGAGCAATTCGCGATGCGCAGTTCCGCAAGTAAGAAGCTGGAGTACACCATCACCGGTGCGTCGACCTATGGCGCCCGCTGCTAATGCGACCTCGTCTACGGGGTCAACAGGCCGTTCACATGACATTATTTACCACAAGTGCAAGGGCGTTGGCCATTTTCAGAGGGACTACCCAAATGTCAGAACTATGCTTATCACAGAGGTTGGCGGTTATGTTTCAGCTAGTGATGATGAATCGCCTAATGCACAGGCAATCTTGCACACTGATGACATAGAACAATGTGAGTGCGATCCTGAGTTTCCTAACACTGAGCAGTATTCCATTGTTTGCACGCGCCAAGGTGCTTAGTGTGATGCCATCGCCATCACTAGAACAGCGGTGCAATTTGTTTCAGACACGGGCAAAGCTTGATAAGGGTAAGGTGTGCAAGGTGATCATTGATGGCGGGAGTTGTCACAATCTGGCTAGCAAGGATATGTGTCATAAGTTGGATTTGAAGTATTTGCGACATCCGCGTCCTTATCATGTGCAATGGTTGAGCAACAAAGAGGTGGTAGCCAAATCTGTGGAGCTATAGGTGGGCTGAGAGAGAACAAAGGATAACTAGAACCACATTAGTCAAAGCAAGTTGAATAATCGTTCAACGACGGCGCCGTGCTGGTCCTAGGCTAGACCGTACTAGAGACGCGAGCCTAGAACACAAACGAAAACACACCGTGCAGAAAGAAACTAGATGATGTTGCACACGGAGTTCGGGAGCTCGAAAAAGGATGCCGTCTTCACAGGGAACCTTAGAATCACTGCAGAAGGGCTCTGTCAATTTTGTGCGAATTCTGATAAACTTGAATTTTTCTCGGTTTGCGGGCCCGTTTTGAGGCCCTAAACGATGTTTTTTGGGGTCAAAGTTGCCGCGTGTGTGCCTGGTGGCTTACGCGGATCTGAAATCTCCAGTTTTTCCAGGCTTCTTTTTTTCGCGCTAT